>VDFB02358134.1:109930783-109963807 GCA_007258455.2 Sequoia sempervirens | reverse complement strand
CGATGGAATTTCCTTTAAAACAAGAGCGTGAGGAGGGCCCCCTTAACTGAACTACCATTTGTTGATATTCTCATAGGGGTGAACACAAATGCGCAAAAGAAGGGTATTTCATGAGATCGAACTTCTCTTGCCAAGGCCTTTGCAAGTTCCCTATGAATACCTTCTCTATGTCAGAATCGGGTAGTGGATACGAGATCTGTGAAAAGAGCGTCTGATACCACACTATGAAATCATTAATCTTTTCATTATCACCTTGTTTGCATTGGACAAGATCCGAAAAGGTCATCTTCGGCCCGATGTTAGCTTTGGAATTATCATAGAAATTGGTTTACAAGTTGGTGAAATAAGAAAATGGAATTATTAGGCAAGGAATAGTACCATTCAAGTGTTGTATCCTTGAGAGATTGAGGGAATAGTTTTTCCATCAACGCATCGTGATTGAATAAAATTGTGCATAGGGCATTAAAGGTGGACACATGCATTTGTGGGTCCCCTTTGTCACCATATTTTTCAAATTTAGGGATCTCCATTCCTTGCAGGAAGGGAGTGTTCAGAATCACGATCGAAAATGAGCTATTTCGGAAGAAGGGTTGGAAGATAGGCTGGGAAAAGGCTTGGGAGAGACTCGCCAACTGACTCTACATCTTACCCATATTTTAAAGAAGAGTGTTCAAAATGGGGTCATTATAAGATAGAGGGCCAAAGGCAACTCCTCTAGAATCACCATCGGAGCCACTTCCAGAACCACTGGTGTGACCTCCACTGGAACCACTACCAAAGCCCCCACCACCAGTAGGGCCTCCGCCAGAGCCACCTTCGCTTCCAAAGCCACCATCATGACCTCCATCGGAACCACTTCCACCAGCACCACCACCGCTACCGAAGCCACCACCACTATCAAAGCCCCCACCACTCAACCCGCCAAAACCTCCACCACTAGAGGTAGCGAGAGGGGTGAAGCTAAAACCCAAAGGGATCTTGTTCACTTTGATAGTGTCATATCCCTCAGAGGCAGAGGGGATACCAATCGAGGGTATGGTATCGATCATGTCTACAAACATAGGAGGCATTGACAGTCCTAGCTATCTCTCATGATCTTCAAAAGTGGCTCCTTATATAATGTTAGGATTTTTTGGAGGAGCACATGCATCAGTCAGACTAGAGAAACTAGCCAAGAGTTCTATGCATGTTCAGTCTTTTCCCACCATGTACTTTAGTTTGGTGATAACCCAGGTGGCCCTAGCCAACTTCGTGTCTCTTTCCATGTAATGTTCCAAGTCACCCAACCCTTTCTAAGGGTGGAGACATATTCTGAAGGAATGTGAATAGCCTCATGCTCATCGACCGATGATGGTGTAGGGGATGCATGAGGAGTGGGGATGTGATTGGTCTCATCAAAGAATCCAACCTCACCCCTTTACAACTTCTCCTCTTCGGAAAGACCAATGGCAGATCCAACAAAAGGGCATGTAGAGAAACTAGTAGTGACCTTCATCCTTTCCATCAAAAGGTGTCGTATACTTCTCCTAACAATAAACCCGTAGGTTGTGGACTGGGTTACGATGCTCATAAATCTTCACAACACTCAAGGGAACAACAATCCCAAGGTATAAGGGAAAGGCCTCAACACCAACGGATGAGCAGAGGTTGGTTCACGTCGAGTTCACCAAAAATGTAAGAGGGGGACCAACTATGTTCAAGGCGCCAGGTCACAGAGGGCTAAGAGCAGAAGGCTTCCCTAACTTACCTCATCTTAAAGGGGTGTTTAGAGGTGAGGGACGAGAATGATGAGGACTATAATGTCCTTCAATCACTTTGTAGACCTGAAATCCAAGATGGGGCTAGCCGAGCAAGTTTTTGGGTTCAACATTGTACCTCAGGAAGCTCTCTACCCGAGGAAAAAAACATGATTACAGGATGACAACGCGGTGTGCTGGAATCCGTACAACCAAAGGACCAAAAAGATAATGTGAATCACTAGAAAATAGGCTAACGGCCTATCTAATCACTTCCAAAGGGACAAAATAGAACTATAAAGTATGACAAGTACAAAAAAATATGATAAAGCAAGTAAATGAGAGTTAAGGTGACAAGAATGATCTCACAAAGATACTCGTTCACCAGCTAGCTCCAAGTACACCTCCACTTGCAAACAAGAAAGAGGAAAATTTTTGGGGGCTATATAGGGGTCTGCCTTAGTTAGACCCTTTTTTTGGTGTTTGTACCTCCACAGATAGCCAAGATAGCGATAATGGAGAAAAAGTATAATAAAGGAGTATGAAAAAAACAATAACACTATAAAGCAATATTATGCTACCTAACCAAATCATAGAGGAGAGGAGTGAAAAGCTTACCACCTCCACCAAGAGCTCACTAGCTAATGGAGGAGAAAATGAGAGGACTCAAGCCCCTGCTACAATGGTGTTTTTCCACACATTCTCTATAGAGTTGATGGAATGTTGTTGTTCCTGCTATGGAGTGCCAAGTGTTGCTTGAGAGTTGAGATTGCAAGAAGTGAGTGCTAGAATTCTTGGAGAGATCAATTTGAGTGCTTAGAAGGATGCTTAGAAGATGAAATGGAGGAATGAAGAGTGAATTTGAAGGGAGAATGAGAAAAACTACCATATTCAGGTCGGTTGGTCAAAGAGGGGCATTACAAATCGAACCCAATGGGAAGTGTAATGCCTCTGTAGGCTTCAGACATAGGAATCCATCAAGGACGTAAGTGCGCCACGCAGATGTCTATGTGCCACATGGGCATCCCCGATAGTTATTCTTTTTCCAACACACAAAACAAAATCCAAGTGGAATGAAGGCAATGGGTTGATGTGTATTTTCACCTTCGAACTTGGTTTTCTAAGGTGAGGGAACATGAAAGGGGAATTTGCATAAGGAGTGAAAATATGCTCCTATACACGTACTTAAAAATCAAAGACGCACAAATCCCCACAACAACATAGATTAGCAGTTGATAGTAATTTATTCTCCCAATGATCGCCACACACTATAAATAAGATATTAGTAACACAAAAACCTTATTCTACATGAAATATCAACATGCAAAAGAACAAAAATAAAGCATTTATAACTAATCTCTAATTTTTGATTTGATGAAATGACTTAATTTGCAACATGCATATAAAAACCAACTTTCCAATGCCTACAAAACCTTTAGAATCTAATTAATAGTTTGAAAGTTATGCTTGTTTTACTACAGGTTAGTATTTCAAAAACTGCCAAGATGAAGAAAAAGCAATTTGATCAAGTGATTAAACCTTTGTTGATTAGTTTTCCAATCATAAAATGAAAGAAAAATAATTTAAAACATAAATTTAAGATATTTAGCGACAAAATAACAATCCAAGATTAAAAATTCATACAAATATACAAATTAACAAATGAAGTGCCCAAAAAATGCATTTTTTAAGCTTAATTTATGATATCAAACACCAAAATATGACGTATAATATATGAAAATTTATGGAACAGCTCTTCTAGACACAATGGTGACATTATTTTTTCCTCAAACAACCTTTGAAATTATGATTTTTACAGCCCCATAAATTACTTGTAAGCTACAAGATAGAAAACACCAGAAACTTGCAAACAAATGGCGTTAGCTAAAAGGAAAATGTTCTTCACGTCGGGTTCACCAATGTAGAATATGGTAAAATCAAGGTACTAAGCATGAATCAACAAAAACAACCACCAAATGCCTAAAACTTGAGCCCTAAAGTCTCTAATCCAATAATGAAGTACAAATGAATGTAGAAATATAAACAACAAAGAAATTTTACCAATATTCTTATGCCATGGTTGATTCACCTTCATTACTCTTCTCCATTTTGCTTTATATGCTAGCTTTCCCTCAAATTTGAAGTACGTAAGAATAAGCCTAGTGATAATGACAACAAAATATCAAAGATAGTGGTTGTAGTTAGGGTTAAAATGACAAGGATAGGTTTCTTTTATAGAAAACCAAATTTAAATGAGGGGCAAAGATTGAATGACGAAGATCAATGGATGAGATTGCTTTGAGAAGCAAGGAAATAAGGTTAGGGAAAAAGTAGGGTTTAGTTAAGGATGCACAATTGAGATTAAAAGGCAATAAAACCTTATCAAGGGTGGAGGTTAATTGAGATAAAAAAAGAAGAATGGCATGGAAAAAGAATAAATTAAATAATTATAAAACTATTTAATTTAAGAGGGAAAGTGAATGATTAAATAACTAGCATACATATATTAAATATTAATATATATAAAATACCCCGAGAGTTATCTTTTCTCAAGGTACCTATTTTCATCAACTTATTCAAAATAATAGTAAACTACCCATATGATATCATTGTTTCAATCAATCAAAGAATATATGAGCAAAATAAATCAAGCAAAAAGACTCAATAGCACATTAGAGGTTAAACACAAAGATGCTTAGTTTTCTTATGAGTTCCCCATGAAATTTGAATTGACTAATTTTAATTATAATTAGATTTTCAATACATATGTCCAATTTATTCTTTAAACAAATGTGATACAGTTGTCAATTAAGATAAGATCAAATATTAAATTTATGTATTTTCTTCACAAAGATACAAGATAAGGTAACCAAACCCTAGTTTTGATTCTAGCGCGTATTAAGAAAATGTAACCTTGCCAAGTTCCAAACCAAATGAGCCCTAGCAAGTCCAATAGACTCAACTTGGGAGACTTTCCATCTCACTCAATAATAAAACAACCACAAATAAAAAGCAATAAACCTTAGAGTTGTTAAGTTGTTAAACAAGGACATTGAAAAGCACAATTGAAACATGTGATTTAGAGATGTAGAGTAACAAAAGAGATTAAAGTCACCAAAAGAGATTAAAGCCACTGATCAGAGCAATCCATATATGTCATAAACAATTGAACCAATGAAGAGAGAACATCAAGAAGTAGACGGTCGAGAAAATACCTGGCAAATAATATTGCTGATAGTATTAATTCTTGCTATAATACCTGACTCCTTGAATCTTTGTTTTTTTTTTACTGCAACAACAGATTATAACAATGCAATTGGCTTCAATAGGACTAAAGCCAAATTTGTGACAACTAAACTCAAGTGAATCCAAAAAATGTAAAGCCAAACCTACGAGAAATCCAACTCTAGGAGAATAAAGTCAAACCTGCAACCGCGAAGTTTTGAAACGGTTATGATTCAACAGCCTCTTTTAATAGAGGTCTTCATGAATTCAAAGATAAGAACATCTAAACAAAGTTGTGAATAAATCAAATTTAAAACTGCTTCAAAAACAAAGCAAAAAAAACTAAAAACTATTGAAAAATAAATACTAATAAAATAAATACACTATTGAAAAATACACCAAAAAAAATTACAAATAAATACATTGAAATTTCTTATAATTATAAAAAATATATTTGTGTTACTACTACAAATAAATAAAAATAAAAATAAAAATAATCTATAAATATATATTATAAAAATAATATATATTATAAATATATAAATATTATAAATATATAAATAAAAATAATGTATAAATATATATTATAAAATAAAAATAATGTATAAATATATATTAAAAAATTATAAAAAAAATCTTTATAATTATACGAATGATGAAATACTATTGCAATGAGAAAAAATGATGAACATAAGTGCCTCGACGTATTTTATATAAATAATAATGTTATATAAATACTAATTTATAATAATTTTTTTTTTTTGAGGATCACTATAGTTTTATTAATATATATATTTTATACAAAAAACCTGGTTCAAGTGAACATACTGGCGGGAAAGAACCAGGGAGAAAACCCCCAATTATAGTCTGAGTAACTGACTTTTACAATTGAACAATTTGACTGATAGAATACACTAATACGATCTCATTTTCAACCCTATACAAATCCAAAAAATCTAGGGACCAACAACTGACTAGTGCATTACAAAGCATCACCCATTCCCATTACATTTATATAACCCATTACATCAAATGAACTCAAAACCCATTACAAAAATTAGCCCCTTACCAAACTAACTAAGCCCCATGAACATGTAGCCCCTTTACAAAAATTATTGAGTGGAGAAGAACAAATTATAGAGATAAAGAGTTATTTTTAGCTCTTTTACAGCCACTAACTAAACTTTCTTCTGTTTCAACATATTTGACAGATTGTTGATTATCATGTGAGGGAATTGACCTATTGATATTTGGAATGTATCGATAACAGTATTTCTTTTTTGCAGCTTGAGAGGTGACTAAAAGTTGTAAATCATGAACACAAACATGGCTTTTCAAAAAGGAAATTGCATAATATTTCCTTTTAAAATTATCCACCTCCTCTATATAGAATGCTGAACTATTCTTGTTAAGAGCCTAATATAAGTAAACTGAGGAATCTTGCATTGAAGATAACAACATCCCTTTAAAATTTTTGCATACCTTGTATCATAATATATGAGATGTCTTGGAAAGAGGCCTCCATCATACCTTCACCCTTAGTGAAATCATACTGCTAAACGTTGTTGCATTTCATCCTTGCCAATGCAAGCTGATATGGGTTACTCCCATGGCTTTACCTCGACTAGAATTCTATAGTTTTGCGGCTTAAATTATGATACCTCCATAAACCCCAGTTGTTTCGAAGCTAAAAGCACAATGTAAACCAAATGCAAAGTAACAAAAAAATTGCATGTTGCTAATAAACCAAGCAACAAAATATTTTTTAAACAAATTTGACATGCTTTTCCAGTTCACATGCTTAGTCCTGCAATAATTTTTTTTGAAATCCTACCCTATAAGGATAACACAAATGAGGATTATCAAAAACAAAAAAATGGCAGCCAACAAGGATAGTATGATGCCATCTATGTACCACACAGTTCCTCCAAAGTACCACGATAACCAACAAGGTATCCTTCTAAAAATAGAAGTAAGATAAACAGATATATATATATTAATGTATTCTTAGCAGGGCTCTTTTGTACGCCTTTTGTTTGGACAACCACCAAACGTGTTGTCCTTACAAGATTATCCAGTGCAATAGAAAAATTATACGGGCTGGCAGAGTTCCCACAGAATTCCCAGTGCCAAACTTAAGACATTTGCTTTGAAGCATACATACAGAGTACTTTAATTACCACAGAGTGCCATGACTCCCATTTTACCTCATATGTTAAAGCTTGGCCATATGGCAAGAACAAATTAAACCCCTACGCACTAATGAAAAACATCATTAGAAATACTAGCTTTTGAAAATGATGTAAGACAATGACAAGCAAGCTAATGTATACAGAATAGGAAGAGAATATGAATGTTGTCAAATGCACTTTAGAGTTAACTTAAGGCCACTTAAGATATATTATTTTTTTCCCTGCTAATTAAATCAAGAAATTTCAGATATGCCTTGATATCTAAAGGAGAATTTGAATCTATTAAATCAACTTGTTCACTACCCAACACTGCTAAAAAGTCTACTACTAAATTTTCTTCACGGTAAGTATGGGAGATGATTGACCTCTCCAAATTGTCTATTAATAGCCAAACTTTATTAAGCACATATTGTAGATTCCAATTTTGAATTCATCTTGACCTAATTGCATTAATGATAATTAGTGAGTCACCTTCAATAAGCAAACTTTTGAAACCCCACTGAATTGCCAATTCCATTCCACGTAATAGATATTGTGCTTCTGCATAATTATTTGTACCAATGTTCAAATGAAAATAATATGCTTCTAAAACTTCCCCTTCTTCATTTCTGAAACAAATTCCCACACCTGAAAGACCTAGATTGCCTTTTGAAGCACCATCAAAGTTCATTTTCACAAAACCTTTTTGGGGAGGGATCCATTTCACTGAATTTCTATCCACCTTTGAGATGTCTTTTTTGAGAAGGCTACCATCAAATGGTAATTTGGTGTGCATCCAATTTTTTAAGATTAGACTATCCCAATTGGTAAATGGTGAATTTATGAGTTTATCTCTTTGTACAGAAGAATTAACACCCTTTGAAATAGCGTTTTCTAATTTAATTTAAATCATTTCAATTGAAGATTTTGTTTTTCTGAAGATCCTCAAGTTCCTTTCCCACCAAATATTCCATACTACTAGTGATGGTATAATCATCCAAATGCATGCAAAAAAAGATGATTGGTACAGGACCGTCCAAGCTTGGAATAAGTCCCATAATGTATTTGGCAAGGGGAAAGGGAATTGTAACCTATTTTGAATGAAATTCCAACGCTAGTTAGCCACATTGCATTGCACAAACAAATGATCAATTGTTTCAAATTCAAGGTCACATAAAGGGCATTTGAATGGATCAAAAATTCCCAATTTACAAAATTATGATATAAAAAATAAATATTTTAGAGTGAATAAGATATCAAATTGATTTAAAACCGTTTTTAAATCTGCTTTAAATCTACTTTAAATCTACTTGAAAAAGTCTACATACAATGAATGTAATTATGCTAGTTGCATGTCATTTGAATGTAAAATTCAAACGAAAGAGTTTTTCCTTACATTGAATTTTTCTTTTTAATGGATGCCATTGTAATATGCCTCTCGGTGTAATAAAAGAAATTATTTAATTTTAGAAGAAGAGAGAAAAACTTGACTTGTTGAAATAATTGGAATCCGTTATTTCATTAAAAAGTGGAGGAAAAGACAAGTTACTAAATAATTATTATAATTATTTAATAATGGAGGGAAAAGTGGGAAATAATTAAATAAAATAGAATTTATTTAATCATGGAAGAAAAGGCTAATGAAAGCTAACTTTTTAAAATAATTGGAAACTATTATTTCATTAAAAAGTGGTAAATATTTTTCACGTGACCAATGATGATGGCGCAACATGCCCTCTGATACCACGAGGACAATGGGGAGACTAGACCTCGTGACCTCTTTCCTACAATAGGATGCTTTAGCCAATCGAGCTAGGCCCACCGCCCTTAAGGAAAAATACAAGTTACTAAATAATTAAAATAATTATTTAATAGTGGAGGGAAAAGCGAGAAATAATTAAATAAGATATAACTTATTTAGTTATGGAAGAAAAGGCTAATGAATAATTAAACAATTAATAATAATTATTTAATTATAGACAAAAATAGGAAGATGAATAATTAAATAAATATGAATTTATTTAATTATAGGGGAAAAAGGATTAATTAGTGACTTAATTAAATAAATTAATTTATTTAATTAATCAATGAGGAATAAGGAGAAAATGAATTAATTAAATAATTAAAATTATTTAATTAATAGGAGAATATGACCTTAGGGGATAATCAAATGATTAAAATTATTCAATTATGTAGGGAAGAAGAATTAATGTGGAAAATAGCATTTGCAGGCTTAGGACATTTTTCAATGTCTACAATTATTGTCAAAGGTGTTCAAGAGCATATTTCTCAGTCATTTGTTGTAGCATTCAAAATCTCAAGCATCATGTCAAAGTTATCAAGCATCATGCATGTTTTTTGAGATAACATTGTGATGTAGATTTAAAACATTCAAGTAAAGATTCAAGCTATCAAATCAAGCATCTAATCAAGCCATTTCATGCAAGATCAAGACCTTGGAGAGATGTACTAAGTTTCAGTCATTCAAAATTTTCAAATCAAGGGTTTGATGAGTTGCAACATAGCAATTTTCCATTCATCATTCCTTTCATTCTCATTGTTTCAATTCAAGGTTTAATTACCAATACGGGATTTGACCAAGGAAAACCCCCATTCACCAAAAACAAATAATGTTTCCCTCTTGTATTTTTTACATATCTTAGGTTGAAGAAGGATTGAAGATCTATCAAAAGAGAAAAAATGCAAAAGTTGTCATCATTGTGGTCAAGTCACGAAAACTCACTTTTAGAATTAATTTATGAATTTTTGACTGTGAAACCCAGAGGGATCAGGAGTGTAGGCCAAGAACTAGAGGATTGTGAAAGATTATTATCAACCCCTATAGCAAGACCCATTTTCCCTTGGGTGAATGAGTCATAGGAGTACACTCAACACAACCTTTTTGTGACATGTGCATAAAATCCAACCCTTCTCGAATCTGTTGAAACTTTCTGACTTCTATTAGATTAAGGTTTAATTTAGAGGTTTCATGTGTTGCATTGCATCATTGTATTTATTTAGTATTTTTCATTCATCTCCCAAAATTGCATTTCAGGTTGATTTACCCCATCCTAAGTCATAAGGAAAACAATAAGATCTCAATCAAGGTTGACTCACCTAAGGGTTGAAAGTCAATCTTTCCCTAGGGGATCTCTTTTTCCTAATGAAATAAGGAAAGGAGATAGGTGTAGCATACCCCCATTCCATTTTGATACACCCCATTTTCCTTTATTTTAGTGCCAAACAAACCAAAATATTTTTTTTTTCCAAAAAGCAACTCTATAGCCTAGAATTGAGCTTTTTTAAAACCCATAAATCAAACTTTTTGTAATCTTATCAATAGGATAAGGGCTGAGATACCTTTCCTAAATTTTTCAAACAACTTACAAAAGAATTATTTTTTGTTCTAGATTGGTCACATTTCAAGGTCTTAGTTATTGAAGGGTGTGAGGAATTGATAACCCTAATTTATCACTTGAAACCTCTACATTTTAGTGCAAAATATTTAGATAAAATGATTAGTATGAATAATGGTTTATAGAGGGATGAGTTATTCTATCAAGAAGATACATGGAAAGGAAGTAATAAATTGTAAGAAATTTTAAAAAACCTAAAACATACATGAGAACTTGGGAAACATGTGGAAATAATAATAAAGGAAAAGAAGATGATAACTCAAGTCTTATTCAGGAAAATTTATTAACGAACAATGAGTTATCAAAAGAAATATCCCCAAACCAAAGAGACGCAATGATGAGATGAACCCCTTAGACCAATAGTCACCTCCCATGCTTAAAAATTTACAAGGGTGTTTTAAAGTATACCCTTCTAGAATGATGGAACTTTTCTTGTAGATTATTTAGGAATTCCTCTTTCTGCTAGAAGTCCTAGAAGAGATCATTTGAAGAAAATATTAGAAATTTTTTAATCAAGCGTTAGCCATTGGAATTTTGGTGGTTATCCTCTACTAATTAGTTGACTCTATTAATAGATTATTAACTAATGCAATCCTTTCATATATATAGATTTTTTATTATCTTAATAATTTTTTCAAAGATTTTGATGTTCTCTCAAGGAAGTTATTATGGGAAAGAAACTTGGAAACTCAAAAGTGGAATCTGGTGAATTAAGATTTAATTTTCAATCTTAAAGAATATGATGGCCTTGGTCTCCATCATTCTAAGCTCAAATTCCAAGTTGTATCTACCAAAATTTATTGGAGATGGTACAAAAATCTTAGATAACCTTTGGTAAAAATTCTAAACTTCAAATATCCTAGGGGGCTAATTGACGATGAAATCCCATTGATGTATCTATCTAGGAAAGGATTCATGATTTGGAATATTATAAAAAAAGGTGCCTTGCTTATTAGGAAGGGGATTTTATAGATAGTTAACAAGCGTAATAGTGCTTTATTATAGGAGGATTCTTGGGATAACCATTCTCATATCCTCTCATATTATCCATAGCTTCAACCTTTGGGTCATATTTTTTTGATGTAGGGTGCTCCAAGTTTGCTGATTTTAAGTACCATATTCCTTTAGGAAGGTCTATATTCCACAAGTGGAAAGAGCCTTGGATCTAGCCAAGTGAAGGATCTTTGGAGGACCGAGCTATCTTGGCTTCAATTTTGGTTGAGAGATCATGTAATTCCATAGAGGACTTGAATATCCTTGCCTAGGATCATGATCTTGGGTATCAAACTCTAGATATGCAAAGAAGAGGGAATGCAAAGTTTCCTTGGTGGAGGAAAATATGGAATAGGTTTGGATGGTCCAAATATAATTTCTTCCTATGGATTTTGAGTTAGAATAAATTCCTCACTTGGGATAATATAAAGAAGAGATATTTTGAATGCATTCTACCTATTCTCTTTATAGTAATAATGAGGAGTTCTCAGTCATCTTTTCTTTCAATGCCCCTTTTCTAAAGAAAGGTGGAACTTATGGTGATATATTTGGAAAAGATATTTTATTCATAGTACCTCTTTGTCTAAATTTTTGAATAGCTTGGGTCATTCTCCTGCCTTGGCTCCATTCCTTCTTTTTTCTTGAGATATTATACCTTCATTTATATTTTGGAAAATTTGGTTGGAATACAATTAGATAATCTTATAGGAGTGTCAAAGTGGATTCCTGCATGTCTGGTCTAAAATTAAAAAGATGTTAAAATAAATAATTGAGGTTAAATTAGATATGGATGGCTCACTCATTTCTTTTGGTTTGAAATTGGTTAAACTCTTAGATATTTCTATCTCTCCCTCCTCATAAATTAGGATTGAAACTAAGGCTTAGGTTTCTAAGAAAGTGAATAGACCTAAAAAATGGACTTTCCCCCTTGTGGTTTCCTTAAAATTAATATTGATAGCTCTCCTAAAGGAAATGCGAGTGTTGCAAGAATCAGTGGCATTGGATGAGATAGTAAAGCCTTTGTTCATTTCATTGTCTCCACTTCTATCAACTCACACTCTAATAACCAAATGGAAGCTTTGGAAATGCTAAAGGATCTTGAAAGGGATTATAAATAGGGTTGAAGAAATATTTTGTGTGAAAATGACTATAATTATTGTTTCCTTATTAAACAATAGGAATTTCCAAGATGCTTCTTGGAGTTTGGCCACAAATTTTGAGCTAATCTCTTTCTCACATGTTCAAAGAGAATGGAATATGGTGGCACACTATTTATCTAAATGGATATTTGAAGATAATCATAGCTAGAATGCTATTTATTGGGGTGATTTATATCAAGGTAAATCTTAGTATTTTCTCAAGATTATTCATGATGATCAAGGAAGGTAACTTTATCCTTTCAGACTTAAAAATCAAGTGATGCTTTTGTTTTTCCATGAATATTGTGTAGTGTTTTGGAAGGATCTCATGGTGGATTCTTCTTATGCTCTACCTTACAGTGGTAATGACCATCTAGAAATCCTTGTGATTTTTTTGTATTTAAGAGTTCATGAATAATATTTTTATTTTTACCATAAAAAACCCCTTCTAGAAGGAGGAAGATACATCGAGAAGTGAATTTGTAACTTATTTATGAAGAAGTATTAGGTAAATAATTCTTTGCAGTTAAAATACATAAGGGTAAGTGTAGATTGAGAAAATTTATAAAGTAGTACGACATTGTCAAAAGCGTTAAGAAATAAAGAAATAAAGAACTAGAGGGATATATAATAGAGCAAAAGAGGAAGAGGAAGATTAGAGAGGAACCTTTAAACATAGAGATAAATTAAAAGAATCTAATTCTCTAATAATGGGCCATAATCAAATTAATTGTACCAAACTTCTCATTTGAGGGAAACATACTAAAGAAGCATCAAAACACTTTTTTGTTCTAGATTTAGTGTGGAGGATATTGAGGGTAATTGATGTTAGATTCACTCAAAGACTGAAGCTTCTAGGATGAACTGCAAAACCAAAAATAACCTTCTACAAGAGAGAAAAGTAAGAGCATAAATTTGAAATAATGGATGCAAGATAATATAGCCATTATGCAATACTCAATATTGCATTTGTATTGAATTGAAATAAAATACAAATGAGAACCCCTTGGTTATATAGCCAAGGTGTGAGATAGGATTAGACAAGATTATGATATGTGTCTTAATCACATGTTATGAGACAACTAACTTAACAAAAAAGTAAAAAAGATAAGATAGGATAAGATCTTATCTAGATAACTAAGACTTCTAGAGTATCACCTAGAACCTAAGTAAACTTAACATGTGAATAAGTCAGCTTACTAGGAATTAGCTAGGTACAATAAATTTATTCACACCAACAACCCCTTAAGTGCAACTTAGGTAGTGGATTATTATGCCAAGATGCAAAACATGAAAATGATTATTATGGGTCCCAGCTACTAGGCCATGTTTGGTACCTATTTATAATACAATATCACACAAATGGAGAAAAGGAGAAAAACTAATGGGAAAAAACTCCTCTCTAAAAAAGAGAAAAATAAAAACAAGGATGATGTATGGAGGAATCAATGATACCCCCAAGGACTACATCTGTCATGAATATACAATCAATAACCCCCCATAAGAGGGAAAAAGAGAGACAAGATATCCCCCATAATGAAGAAACTCCAATGTTCATGCAGAATTCCTAAAAACAAAAGATCCAATGCCTATAAGAAACACATTTTCCCTTAGTAAGAAACAATTCCATAGGTAGATGAAGAAGTTTTTTCATGTCCAATTGAAAGGAGGAAGGATGAAGTCTCAAAATATATGCCTCTAAAAATTGATTAGGAGTCTCCAAGCTTAAAGAAGTCACAACATAATCATGGTCAAACTCAACTAGGAAACATGAAAAAATAAGGAAATAAGGAAACTCATGACTATCAATCTCAAAGACAAAGAATATGTTATAATAGTTGTGCTAAAACTATCATCAAAGAGGAGAGAGACCACCTAAAATGTGTCCTCCAAATCTACAGTATGACACTCCACAAACAAGTTAGAAATCCATATCAAATATTCAACCCACAAAGCAAAACCTAAAAAAAATGATCATCTTCCTAAATAGAGGCATTGATAGCTAATGAAGAAAGAGATAGAGGAGTAGGAAGCTCATCACTAGTCTCTAGAATACCAAGATTTATATGACCAAACTTCTTCTCACAAACATGATTCACAGTTGATGAATGGGTGTGAATAGCAGTCAAAGGAACATTATCATCAACAAAAGCAAAATGAGAAAAGGAATAAAAATGATATGAATGATAAACCATACTTATAGAAATGATATCTCTAGTCTCCAAGTCCCTTATGTATATACTCTATTAGGAGTGAACTCAACTATTTTACCTTGTCCACTATGGGTAATTTGATAAATAGAAAGGATATTAGAGGAAAAGGAAGGAACAAAATGTAGATCATTAAAATTTCATTCTCCCATGTCAATAGAACCTTTCCCACATACCTTCATATATGTGTTGTTACCCATCAAAATATTAGGTGAATTACAAGGCTCAAAAGAAAAGAACATTCCCATAGATGATGCCATATGATGAGATGCCCTTGAATCAAGAATCCATCTTTCAAATTCAAGACATCTAGAGGCCAAGAGTTCTTATCCTTTCATTTTTTTGAGACCATTTGTAACTCCCGTGTTCCTTGACTATGATGATGAAGCTACTATGGATTGAGAAGATAATGAAGAAGAAAACACTGATGAGGGAATCATAATGTTGTTATTTTGAATAAGGTGTGTTAGCTCATCAATCTTCTTATCATAACTTCTATGCTTATAATGTACTATCCTTTTACAATATGCACATTTCAAATTCTTCTTCTTAGATGAGTCCTCTTTGAAAGAGGTAGTGGACTCAAGATTTTTATGTGAAGGTGAATCTTTACCTTGCTCATTAGACTTGGGGTCCTTATTTTGCTTCTTACCTTTTCCACTTAAAGCCTTTTTATCTTTTGCAAGAAGAGATTAAGATGTGGAAAAATTAAATTTTCCCATGTGTTCCAACTTTGCTTGTTCCCTTGTGATTTGAGCTATAAATCCATCAAGAGAAGAAATTTTGTATGTATTTTCAAGGGCATCCATTGTAGCATAAAATGTAGAAACAAATATTGAATAATTAGGACCAAGCTTAGCAAGAATAGAAAGAATCAATTTTTCATACTCTTTAGTGACCCCACAATCAGATAATTACAATCTAAGATAATTTACCTTGATGAAGAATTCCTATATACTATCAAAATCTGAAGGATTAAGACTCCTAAGCTCATTCTCCAATTTAAACTTCCTCATTTTATCTAGCTTACCAAAGAGACACTCTAAGGTAGTCCAAACATCATTAGGATGTGTACAAGATGCAACATGACATCTAAGATCTAGATAAATGGAAAAAAATAAGAGTACCAAGAACATCATCTCTTCTATTAATCCATTTTCTTCTTTCTATAGCTTGTATGAGTTCTAGATCTGTGCCAAATGTGATTCTTTGCAACTTCAATTTTAACAACAAAACCCCCATTTATCAGTTCCAATCGTGATAGTTAGATGTGGTTAGAAGTACAAATTTTAGAAAATCCATGATAAAATCATAAATTACAATAGAGGAACAACCAATTACCCCTCACAATACAAGTAATTAGCACCTTTATGCCAAAAAAAATATCATTTTTTTGTAAATTTATGAGTTATGCCAAAGGACCATCTAGCTTCAAATTTAAAATTTAAAATTTAGGAAAAAATCTATAAAAAATGCATCTTATAAAACTAAAGTGCTCCTCAATACCTTCCTAATTCCACAATAATCAATAAAAATGAAGTTTGGGGAAAAAAGATACGAGCTTGGAGGCTGAAAAATAAGATCTAACTTCAAGCTACAAAAATAGAAATCAAACAAAAAAATATGAAAAATCACCTACACCATTGGAAAGTGCTCAAAACTAGCTTTCCAACAATATCTCGTTCATCAAAATCTAAATTGTTGATCAAAAGTTATGAATTTTTGAAAACAATGTTGAATTTAGCCTGTAGTGATGACCCTCTTGGCAAAATAAAAATTTGTGAAAAATTGAATTCGTCAAAAATGGACAAAATTTATACGAAAATAGGAGTTTTTGGGTCATGTAAATGCAATGGAAGCATCCATTTGGACTATAATTGCTCCAATAAAAAAACATTTACTAGATCTAAGCTTCAAAGCCTAGTTTGTAACTATATCATACAATGACCAAATTGAGTGAAATAAAAGCTAGATCTAAATTTCTTGGACATTCTAAACCCAATAATGAGCTTATATTTACACCAAAATTCTTCAAAATGAACCTGCGATATAAATCCATGTAACACCCAGCTACGAAACCATAGAGGACCACATGCTACGACACCTAAAGACAGAACAATTTTTTTTTAAAGTACAATATACACAAGATTGCAAATGAAATGTCCTCTAATGTTTCGAGGTTATGTTGCTAGAATTCTCATTAATCACATTGACAAGAATGATAAACCATCACATTAAAAGGATCACAATATAACAACATCCATACTACCATTATCTATTACACACGAGAGTTCATCAATTAATCACATCATTTCATCAATACATCTTGAACAACAATGCCTCCTCATAAACATGTGAGGAGAGTACATCAGGAGAATAATACATGATACAATTGAATTGTAGTACAATACAAATACATGAAGATACTCCAAAAGAACTGGAACAAGTGCAGAAGTCTTTATATCCAAGAATAGTCACCATGAACATGAACAAAGTGAGGGAACCCAATGGAGTGCATGGCACATTCCACCCAACCATGTGGAACCCTAAGGTCCACCCCTAATGCTAGGAGATAACAATAAGGTCCCACCACCAAAGAAGATAAGAAGACAGTAGCACGACACAAAAAGGCTAACATGACTCCAACATACAAGAGTAACAAACAAAACATAAAGAAACAATCGCTTCTAGAGTTACAAGAACAACAAGGGAAAAACAAACAAGGCATACAAGGCTGCTCTAGAGAGGAGTGTCATCACATAGTTTGCTATGGGTTACCCTGACGTAACCTTCCTAGGCTATCAAACCCCCATCCTAGGTTACCCTGGCCACCTCTACTGGTCGCCAGACCCCCATATAAACTATGCAGGATCAACATACCTTCTAGTCAAACCAAGCAATTGATCTTTCCATTCTAGGCCTTTCCACTCATCTCAATCCTAAACAAGCACTTGAGCCATGAGTGAGGCATTATCTTGATTAATGTGAACTACCCAACCCCCTAATTCATTTTAGATTATCACTTGATTAAACTCTCAATGATTTACCTTGGACCTGCCACTTTGTGCATCGAACCCCCATTGAGAGCCACTCCCCCTACTAGCAAAAAAAGGACTCTACAGTCCACTAAATTGGGTAAGCCAACTTGCACAACATACAAAGCCACAAGAAATATCACATAAAGCAAGGCATGCACCAACTTGCACAAGTCTCCACAAATAATGATTCCACAGTGCAAGGCCAGAACCCACATAATCATAAAACATGTAACACCCCACCGAGTACCCTAGAAGACAAGACCAAAATAACAAAAAATAAACAAATCAAACAAATTTCAATCAATTCAACAACATACCAATCAATACCCGACTTCACAGTGGGTCGATAAGCATCTCAAGGACAACACAGATGGAGAGGCACTACATCCTCCCCCCCTAGGCTTCAACTTACTCGTGGAAGTTGCAAAGCTAAAGAAAATGTATGAAAATGAAAACAACATCAACTCCAACAAAAACATCATGACATCATGAAAGACACCAAAAAAATAGCTGTCAAAACATGAAAACCATACCAAAGGGTTGCAAGGTGGGGGTACTCATCCTCATCGAGGATGATGGAAAGGTTGGGAACCCTTCTTGTCAACTCTGTGTTTCCACATCATACCCATTGGGATTTATGAGGCTCACTCAGACCTGAAAGTACAAGTGGAGTCGATTCCTAGTACCTACAACCTGCATCAGAACAAGATGTCGAGCATATATATCTGTAGACATCTAAATTTAATCACTCCCATATGATTAAATTTACTCATTTTTCGTCTATCATATTAAATATTAATTTATTAAATTAATATTACACCTTTTGTCTCATATCTGTAAAGTATTTAATTTAATAACTAAATGCTTTATCTTTCACCTTCTTCCTCTCTAAATTAAATAAATACACCAATTTATTTAATTTAGTCATTTTTTACCCTTTTGATTTAAAATCAATTTAAAATTCTTCATTCTCTCTCTCCTTGTCACATCCTCCATGATCTTGCTCTAATCTGAATTAATTTAATTAATTCATGATTATGATGTGCATCCTCTTAATCAAAGATTAATGTCACATCCTCCTACATTTTCCACTTGCCTCTAATCTTCTATTAATTATTCTAATCAAATATTTGCACAACCTTAACCAAGGTCATTAGCCATATTTAGAACCACCTTTTTAGTCAACCTATGCATTTATCTCTTTTTAGCATTAACTCTCTTTCCCATGTGAATTTTTAATTCACATTTATTTATCCTAGATTCTCCTCTTCCCTATGTGAATTTTTAATTCACATTCTATCTTCCAAGACTTCTAGAACCTTGGACTTATCACATCACTCACATGTGACCAAGTCCCACCTTTTTGGAGCTCACCTTTTATCCTTTAGACTCTCCTAAGAATGTGAATTTTTAATTCACATTTATTTCTCCAACCACCTCTCCTTTTCCCATGGAGATTTTTGAGGAATTCCAAAATTCCTCAAATGTCCCTTTCACTCTCACTTGGGGACAAGAAATTCCTTTTTGAGGAAATCTTCTCACTCCCCAAGGTACTTGGAAGGTACTTGTCCTTCCTCCACCTCATGTACCTTTTGGCCACCTTATTTACACCTCATCTCCCCTTAGCCACTTCACCATCTACATGTCAAGATGTGAGGGCTTGTGAGTTCTCAACCCACCATAGCCCTTCATCTTGACCTTGTTGGATGAATCTCAACTGTTGAATTCTCTAGAGAATTCAAATTCTTCTATAAATACCCCCTCCTCAAGGGCATTTTCAACACACTTTCATTTGAGCAACCTTATGCTACCAATTTACATTCTCAAGCATTCACTATCATTTAGTCATCCACTTTAATCATTTTTCATAGTTGATCTTGCATCTAGCTACATCAAAAGCCATCTAAGGAGCACATAAAATCATCCAAATCAAGGGCCAACCAAGGAGTTTTCAACAGCAAATAAGGTATAAATCAATTTACATCTTATTTCATCTATTTTCCTTGTTTTATCACTCTTTAGACTAATCATTGAAGTGTTCTTAGTGTTTTATCATTTGCATTTTAAGATATTTTGCACATTAGAATAGGGTAAAATTCCAAGGTACACATCTCTAGCACGCCCGGTGGGACCCACAAATGGGTTCTTGCATTTAACCTTCATTTTTGCTAAGTATTTTGGAGAAAAAGGTTACAAAAAGGTGGAAGTGCCCTTTGTTTTACCGTAGAAAGGCGGAAGCGCCCTCTGTTTTACTGTAGAAAGGCAGAAGCGCCCTCTGTTTTACCACAGAAAGGCGGAAGCGCCCTCTGTTTTACCGCAGAAAGGCGGAAACGCCCTTTTGTCTGCTATAGAAAGGCGGTCACGCCCTATATCTAAAAAATTGATTTTTTCTAACAGTTTGCTGCAGTTAGGTGTATACATCATTTTGCTTAGAAGATCTTTTCTAACACTTTCTTGCAGTAGGGCATACAAGTTTTCTTTTTCAAAAATCTGATAAAATTTCCTGTAGAGGGGCGGATATGCCCTTTTATTTTTGAAAGGCTTTTTTCCTCTAACATTTTGCTGCAGAAAGGCGGAAGTGCCCCTGATTTTGCCGTAGAAAGGTGGAAGCACCCTTGGTTTTGCTGCAGAAAGGCGGAAGCGCCCCTGGTTTTACTGTAGAAAGGCGAAAGCACCCCTAATTTTTCTACAGAAAGGCGGAAGCGCCCTGATTTTATGATAGAAAGGCAGCTACACCCCAAAACAACACAGTTTGGAAGCATATTATGGCGTAATCAACCAAAAATGAAGGAAGAGATAGCTAACGTTTGCTTGCAGGGCCATCTATTTGATCAAATTTTTGAAAAATTATCCTTGTTGTTTGAACATAGTCTAATTAGGGGGAAGTAACCATTATTTTTTGTCGTGTTTGTTTATTATTATGTCACCCAAGGGGGGCATTAATTTGTTTTCACTTTCCCCTTGCACTTCGTGTGAGCCTGGGGAGTAGTTGGAAATTGTTAGTGTCTTCTTTCTAGTGGGACCTACTTGGGCATTTCATCACCCTAAGGGACGATTCCAACCACATGTACTGGTGGGGTATATAAAGGGGGGAGAACGAAAGTTGTACCCCAATCCAGTCACGTCGTAATTGGCGGAGCGTTGAAGCTAGGGTGATACCTAGATAGACATGAAGAGTTGGTCCAAGCCTTTCAGTATCTCGCTAGGGTTCCCAACTCATGCTTGTGACAGGGTGGTGTTCACGGTTGTGCCTCACGTACTGAGAGTATATCGAGGACTCCCTAGAAGCCTTGTGCATCCTAGATTAAGACCTTTCCTGGCCATACCCTTAACATTAATCATAGGATTGTGCTTGCTTGAAGTGTTTTCTTGTGAAAAACCCATGAAATCTTTGATACATTGGCCTTATTTTATCATTTTGAGTCCTTGCCATAGCCATTGCCGTCAAAACCAAGCTCTGATTTACCGCAGAAAGGAGGAAGCGCCCTCTATTTTACCGCAGAAAGGTGGAAGCGCCCCTGTTTTACCGCAAAAAGGTGGAAGCGCCCTCTATTTTACTATAGAAAGGCGGAAGCGCCCCTATTTTACCGTATAAAGGCGGAAGCGCCCTCTGTTTTACCACAGAAAGGTGGAAGCGCCCTTGATTTACTGCAAAGGGGCAAATTTGCCCTCCTGAACACCCAAAATTGCCCCATTTAGATCCGTTTAGCCTCTAAACCATCATTTAATCATTCCCAACCATTATCTCATCATCCCAAGCCTCCGTTTCGTCACTCTAAGTCTCGCAAAACCTCCATTTGATTAGTTTAAACCTCCATCATATCATTCCAAACCTCTGTTTAACCATTCTAAATCCCCATTCACTCTCCACAATCATCCTTAATCCATCCACTCATTTTAAATTTCCCCTTAATCCATTCAAAAGTCCATACCATCACTTAGCAAACATCAAACATTTTACCATTTACATCACCAAACACCACCCATAATCAAACCGCCTTAACCTTGTGTTATAAAGTGATTACCCAAATTGACCATAGCACTTGAATTTGATTATTAGTCTTTAACTTTCGACCCAAATCAATTTTCTTCCATCTTGAAGTGAATTCAGTGTCGTAAGCTATCATCCTCGGCCCAATCAATCCATTCCTATCTTAAGGTGGATTCAGTGCCGTGATCATCCTCTTAATCAATCAAAGCTCTAGGTCACTAAGGGTAACTTCCTTTGATTAAACTCAAGGTCTCTCTCACATCTTTCATCATCCAATCATACCCATCCAATCATCCAAATCTATCAAAACCAATCATTCGATCAAATTACCCAATCAACCAAATCACATCCGTTCAACCAATCCTATCCTATTGATCTTAATAATCCAATCCAATTCAATCAAAATCCAATCTAGCCAATCAAAATTTGATCCCATCAAAATCCAATCCAATATATCCAAACAAAATCTGATCAAAATCCAAATCCCATCGAAATCACATCTCATCCAACTACAATCAAGTCATTCATCAAAAACATCTTTATAATCCACCCATAGCACATTTGTATGCCCGTTCAAACTAGGTCACAAGTTAAGAGACAAATGGAACAACAACAAGGTCAAAATTCCCAAGCAAACATGTCTCAAGACCTTAATAACAATACAAATCCCACCAATGGTGCAAATATTGCTCAAGATCCTAACAACATCCCCCAAGATCCTCATAATGGTACCTCATCGCACTCCAACACCGAAAACCAGAACAACTCACCACACAGTGAAGAGAGTATGGCTAATCAACCTGAACTCACACTTGAGGAACATTTTAGTAATCTCGCCAATGTGCAAATGATTGACCGTCTGCTTGAAAAACATGGGGAAGAAATTTTGGCCCACCTAATTGAGAAGGGTGTCAAACCCCCCTCGGGTGTTGACTTGTCCAAATATAGGAGTTCCCCATCTAATCTACTCCAAGGTTCACAAAATGCACTAGAAGGTTCATACTTCCCCAATGTTCCTCCAGTTGAGGGTTGGCATCAACCTGAATTTGGCAATGTTGTTCTTTATCATGTTAACCATCCCCCACACGCTTCAACCTCAGTCATGGGAGGTCCTCAAGTGCCTGATCCCAATAATCCTTTTGCCTATGGTATGCCACAAAATGTTCCACAACCTACGCCATTAATGCTAATAGCACCCCCTCTTTCGAATCAACCTACAGTCAACACTGGGGGCACCCCCTTTACAACATTGCTTCCACCTCCTGGGGCCAAAAATATACCATCATCTTCATATACATCTCAACAGCTTCACCAATCCAACATTCCGCCTCAATTACCTCCACAGGGCACACCCCAGCTAAACGTTTCGGGTGGTACCCAACAACCCCCTTTACAAAACGCTTCTACGCTACCTCAGCCATCTCATCCGCAAACACCTATACATAATGCTTTGGTCTCTTCACAACAACCACCCTACCAACCACAAGGAAATCCATCTCGACCTATTGCTCAGACCATATCCCTTTTTCTCGCATCCATTTTGCGTCTGCAAGCTCAACCACAACACAATATCCCATCTCGGCCCATACAACAGTTGGCATCACTACAACAACCCCCTCAACATTACTACTATCACAATTAGCAACAATTTCACCAACAACTACCTTATGTGACTTCCCAACAATCACAACAGTACCTTCAACACCAACAAACCAATACACAACATCCCATCCAAGCTCCTCAACGACTTACCCCGAACTTTTATCAAACAAATCTATACTATACCCCACAACAACAACCCCCATATCAAAAAAATCCCCCATCTTACCAGCAAGGCATGTCATCATCCAACCATCCAAATCCGTATTTCAACAATCTGACGCTCTCTCAGCAAGGTCCTTTATCATCCTATCATCAATATCCCCCCAACCCACCACTAGCCAACTCAGATCTGTTGGAAATTAAAGCCGCTCTTAAAGATCTTTAGGCAGGGACCGGCAAACAATCATTCAAATTCGAAGACATATGCCCATATCCGTTCGATCCCTCCATCTCATTGATTCCCTTCCCTAAACATTTTGAAATGCCAAAGTTTGACAAATATAGGGGGAACAAAGATCCTAAGGCCCACTTGCAGGAGTTTTACTCCCAGTGTCAAGAAGTTATTTACAATGACAACTATCTCTTGCACTTGTTCCCATGAAGCCTGGCAAGCAATGCCCTAGAGTGGTTCATGACCCTCGAAAAAGGATCCGTAAAATATTTTGCAGACCTATCGGAAAAATTTGTCTCCTACTTTTCCTTCAATTTGGAGGACACTGACACCTTAGACCTTCTCAAAGAGAAACAATGTGAGGGGGAAACCTTTACTAGCTACCTCCAAAGGTGGCGTGCGCTAGCAAGCCGAATGAAAACCCCTATGAAAGAGAAGAACATGGTCACTCTCTTCGTGGAGAACTCTCATCCCAACATGGCTCATAACTTTAGGTTACATTGTGTCACCACTTTCATGAAAATAGTGGAAAAGGGACCTATCCTTGAACGTGCCCTTGTCACTAAAGGGCACATTAAAATACATGGCCATGATAAAGAAAGATCATTTGGAGATAAGCCACATTTTTGGAACAGAAACAAGAACGCAGTAAATGATGGTGTGACTGATACTAAACACGTCCAGGTGGCTAACACATCCTCAAAACAACAACCGTCTATACCTAACACCATCTCTGTGCCACAGGGGATGCCTCGCCCTCCTCAACAGTTGAACCAAAACAATCAAGGGACAACCAAACGTTAGTATTCTCAATTAGGAGAACCTCTGAGTGTTGTCTTTAATAAGTTGTTACAAATCAATTATCCCATCACGTACCCTGTCACCAAGCCATTTGACGAGTCCAAACCCAAGCCCGCATGGTTTAAGGACAATGAGTATTGTGAGTTCCATAAAATCAAAGGACACTCTTTAAACAAGTGTCAGGGTCTAAAAAACTACGTCCAAGATCTCATTGATCGAGGTGATATCAAGGTTGACCCCGGTCAAGCTTCATCATCCAATGCTCAATTACAGATATATCAAAACGCCTTTCCGAACCATAATCAAGGCCCAAGCACATCTAGCAGTAATTCTAAAGGAAACAACACAAATAATGTGAGCTACAAGAATGTACCCTTCAATTACGAAGGTGTTATTCATTACATTGAGCAGGTGCAACCCCGTGTATCCATGATACATGTTAAAGCCAAGGACCCTCAATGTGTTGTCACTACACGACGAGCCCGCATCACTGTCCCTGCAACCTTTGTACCTGCCCAATCAACTCCTGTAAGCTCTCAGTACAACATCCTTGATCACTTAAGAAAAACCCCTGCTCATATATCCATTTTGGATTTGCTTAAGTCTTCCCCGGTACATCAAGAAATCCTCAATAGATCCCTGCAGGAAACCCATGTGCCAAATGACATCGACCCCACGCAATTCCAAGCTTTGGTGGGACACTTGGCTTTATCTCATCAATTGCACTTCATCCAAAACAATATGCCAAACATCGATGTCAATCATAATCACCCCTTACATATCGAAGTCATGGTTGCTCGCCATAAAATAAAAAGGGTCCTGGTAGATAATGGCTCTACCCTCAATTTGTGTACTTTGAAATTCATAAAACAGGTGGGGTATACTCAAGCGGATTTAAGTAATCAGATCATCACAATCAAAGCCTATGATAATGCAGAAAGAAATTCAGAGGGAATTGTCAGTCTTCCTATCCAAGTGGGACCTGTGCTTCAATACACTACCTGTCATGTCCTTGATCTAGACTTGCCATATAATCTCCTCCTTGGCTGCCCATGGCTCCATGCTATGCAAGCCATCCCCTCCACGTACCATCAATCCCTAAAATTCCTCGTCAATGGACAGGAAGTCACCATCTACGCTGACCCCCAACTATTTGAATATTGTCGCGCTTTAGAAGCGTCATTTCCCCATTTACATTATTGTCCCGAGGTTGAAATGGGGACATCCCACTCATCATCTGCTAACCCACCCTCCATCGAGATAACCACTCCATCTTCCACCACTGATCCTATAGTCACCAAAGTCCAGATCATTGACAAAGGGTGTGGTGAATATGAAATGCATATGGCTCTCAATGTAGCAACCATGCCATCGTCACCACACGAGTATGGTCAACCTTCACATGCTACACAAGAGGAAGACAATACTATCACCTTTAGTGGTAAAAACATCCCTACCACCACTTTCAGATCCCCAAGTGTCAAGATAGATGCACCAGAAGAGGACATAAGCCAATGGGTTTACCGAGAAGAACCCCAGCCGGACCCTCCTCTAAAGGAATATTTTCAGGAAGCGTATCTGTGGTCAGCTAAGTTTGCAGAAAAATATAACTACCAAGGTAGGGGCCTAGGTAAAGAAGAACAAGGGCGGTTGCAACCTATTGATACACCAAAGCTACCAAAGAACATAGGCATCGGATATGATAAAAAATAGAAAGGCCCTGCAACATTGTCTAATACCTCCTATAGTGTCACCGTGGACAAAGGCTCATTGGAAGATATACTCGAAGAGGAATCCATCATACATGCGTATGATGACATCGATTATACCGACTTATCATCCATGTTCAAATGCCTATCCGTCTACACCATTAGCCTATCCCTTTGTCACCCCGAGCTCATTGATTGGGACCTACGTAATAGCACACCTGTCAGTATGTCTGCGGATACATATGTCAACCTTATGGGATTGGGGGAGGATGAACACTCCAGTCGCAAAAATAAGAATAAGAAAAGTAAAAAGCGGTCATCTAGTGAAAACCTCCTTGAGGCGCTTCCTGACCTTGAAAAAGTAAAAATAAAGGACGCATCTAATGGCGAAAACCTCGAAGAGGCACTGGAAGATTGAGATGTTCATCTTCCCCTTGTGGGAACTCAGTTATCTACCCGATCATCTATTCTAATTGAAGAAACTCAAGAAGTTAATCTGGGTACTGCTGAAAATCCTAAAGTCACCTATGTGGCTAAGTCACTCTTAGAACAAGAGTATCCAGTCATCGTGCAGCTGCTCCAAGAAGGAATCATTAACTTTGCTTGGTCATACTCAGACATGCCAGGCTTAGACCTCGCCTTAGTGGTGCATCATTTAGACATTCGCTCAGATGCCAATCCTGTCAAACAGAAGCTCCGCAAGATGCATCCGCAGGTTGCATTACTAGTCAAGAAGGAATTGGAGAAGTTACTAGAGGTGGGTTTTATCAGACCGATTGACTACTCTGAGTGGATCTCCAATATAGTACCAGTTGCCAAACCAAATGGAGACATTCGGGTCTACACAGACTTCAGGGATCTTAACAAGGCCTGCCCAAAAGATGACTTCCCTCTGCCTAACATTGACATGTTGGTCGACCTGACAGCAGGACATGAGATGTTATCCCTTATGGATGGCTTCTCTGGTTATAATCAAATTTGAATCGCACCTGAGGACCAACACAAGACCGCCTTCACAACACCTTGGGGTACTTTCTGTTACAATTTTATGCCCTTTGGTCTCAAAAATGTGGCGGCAACATACCAGAGGGCGATGACAGTCATCTTCCATGACCTCATCCATATCATCATGGAGGATTATGTCGATGACTTGTTAGGAAAGTCCAGCACATGAGAAAAACATCCTGCCATCCTGAAAAAGATATTTGAGCGGTTAGAGCATTACAAGTTGCGGCTAAATCCAAAAAAGTGTCTTTGGGGTCACGTCAGGAAAGTTGTTGGGTTTCATAGTCTCTCACAGGGGCATTGAGGTTGACCCTACCAAGGTCAAGGCTATTCTAGACATGCCACCTCCACACAATCTGAAGCAGTTAAGAAGCCTCCAAGGGAAGATACAGTCCATCCGTCGGTTCATAGCCCAGCTAGCAGATAAGTGTCAGCCATTCACTCATCTTCTGAAGAAAGATTCCACCTTCTGATGGAACTAGCAGTGTCAGATAGGTTTCAATAAAATTAAGGAATATTTAGCTCATCCACCAATATTGATGCCACCTATTCCAGGAAAACCCCTCCTGCTTTACATCTCTGCTACTTCAGTCACGCTGGGGGCATTGTTGGCACAACATGATGAGTCATTCAAAGAAAGGGCAATCTACTACATCAGTCAAACATTGGTCGGCTATGAGTTAAACTACTCCCCCATGGAAAAAGCCTGCCTTGCGCTAGTCTTCAGCACACAGAAACTCCGTCATTACATGCTCAGCCATCCAGTCAAATTAATTGCTAAAATTGATCCCTTGAAGCATTTGTTATCTAGAACCACTCTAACTGGCCGCATGGGCAAATGGGTCATGCTCCTAAGCGAATTTGACATAGAGTATGTAGAGCGAAAAACCATAAAAGGGAAAGTCATAGCTGATCAATTGGTTGAGGCACCATTAGTAGATGCCTACTTGCTAGACACTAAATTCGTAGATGAAGAAGTCTACATAGTTACAGAAGCACCAGTTTGGACACTATATTTTGATGGGTCATACACTCATAGTGGATCTAGAGCAGGAATTTTATTAGTTACCCCTCAAGGTGACTACATTCCAAAATCATTCAGGATAGCATTCTTGTGTACCAATAATATGGCAGAATACGAAGCTCTCCTCACCAGCCTCTGAATTGCAAAATAGTGGCATATAACTCACCTAAAAGTCTTTGGTGATTCATTATTAGTCGTCAAACAAGTTAATGATGAATTCCTCACAAAAGATGATAAACTGTTACCCTATAAGTGCATGGTGGATGATTTCAAGAAATATTTCACCTTCATATAGTTTGACCAAATTCCTCGGGTACAAAATAAAGTGGCAGATGCAATGCCCACTATTGGTTCCCTGATTGACATGCCTAAAGACCGAACATAATGTGAGTTTCTTGTTGAACAAATTTTAATCCCTGCATATGATATTCCTGAGACTGATATGGTGTGCGATATTGTAGGTCCTACCTCCCCGTGGTACCAGGACATATACACCTATCTCCGTGATAATATCCTACCCACATAACTTACACACAACCAATGCAAATCCTTTGTTCATCGCTCTTCCTGATACATCATTGTCGGTGATACGCTTTATCATCGCGGGTATGATGGAATCCTCCTTAGATGTCTGAATGAGATCGAAGCCTACACGACACTAACGGAAGTACATGGTGGTGTTTGTGGAGCTCACTCAAATGGTATGGCTCTGGCCAAAAGGATCCTACGAGCTGGATATTATTGGCCTACATTGGAACATGATGCTTGTGAATTTGTAAAGAAGTGCCTTCAATTCCAACAACGTGCAGATTTGATTCACACCCCAGCACAAGATCTTCAGCCCCTTCTAGCCTTGTGGCCCTTTTCTCAATGGAGTTTCAACTTGATTGGCAAGATTTACCCACCATCATCCAACGGCCATACATTCATAATTACCGCCACTGAATACTTCACTAAGTGGGTGGAAGTAATACCACTCTCACAAATCACCGGTATCCAAATCTCAAAATTTATCCTTTACCATATTCTCTGTAGATATGGTATCCCATCCACCATCCTCTCTGATAATGGAAAACCCTTCAAAAACCAAGCCATGAAGCACCTCTGCGACACCTTTCATATCCAGCACCATTGGTCAACACCTTATTACCCCTAGGGAAATGGTCAGGCAGAAGCAAGCAACAAGACCCTTATCTGCATCCTCAAAAAGGTTGTTAATAACACTGGACGAGATTAGCACCTCCATATTCGTCCTGCCCTATGGGCATATCGCACATCCATCCGCACACCGACAGGCGCCACCCCCTATTCTCTAGTATATGGTGTTGAGGCTGTCTTGCCAATTGAAGTTGAGCTTCCATCACTGAGGATTTCTCTGAAGAATCTTGTCAGCGAAGAAGATGCTCGTGTTGCATGGCTTGCACAGCTGGAATTACTGGATGAACGAAGAATAAAATCCTATGATCATTTGCAAGCATACCAAAACCACTTCAAATGTAATTACAATAAAAAAATTCTATCCTTGACAATTCCAGGTTGGTGAGCTTGTTCTTAAGGAGAACTAGCGTACTCAACAGGATCGTGATAAAAAGGGAAAATTTGAGGCAAACTGGTTAGGGTCTTATATCATAGCTGCCAAATATGGATCTAGGACCTACAAATTGACTACTCTTGAAGGAGATCCCCTTGATGAACCCATCAATATCATGCATCTAAATAATTTTTACACCTAAATCCACTCGGTAACCCCACATAATCAAAAAATTAAAAAAAAAACAAAATAAAAAATCCAAATAAAAAATAAAGAGAAATAAATTTGTCCTATGGTTAAACCCACCTCTTGGTGGTGCCTTGGATAAGCATGGATGGTGAAAACTTGGTAACAGGCGTCATCCATAGAGGGCTTAATCATTATCTACCTAACATCCTAGTTATTTTATGCTTTCATCCGCACTATCGTCCTCATCCATCTCATCCTAGGCTGCTTGGTATATATTGATTGAGCATTGGACGACCCATCTAGCCTATCCCCCATCCTGAGCTTTTCAGTATCCCACTTTGAGCTTGTGTCATTCATCCCCCTTGTCAGTCGATCTGTGTCATCATATAGGATCATCCATTGTGTTGGTCTCCATCTAGATCTCATCCTTTTACATCACTCATCGAACTACGTTGCCCCTGCACTTTCACGTAGGCAAGGTTGGTCATTTGATCCTCCCCCGGGGCATTTTTCTGTCGTGTTTTTGTGTCCATCATCGGTCACCATTGTCTTCTTTCCGCTTTATCCATGGTCTTTTTCTAGAACTACGAGGGCTCTGGGCTTTCACGTAAGCAAGGCTAATCTATGATCAGCTCCCGAGCCCCTAGGTCTTTAGGTTGTGTCAGTCTCATGTCTTGTCTCCCTTGTGTCATGTCATCAAGCTATGCCCTTATCTAGCTAGTTCTTAACAAACAAGATCCACTTGTATCAACAAATCCAATCAGTTTTGAATATCCTACATCATATCGATCTTTTAGCTTAGTATCCATCATTGGTCTCAACAAAATACATCCTTCCTAACAGACCTCATCAATCCCATCTATCCCCTTGATCCTATGGCAAAGGACATTTGAAATTGATTGCGATATTTTGACGCTTTTGGCTTTTGTCTATCATTTGAGCTCCCTATCATCACCTGTCAAGGCTGCCATAATCTATCATATTAAGGCGTGTTTTGATTGGTCCACATAGGGGCATATCTTGATCTTTTGTTTGATTGTGTCTTCTTGGTTGTCCCACGTAGTACCCACCAAGATCCCCGAGGTCTTGTGTTATGTTAGGGCATCCTTTTGTGCTTGTGGTTATCTCAATACCTGGCATGACCAAGGTCTTTCTTTGAGACTTTGGGGTGTTGGGATAGCCTTTTTGTATGTTGTGTTTGTTTCATGCATTAGACACTAATATGCCTTGGTTCCACATACCCTGGCACTGGGTGTCTTATGCTATAGCAAAAATCAGTGCTCCGAAGATGGAAAATTGTATTAGGATGGCATTTCATAATCATGACCATTGTATTACATTCATCCTATGATTTTGGTTGTACAAATAATTATCCTCCATCCCCTATTCTTCTCAGGATACTAAAAGGTTTTGACAGGTGCACACTCACACCATGTCCGCATTCATCTTCCACTATCACCTAGGACCCTATTGACACTTATCATGAAAAAATTACATTTTAGATCCATACATTTGCACACTATCTTAGGTTCATCCATAATATCGCCACCTGCAATATCAAGTGTTAGGTCCACCATTAATACCATCATAATACATCCATTGCATCCTGCATCACACATATTAGTCGAACATGCACATAACCATCATAAGCATATAAAACATACGCATTTGTCGCATCATCATAAGCATATCCACATCTATCTTAAACATATACATCATACAACATAGGCATTCATCATACATGAAAACAAAAATCACCATACATTACATCCTGCATCACACACATTAGTTGGCATGCATAAAACCCCTCAAAAACCATCATACATAAAAATATATATATAAAACATCCATACATGTAACATCCACAAAATTCATCATAGATAACTACCATCATATGACCATCCACATATGCATCAACACAATCATCTATAGATCTCAAATCCATCACACACATAAAACATGAGGTCAATAAGAGCTATCGTATATATAAATATACCACAAGTCCACAGTAAATCTCATAGTCAAGACTAACATATAATAATGTTGTCAATGTCATCACAATCTGTGACCATCGTATACAAAATCATCCAATCAAAACACCAGTACAAGGTCCTGCAAATATCCACTGCACCTCTGTACTATCCATCTACCCTGCACCTGTCAAAAACATGGTATCCTATCATCTACCAAATGAACTCCCCACATCTGATCTTTGTGGAGAATCAGGTACTGCTCCCCTGCCTGGTGAAACCCCTGGTGAATCACTGTAACCTCAGGTCTGTGTCCTGAATGACTGAGATGGCGCTAGCATTTGAGGTGTCTGTCGGGTATAACGGAATGTCCGTTGTGCCAGATCAGGAACTACATGATAATATGCAGCCATCCAAAATCTTGCCACTCTCATGTTCTCCTCTCGCTCTGCAACCTGGACCCGCGCAAAATTCTACTCTTGACGATACCTGTCTCGGTCCCTGGTAATGGCTCTCCTCTCCTGCTCCCATGCCTCTTGAGCCAACCGGCTCTATGCCAGCTCTGCCTGTAATCGATCCCTCATCTCCTCTGCAGCCGCTGCCTGTGCCACCGCTGCATCTCTCTCTCTCTCCACAACCTGTATATCTGCTCCTGGCATCCCACCCTCACCTTGACCTGTCGGTGCATGAGCTATCACAGCATCCCTCTCCACCTGTAGAGTCTGCATTCGTATCTCTGCTGCATCTCTCTCCCTCCGAGCCGCCTGTGCCTGAGTCACTGCTGCATCCCTATCCCTCTGAAGAGCCTGTGCTCTAAGCTCTGCTGAATCTTGCTCTCTCCAGAGAGTTGATACCTCTGCTACTACCTCCTCTCTCCTCCTCT
>VDFB02358134.1:109918485-109929730 GCA_007258455.2 Sequoia sempervirens | reverse complement strand
GCATCTCATAACGCAGAACCCAACCTCTCGCCTCCCCATATTTCCATGCCACGGGCTTGCGATCATCCACTGTCCCCGCTCTCACCACTATTGACCTCGTCACTGCAATATGCTTCCAAGCCCAAATCTGCAGCAATGTCATATGTGTCAAGTTCAACATCCTCTGGTAGCAGATCCTGTGCATATCTCTGTATAGATGAGTCAATACACATGACCCCCATGAAAACGGCCCCCCCTCGCCACTCGATAATGTGAGGAATCACCTCCATATACCGAAAGCTACATGTACGTCTGCTCCAATCTGGTAATAATATCCCACTAATCAAACTGCATAGGAACAACGGTAAGGCTGGCACTCGCACTGATAAACATTGGTCTAAATCCAACTGACCCTTCACCAGGGGCAGCTCCTCGAGTCCAAATAATACTCTAATGGTCTCCTATAACTTCGCCCCTGTCGACACCACCTCGCTCACTAACCGTCCGGCTATCGGCAGCCTCAAGATGTGTCACACGTCCTCCAAAGTAACAGTCATCTCTCCTGTAGGGAGTTGAAACGTAGATGTCTCTAAGCTCCATCTCTCTATCAACGCTATCAGCATCGCCCGATGCGCTCTAACTACTGGAAACTGAATACAATGTCCTAAACCTACATGATCCAAGGCTGCCTAATCCTCCCCATTCATTGCTGCTATCGTTGCTGCCATCACCTTTGATCGTCGCTCATGTGTCTGTATCAGCTCCAAACTCTGCACACACAAAAATCTTCTAATTATTTCATTTATTTTTTTCTTCTCCTCTTTCTTTTCTTTCTTCCGCCTTTTTTTTTTCCCTATCTTTTCCCTTTCTTTTCCCCTCTTCTTTTTTTTTCTCCCCCCCTGTCGGGGCGGCTCCGCCCTCTGGCTGGGTGGCTCCGCTCACCAGCCAGGCAGCTCCGCCCACTGGCGGAGTGGTTCTGCCCTCCGGGCGGGGTGGCTCCACCCCTGGCGGGTCCGCCCACTATCGAGGTGGCTCCGCCTCAGGCGGCTCCGCCCGCTGTTCAGGCAGCTCCTCCCGCCTGCGGGGGCGGTTCCGCCTGCCTACCGGGCGGCTCCGCCTGAGGCTCAGGCGGCTCCGCCCCAAGCGCGGGAGGCTCTGCCCTAGGCCATGGCGGCAGCGGCCGAGGCTGAGGCGGCTACGCCCCGCCCCAGTTCTTCTTCCCCCCCCATTTTTTTTTTTTAACATTTTGGCCTTTCTTTCTAAAATCTAACCTCGACCCATTTTCTTAATTCTACTAACGAATAAAACCCACATTTTCAAATTTTTAAAACCTATCAAAAAATATGTTAAAAATGTGTAAATTCAATATATGGGTTTTTTTATCACTCACATGTTGTGCAACCACGTCCTTGTTGTATAATACGCGCACCTCATCCGCCCGGTGCACAATCTCTGTATCATTGTCTGTCGGCATCGTCCCTCCTCGGTCGCTTTCTCTTCTCTACTCTCCTCCTCTCAACTGCTACAGTAAAAATGACTAAGGTAATTTTTGAAATTACCTTTTTAACCCTCTTCTTCTCAAAAGGTATTTTTTACCTTTTATTTATCTTTTTCTTCCTCCAACTAATTCCCAACTTCCTGAGGCCACCGTTTACAAACCGTGCGTCGAATCACATCCATTCAAAAACCAAAATTGCTTGGTTTTTCGAGCTCTATCCAATGGTGTCTTTCTTTTTTTCCTATTGAGATGTCATCTAGGGACCCCTTTTTCCTCCCCCAACCACCCTCTTAAGGGGGCATACCCTCCTACCATTCCTTCATTCCTTCGGCTTAGTCATTGGGGCATCACATCAACCTTTTTCCATACTAGGGGGCATCACCATCTATCATTTCTGCCTCATTTTGCATTTTATTTTTCTTTGAAACACTATTATTCCTAACAATATTTGAGAGAGGGCAAAATGTAGACATCTAAATTTGTCCTCTCCTTATGATTGAGAGATTTACTCATTTTCATCTATCATATTAAATATTAATTTATTAAATTAATATTACACCTTTTGTCTCATATCTGTAAAGCATTTAATTTAATAACTAAATGCTTTATATTTCACCTTCTTCCTCTCTAAATTAAATAAATACACCAATTTATTTAATTTAGTCATTTTTTATCCTTTTGATTTAAAATCAATTTAAAATTCTTCATTCTCTCTCCTTGTCACATCCTCCATGATCTTGCTCTAATATGAATTAATTTAATTAATTCATGATTATGATGTGCATCCTCTTAATCAAAGATTAATGTCACATCCTCCTACATTTTCCACTTACCTCTAATCTTCTATTAATTATTCTAATCAAATATTTGCACAACCTTAACCAAGGTCATTAGCCATATTTAGCACCACCTTTTTAGTCAACCTTTGCATTTATCTCTTTTTAGCATTAACCCTCTTTCCCATGTGAATTTTTAATTCACATTTATTTATCCTAGATTCTCCTCTTCCCTATGTGAATTTTTAATTCACATTCTATCTTCCAAGGCTTCTAGAACCTTGGACTTATCACATCACTCACATGTGACCAAGTCCCACCTTTTTGGAGCTCACCTTTTATCCTTTAGACTCTCTTAAGAATGTAAATTTTTAATTCACATTTATTTCTCCAACCACCTCTCCTTTTCCCATGGAGATTATTTTTGAGGAATTCCAAAATTCCTCAAATGTCCCTTTCACTCTCAATTGGGGACAAGAAATTCCTTTTTGAGGAAATCTTCTCACTCCCCAAGGTACTTGGAAGGTACTTGTCCTTCCTCCACCTCATGTACCTTTTGGTCACCTCATTTACATCTCATCTCCCCTTAGCCACTTCACCATCCACATGTCAAGATGTGAGGGCTTGTGAGTTCTCAACCCACCATAGCCCTTCATCTTGACCTTGTTGGATGAATTTCAACCGTTGAATTCTCTAGAGAATTCAAATTCTTCTATAAATACCCCCTCCTCAAGGGCATTTTCAACACACTTTCATTTGAGCAATCTTATGCTGCTAATTTACATTCTCAAGCATTCACTATCATTTAGTCATCCACTTTAATCATTTTTCATAGTTGATCTTGCATCTAGCTACATCAAAAGCCATCTAAGGAGCACACAAAATCATCCAAATCAAGGGCCAACCAAGGAGTTTTCAACAGCAAAGAAGGTATAAATCAATTTCCATCTTATTTCATCTATTTTCCTTGTTTTATCACTCTTTAGGCTAATCATTGAAGTGTTCTTAGTGTTTTATCATTTGCATTTTAAGATATTTTGCACATTAGAATAGGGTAAAATTTCAAGGTACGCAATATCCAATAGCAAACACACCGTGAGAGTAAATCGTAGCATAGCAGGGCGCTCGCGAGTGAGTGATGCTACACAATCCCTCTCACCAAGACTCCAAATAGTAACTACATCATAATCACCTCATAAAGAAATCATTGATCAACAACATAATATACATAGTATAAGTCTATCTTAACCAATTTAATCCAATCATATTATACTCATATCAATACTTCCAATGTCAAGTAATACATTTTGCTACGTTAGATTGTCACATTTTGATGAAACATTGCATAATTATGTATTCAAGGCACTCATCTTTCATTAAATATTCATCATTTTCATGCAAGACATTCTACTTTGTTCATTATTCAACACCCAAACTCACAACATATGTGACACAAGATCATAATCTTACGCCCATTCAGAGCCTAAAACACAATTTTAACACATCAAAAGCACAAAATTTTGAGGTTTAAACACACACTCACCGCATCTGCACTCAAATTCACTCATAGGGAACACACCACAAGATGAAACAAGGGTCCCAAAATGTTTTCCTGGTAGGAAGAATATTGGTGCATTGCGCACTACATCGAGGGTCCTATCCTTTCCACCGATTTTCTGCACCTTTGGACCAACACCACCTCGAGACAAGCTCAGATTACTAAGTGTAGATGACAAATGAAAATGACACAACCTTAAGAGTATGAGCATTTGGGTCAACGTAATGGGCTCATAGTGCCCAGTGTATAAACCTAGGCTTTGATACCATGTGTAACGCCCCGCCGAGTACCCTAGAGGACAAGACCAAAATAACAAAAAATGGACAAATCAAATGAATTTGAATTAGTTCAACAACATACCAATCAATACCCGACTTCATAGTGGGTCGGTAAGCAAATCAAGGACAACACAGATGGAAGGGAACTACATGATAATGTCATCAATATGACCAGGCTAAACATCATAATGTAATCAAATAGTCTCAACATCTACACATAAAAATACCTCAGTGTCTGAACAATATCCACAAAGTAATGAAGTCTATCAAATAGTAACATAGAGTCAACAAAACAACATCATATAGTCTAGATGAAATCTGAAATGTTGTCTAAACACAAGCAAACTGAGGGGGCATCACAAACCAAGTCCACATAATCACAAACTAATTATAAAATCAAGTGTTCACAAGAACCAACATGAAAATCCATTCATAAAGAAAACTCTTTTCCCCAACCTCTGGAAGTCCAACTAACTACAACACACCATAACTCCCACCAAGGAATTGACAATATCATTATTAGAAAAGACCATTTACAAATAACACTCACCATCAACCATAAGGAAACAAGAGTGGAAACATTATCAAGGGAATCATCAACTTCATTCATAAAACAATTTCTCACAAGCACTCCCTTATAACACAAATTGACTTAAAATCAAAATCAGCCTCAGTAATCAAAGCTCCTCAATTTACTAATTCATCACCTCAACAAGTCGAGCAACAAATGAACATTTCAAAAAGAGAATAAAGGTCGGTAGCCTAAATCCACTTACAAAAGGTGAAAGTATTCTATACTAGCTTATTTATTTTATTATCATACCAAATGGGAAAAGGAATAATGAATATCCTTATATAAATAGTAAATTGCACAAATATAAACAAATACAACTCATACCTTTTGAGTCCTTCATGTAAGGACTATTGGAATCCTTTTACAACTAAATCAAGGCACTGTTAGATTTTAGCTCTTGAAAATAAATATTACAATTATAGTGTCTAAAACATAATATCTAAGAGTAATAATTCAATACTATTATTTTTCGAGTTTAATTGCACCACCAATTACTTAGATACAAGTTTTAAAAGCATTAATTGAATAAGAGTTTATATCAATTCTATCCCTTCTTGAAAATAATAAATTTTTGAAGTATTATAAACCCATAATGTGCATGGATCATATTTATTTATTTATTATTTAATAATCAAATTACACAAAGATATACATATTACATTTATAAGTCTTAATCTATAAAACAATGAGCATTTATTTGTACAAAGATCTTAATTATTTTAAAGTATATATATATATATATATATATATTTCAAATGGTAGACATCTAAATATATTTTAATATAGGAGAATAGAAGATTTAAGAATTGTGTTAGGATGAATGCAACTCTATTTTCAATTTATTTATAACTCGTGTATGGTAGTTTCTTCATATGTCAATTTTAAGGGAAACGAATTACTTCATTACTCAACAATGTTGCAATTGTTTTGAGTAGGTGAATAAGCTACAGAAAACTATGAACATCTTAAACATGATCTAGACATGGCTAACACCTATTCATGCAAATAAGCATCTCTTATAAGTTGGGAAAACCTACAGTTTACTCTAATTCGGCTTCCTACACTATGGAAAACAAGGCACATAAGTATAAACATTGGCAGCCACAAGAATATTAATCGGCTACAGGTTTTTATTTATTAAATTTCACATCCATTATATACTGCTATTCATTATAGATTTATTTATAAAAAACATTCCTTGTTTTTATTTTTCACTTTATTAACCAAATTTACAATATTTAATTTATTAACTTTAACTTTAACTTTTCACCCCGCGTTAATTAATATATATATATTTTTTATATTACTTAATTGGGACATAATCTTGATTCATTTAAATTTAATACAGTCATAATAATATTTTATTTATTAATTTAATCTTTCATTTTAATTTTGTTTGTACAAATATATTTATTTATCAAGGCCACAAATGTGTTAAAGCATCTATTTAATTTATCAAATACCTTTTATTTTAATATAATAATCAATTAAAACACAAATCACACCAATTAAAATCCAATAAACCAAATACCAAACAGGGCAAGTCATGGAGGGCACTACAATCCACAAAAAGAAAACCCCAAATCTGGTATTTCTATCAAAAAAAATTTATTCTCCAAGTCATCATTTGATTCAAGAGAAGAGCATATTCAACATTTTAATATCCATCAAGATTTGCACCATAGCAAAAAATCTAGCCTAATTATCTCCCAAATCTAAGAAGGGGCTTGTAGATGTGAAACTTTGATACCATGTTAGAGTCACTCAAGCTATGATGACCTACAAAACCAAAAATAACCTTCTACAAGAGAGAAAAGAAAGAGCATAAATTTGCAATAACATATGCAAGATAATATAGCCAATATGCAATACTCAAGATTTCAATTTTATTGAATTGGAATAACATATAAATGAGAACCCCTTGGTTATATAGACAAGGTGTGAGATAAGATTAGACAAGATTATGACATGTGTCTTAATCCTATGTTATGAGACAACTAACTTAACAAAAAAGTAAAAAAGATAAGATAGGATAAGATCTTATATAGACAACTAGGACTTTTAGAAGATCACCTAAGGCCTATGTAAATTTAACATGTGAATAATTCCCCTTGCTAGGAATTAGCTAGGTAGAAGAAATTTACTCACACCAACAATAGATAATCAGATAAAACTATACGATTTTGTTGAAACTTTGAGGAATAAAACTTGAAATGGTATATGAGAAATTACCCTATACATAATAAATAATGGACTAGTCTAAGATTAATTTCAAGTAGGTGCAAGAAGTTGGGTCCAAAAAATGTTCAAAAGTGGAAATGTTTTTTTTATTTTCAAAATTTTTCATACTTGGACTAAAAAATTGAAGCACTTACACATAAAATCTTTAAAAATTCCAAGAATATGAAATGTAATTATTTGAGTCTAGTTTTCAAATATGTAATTTATCCTAATACTCAAATGATACAAATTAATTATTAATGGGCATGTATAAAATAACTTTTGAAAAGTCAATTTTTTGGGATTATACCATGCATGTGTATGACCACCATAATTTGACCTAAATAATTTAGTATTTTATTTAGTATTTTTATAATTCATTTTGGGGAAATATGTGTATTATATTAAGATTGATGAGGATATTTTATTTATAATTTTTTTCAAATATGTTCTTTTATTAATTTTTTATTGGCCCAAATTGCTGCCTTTGAAAACCCCTTATGTACAACCACCATAATTTGAGCTAAACTAATCATCTAAAAAAAATCATTGTGTAAATAATTTTGTGTAGATTGATGTCATCTAAAATTTTTTTACAAGAAACTTAAAAAATTAAATAGTTTAAAATACGAAAAAACTTGACATTTCAAGTTTATGGACCAGTTTCCTTAGAAATCAAGTAAAAATAAATAAATAAAATCCAATCATTAAAAAAAACATATTTGAAAACTAGACATCATCATCTATAATAAATTTTAATTTCATAAAAAAATATGAAAAAAAAGTCGTCATGTCCATATTGCCAAAGTTAGTTTTTTCTCTTGGCATTGGCATGCCCTTGTACTTGTAGGTCCAAGGCTAAGGGACAGGGTACCATGCATTTTATGAGCCTAAAACCAAATCAAAAGATGGGTTGGTATTTAAAAAAAAAAAAAGAACAAGTACCCACTCTAAAGCGAGTTTCCATTCTATTTTTAAATAGGAAATAATGAATAAATTAGGAATGGATATCCATTTAGGCCAAGATACCGAACCATAATGGATACCTATTCTATTTTAAGGCTTAGGTACCCGATACTAAATGGGTACCCATTCATATCAGGATTTTTACTTTACCTGACACTTCCCCCATATGTGGATCCAACTTCTTGATTTTATCCTTTCATAAATATTTTCCAATCTCCAAAGGTCCCTTCTAAGTGTGCTAGATAGATTTGTGAGATGGTTCATCAAAATAATTAAACTATAAAAGAGTATGATCAAAGGTTTAAGAGTGTGGTTCTACAAAATTAGAGGAATCCCTGATTGAAAAATAAAGAATTGAGTGGTTCACATTTATAATATTATTTGGGATTAGGGAAACATTAGATGGAAGTGTTGAACATAGTTTGTCATTGATATCAAAGGATTGTCAAAGGTTGCTAATATTTGTTATCAAAGGGTGTCAGGGTTGTCAAAGTTGAAAGATATTGTAGGAGTACTAGAAGTATCATACTTGAATTCTCATTATATTCTCTTGAATTAAAGTGACATGTTCCAGAAGCATGTTGGTTATTAGTGTGTAAACTATCTAATCATTCATATCTTATATCAAGTAACCTACATTAAGTTTTTTTGAGACATGACTGCCCTCAGATAGTTGATGTATTTATTATACCATGTTGGGTATGCACTCAGCATAAGTGTGATGATCCAGAAGTCAGTTCAAGGATATCTTTTGGGTAAAGAGTTTTCTAAATTTGGTTGGAATTTCTTTCAAAAATGCATGTTTACTTTTTGGTTTGGAAGGAGAGTGCGCCTACAATATTTTTTATCACTTTCCTGAGTTTCTAGAGGATATGTTCAGTGTGCAAGAAGCTTGGAGTGTTAGAAGGTTCTTTTTTCCTATTCAAAGTTCAAGGTGTGTGCAGTAATGACTAGTAGCGTGCATAATTAAAATATTGCATGTGGAGTGAGGATAGGACCTGATTAAGGTCCATGTGGTGGCACACGACAACAAGTTCCTTTAGTGACAATAAAATTGTGTTTGGATCATTGTATTACATGTTTCATGTAATTTGAATTTAGGTCCATCTTATGTTGTCTTGGTTTTTTTTTGATCTTTGGTCAACATAAAAGTGTGTTAATGTAATGTCATGTATATATTTCAAATGTGTAGATGTATTGTGAAAGGAGAGTGTGTGAGATGTATAGGTTGTATTGGTTATGATCAAGCAAGGCAATTTTGAGTACAAAACTGTAAAGAAAAGAGGAAGCACTTGTATCAGAAGATCATTCTTAGTGTGGAAGTATGATAACACTCTAGTACATATTGAAGTTAAATTTCAAATCTTCCATTATTTTTGTATTCTAGTAGAACTAGTGTTCTACTTGTTTTGTTTCTGTAGGGATTCATGTCTCTGGTGGGGATTGTTGTCTATAGTAGGTTGGTTCCTACAATTTGAATTAGGGATTGGTGTCTCCAATAGGTTGGTGCCTACTTCATGTTGTAATATCACTCATTATATTCTTTCCTTATGAGGCTAGATTTGGACAATGGATCCCAATAGCTATTCTCACCTTGGTTTTTCCCATCTTGGGTTCCCATGTATATCTGACCTGTTATCTTGTGTTTTTTTTGTTTCTATGATTAAGTTCTCTTCATGTTGAAAATCTATATAACAGTAGAAAAATTTTAAGTTGTATGATCTGGTAAATAGTGTTGAAGTTGAGAATTTTAAATGAAATAGATCTACTAATTCACCCCCCTCTTAGTATATTGTGTGTCCTTTAATTGGTACCAGAACTAAGTTCTTTTGAAGAAGCTTAACAGCTTAAGGTAGATCTAGGATGACACAAGAGAGTTCTTCTAGAAACAAAGTACCAATATTTTATGGATCTAATTTTTTATTTTGGAAAGTTAGGATGGAGTCCTATTTGTTGGCTTTAGGGATGGACATTTGGATGTTAGTTATAGAAGGATATGAGCCTTCAAAAAATATACCTCTCAGGGATCAAGCTAGAAAGAGGGCTCTTGAACTCAATGCTAAGGAAAAGAATGCTCTTTTATGTGGACTGACTAATTCTGAATTTACGGAAGTAATGCATTGCAAAACAAAAAAGGACATATGGGACATACTGGAAAAATTATACAAATCTAATCAAAAATTCAAAGACGCAAAGTTGTAGACCTATAAAGATTAGTTTGAAGGTGAAATGGTGGGAAAGGGGTTCCTTAATGGTTAAGGGGGTATTGATATAGGATCTAGACTAGATTAGGTATTTAAATGCTTAGCACACAATGCTTTTTACAATGATTATTTCAAGTTAATTAAATGAAATTAACTTAAGGAAATATGAGAATAGAAAGTAATAACAAGGTGATTATAACGAGAAAGGAAGGAAATGAGAGAAAGAGAAGTGCAAGCGAGTTGATAGCGGAGTTAGATCCCGCGAAAATGTGACTCGTCTCCGAGGTCCACTCAATAGAGCCGTCAGATTAAATCAAAATCAATTACAAAAGCACCACCATTCTCCGAAACGCCGGCCGTATCAACGACACTCGACATGCAGAATGACTTGAAAACTCGACAAGACCTCTCTTCGTCACCTGCCACCGGCATCAAGACTTCGTCACCTGAAAGAAAACTTGATTACAACTCTCACCTCACACCCCCTTTTTATACATAAAATTAACTCAAATTGGTTACTAACCAATTGATTTTACAATATTTTCCAAATCCACCTTATCTCTCCAAAATACATAAAAATATTTAAAACCAACTTCCTTATCCATGGGTAATCACATAAAATCCCCTAATTTTTAATATTATAATAAGGTTGGAGTTTGTTCTATCGGCTTTGGATTATGTGATTTTCCTTTTAAAAATAGGAGGGAATTATTATATTTGTTAACTTTGGAGAGTTTGTTTTTATTTTAGAGGTTTTCGGCTTTGACACTTCAACAAAACCAACCGGGCCACATAGTATATTTAACATTGTTCGTTGGCGCGTTGGTGGTTAGGCCTTTTGACATATGTGTGGTCGGCGGTTCCAAACCCGCCGGCCACGTTTTATCCACTAACTCCACTAACCAACATAACAAAACAAATCCGTTACCCTATATAATAGAGCGCGTCAGTTTGGTGTAACGGCTAGCACGGATATTTCGGTGATGAGTGATGGGGGTTTTGAATCCCCCCTTACCCTTTTTGACAATCCCCCCTTACCCTTTTTGACAAACAAACAACCAACCCAACCCATCCGCTGGAGAAAAGAGGAGGCCACGTGTCGCACCAGGAGGGTGCCACGTGGCGCAGTCTGACTGGATAGGTACAACTGATGTGGATGTTGACCACGCGCCGACGTGGATGATGAGCTGTC
>VDFB02358134.1:109555546-109914334 GCA_007258455.2 Sequoia sempervirens | reverse complement strand
TTATAACATATGAGCATGCATGGATTAATACTATGCCAACTCAATGGTTTACAATTCACTTATCCTATATATCCAATTTTTTAAGGTGTGGATGCATTCTAGTGAGTTTGGAGTGCATTCCATGGAGCTTTGAGTTGTTGGCTAGTTTGGCATGAGTCATTGATTTATGAGCTCCAAGAACCAATAGGAACTTGGAGCAAAATAAGGGCCTATATGAACTTGATAGTGTTGACACCATCATATGCACTAAATAATTAATAAGACGTACACTATACATATGCCCGCATAAATTTTTTCCACATATTTATAAAAAATATACTAATAAACTATTTAAAAAAAAAAATTAATAGCATATGACTACATATATTTTTCTTTCACATATTTATTTAATATACAATTTTATTTTCAAAATATTTTTTCCTTTTTAGTTTCACATATTTAAATTAAAATATAAGTCCCTTTTCTAAGAGTCTTTTTAAAAATGTTTTATTAAGAAATTTTATAAGCATACAAATGTGCAATTAAAATCTATAATACTATTTTTTATATTTTTGAAGTGTTTCATTTAGGTATTATTTTATTTAAATATTGGATTTTAAATTTTTTTTAAGTAAATTTGATGTATCTTCATTTTGGTGTAGATAAATTTTAAAAAATTGGTAACATTTGTAAGAGAATTTTTGAATCAATGTTTTGCATTGTCTTTTATCATTTTTCATTAAGATGGGGCATTTTTTTAAAATTTTATTCTAGTGATGCAAAATATTGATTTAAGAATTCTCACACATTTTTAACTCTTTTTTTTTTGTTTACATTGATTAAAAATTATCTTCAACCTAGCCCTTGGTTCACCCTTGATCATATGAATAAGTGTTTGGGAATGCAAGTTCGGTTTTTTGGGTCAAATGATCTTGCAATGAGAATTTGGAGGGATTAGTTTCTTTCTTCTATATAGAATGGACAAAAAAACTCCACTACCAAACACTTACCAAAGCCAAGTAATCTCATCAATGGAGCGCTATGGTAAATTGCAACTACCATCTACATAAGTGATTGCACATCTCTAGATATATCAAGTTTCATTGTTTTCAAGTTTGAACATTATGTCGGCTCCCCATGAGATTTGTATGACCCGCAACTTGTGTAAAATGTTCCAATTACTCGTGGTTCTCGATATCGACAACCACTCAAGATGACTTTGACTTTGACAATCTGTATACCACTCAAGATGACTTTGGCTTTGACAATCTATATATCATAGAGGTTTATGCTTGATAAAGTGCTAAACGACATCAAAAACATCGATCACTAGAATTTGATGATCTATATATCATAGAGGTTTACACTTGATAAAGTGCTAAAGACATCAAAAACATCAACCACTAGAATTTGATGATCTATATATCATAGAAGTTACACTTGATAAAGTGCTAAAAGACATCAAAAACATCGACCACTAGAATTTGATGATCAATATATCATAGAAATTACACTTGATAAAAGTATTAAAAGACATCAAAAACATCGACCACTAGAATTTGATGATCTATATATCATAAAAATTTATAAGTGATAATGTTAAAAGACATAAAAAAAATATCCATCACTAAAATTTGATGTTATAAGCATTTTAACTGGTCACCTAGGGTTTCGCCATCTTCCAATGGATAGGCATTTTAACCAGTTGTGTACCCACTGCAAACGTCATATCTTTGATTGGTGCCCATCAATTTCTCTCTCTTTGTTCCGTGTCTTCCTCTTCCTCAAGCATGTGCTCACCGACGCCATCTGTTTATGAAATTTTCAGAATGCGATGATTGGGTTGGTGGTTGGTGAGAACTCAGAGTCACTTTCATTTGGATAATCTCTGTTCCTTCTACCTTAAATCCAAAATTATTTGTTTTCAACATGTCAAAAAGCCAACGTCAAATCCTTCATTTTCCTGCACTTGAACACAAAACATGAATTCTCCCACTTACAAGAGGAAAAATGTCAGTTCAGCACATCTCGTCCGTGGAGAATGGGACCATATCTTTTGGAACATTTACTAAATGATTGGAACTCTGAACTTATACTTCTACTAAAACACTCTCACATGGTTGCCTTCCCTTCCAACTTTTAAGTTTGACTCTCACATTACTTTAGTGTCATGTCGCAGTCATGTATTTATTTAATTTAAATTTGATAGTCATTTTGTATATTTAGTAATTAATATTGAATAATAAAAATCTGTATGGGTAGCGTAGTTGGTTTGAGTCTTGGGTTTGCTCCCCAAGGTCTTGGGTTTGATTCTGAGGCCTAGTCTTGCCCAATGCACATGGCTTGCAGGCAGTTGTGTGCATCCCTAGAGGACTAGTCTTGCCCCAGTGCACCCCTTCTCAAGTTTGACTTCGCTCCCGGGTTTAAGAGGTGGGACTTCTTGCGAGCGGGGGATCTCACCCGCAGGGGAATCGTCTTGCCCCAGCTCACCCCAGGTACCCAAGATACGGGCTGCTGGGACGCAGCGGGAACACCCTTGTTGTATAAAAAAAAAACATGTATTATAGTTATCTTAAATACATCTATATGAAACTTTTTGAGAAGAGTAATATGCAAAAATTCCTGACCTCAACTTGGCAAAAAATATTTAATAATTAATGTAATATTAACACGTATTTTAGATATCTTAAATACATCCATATGAAGCTTTTTGAACAGAGTAATATGCAAAAATTTCCGACCCCGACTTGAATTTTTTTTTTTTAATAATAAACATAATATTAATATGTATTATAGATATCTTAAATACATATATATGAAGCTTTTTGAGAAGAGTAATATGCAAAAAAGTTATAATCGCAAGGAAGTCTTAGATATGTTAAATACATCTAAATGAAATTATTTGAGAAGAGTAATATGCATAAAAGTTATGGTCGCAAGGAAACCATGAATTTTGGTAATGTTGTATCATTTGTTTCTTTTTATTTTTTAAAGGATTTGAATTTGATTTTATCCTCTAGCGATTCAATTTAATCCACTTCTAGTTAATTGGATATATATATTTTTGAAAACCACAGACTGCTTGATGTTGCATTTATTCCTTTAACCACATCTCTATTAATGCTTCGGTATCCTTTATCTTGAGATTTTAGTTATTTTTTATTTAGATGTATGATTAGAAAATGATCTTATTGTTCATCATTGATTATTACATGAATGCAATTTTGTTTGATATTTATTAGTATTATTTTTCAAGAGAGTGACTAAAAACTACTGTTGAAGTCTTATAGAACAATATACTTTATACTTTAAAATAGGAATATATAAGAGTCAATCATTATATATTATATAGAATATACATTGAAATTTGTGTGTTTATAAAATTTAGCAATCAATAATTAAATATTGTATAGAATATACATAAATTTTTTGTGTTCATATAAAATTTATAATATAATTTTAAAGTAAAATAAAATAATTTTAAAGTAAAATAAAATAATTTTTTTTAAATAGATACTTTTAAATATCATATATTAATATGTGAACAATATTTATTTTTTGTATCTTTTCATTCAATATTTGAATACGTTTATACATTTTAAACCAATCAATTTAGTTTTCCTATAACGTTATTATATTTGTATATTTTTAATTTTTAGATATAATAATAATAAAAAGATTTTATTGACATGTTCCAATAAAAAATAGATCATATTACGGGAGAAGGCTTAGTAGATGTGCACCTTAACTTTTTGCATCACAAATTCTTAAATAGTTTATTGAATTTTCACAAAAAAAATGTAGCATACTTTTATATATGAGTTAAGACTGAGAGTTATTGCTTGTGGTTCTATGTATCAATGGGCATACAGAAAATTCACCGAAGGAAAATTCACCGCCAAGTAAAATTAACCTTTGAACCATATATTAAAAAATAATAATGTGGCTGGTGGTGAATTTTACTTGGCGGTGAATTTTCCGCCACGGTGAATTGCTGACGGTGAATTTTCCATCAGTGAATTGTTGACGGTGAATTTTCCTAGAGCCGTATCAATGACATAGCCACATCAATTATGTTTTTTGTTGAGTCATCTTATTACACCTCAAAAACGAATTAATTAATTTATATGCATCAAACAATGTATTACCAATTACTTTATGTGTCACCATATGATTGGTTGTTTCTTAGATGTGACCTATGAAAATGATTATTTTTGTTCATTTTTTAAACGTAAACATAACAAATATGAGTGCATAACATTACAAGTAGTAGATAACAATAAAAATAAAAAGTTCATTTTTTGTGCCACATCATAGTGGTTATTTAAGTGTGCTCATCTAGTAGGTCATTTCCCCTAATATGAAAATAAATGTTCTATTAGGGGCCTTGTTATTGAATTTTCCCTTGTTTTTTAGTAGCATATTTTAATCCAAATATATGCTATTCAAATGTCACCCCACAAAAAACCATCAATTTGATGTTTGTACACTACTTGTGATTTTCAATACTAACTCTAGGAGTTTTCCTTCTTTCTTTTGTGGTTTAAATATTTTGATATACAAGCGACATCTTTCGTTCTCTAATAGTAGATGCCTAGTGTTGAAAGATTCGAAGCCTTTAAAATGTTGCAACCTACAAAGCCCATAAATGATAAGTTATTCTTTTGTGAAATTTTTAACACATCTTCACAGGTGAGTTAAGACCTTAATATTATTATTTGGGATTATGGGTATCAATGGTATACCCACATCAACTACATCTTTGTTAATTTGTCATATACCCCAAAAAGAAAGACCAAAACATGTATAACATGACATGTACTACCATACAATTGATTGTTTCTTTGATATAACTTATGAAAACAAATATAATTTTGTTTGTTTTCTTAACTACCAACATGATGATGACCAATACCTACCTTTACAAATAATATTAAAAACGACTCTTAGCTAATACCATAATAGTACATGTGAACAACTCTTAGATTCCCTCTCCTAAATACAAACTATACTACTGTACTAATACATTTGACATTGAATACCTCTTCAATCCTTTTCTTGAACATTATAATCTATTGTATCGTTAATTCTGATAGTTCTTATTATTTGTTTGGCTACTTTCTCTATTGTAATTATTCTACTTGTTTCAATATAATAAAATACAAAAGTACATGATGTAGACCATACTAAAAAGTATTTTATAAATCTTGTGAAAAAAATAAAAACATAAATGACTTAGAAAAGTATGTATACTTACTAGTCTCTTTTTTATTTTTTATTGATAGTTGGTAGTGGAAAAGTAATAGGAGAGCATGAACGTGGGAAATATTATGTAGGTATGTTTCATGCTATTAACCTAATCTTCTTGTATATTTTGAGAAAAATAAATTCTCTTCATCTTGTTTTTTATGAATGAAAAGGGTAATGACAACTCGAGTAGAGTAAGAGAGTGGGTTACATTAGTTGGGGTTAAATGTCTTTGGAAGTTCACAAAATTAATAGAGAGGATTTGGGTTCTAGGTTAAGTGCCATTTATATTAATTTAATTTGTGTAGAGTTATGGTAAATTTTAATGTTTAAAAAACTTAAAGTATTTAATATAGTTTAGAATAATTTATAAGGGGTTGTTTAGGGTATGAAAGAGATTTAAAAAAATATAGGAAATAATTTTTATTTTAAAATTTTATGTTTCAAATATGAATGTCAGGTTTAATATAATGAGATTATAAAAAATATATGGTTTATTTTAATCTATTAGATTTTTCTTAAAGAGTTTATAAAAATTATTCTAGTCCTTTAAAAAATCCCAAATACATAACTAAGTTTTATATGAGAATGCATTAGAAGTTATTATATAAATCAAAATGTACATTTTCATTTGTTTGTATTTATTAACTTGAAATGGAATGATTGGCCATTTATTCCATACTTGTATGATTTTGACCCAACAAAATTATGTTTTGTTTTGTCACAATTAAGAGAAGAAATCCCATTCCAAACAATTAGATCAAATTTAATTTTGTCTTAAAGGAATTCGGGATTCAACATATTTATTGAATCTAATATCTAGTGTGTTGTGTTTAAATTATGAGAAAATGTAGGCTTGAACTCCCAACAAACATAAATAAAAATAGAGAGCATCCAAAGCCTATATTTGCTTGGTCTCTAAGTGAGGTAATGCCATCTTTGCAAATAGGTCTCCATATCATAATATTCTAACTTGTACTTTGTATAGTTTTATGTTTCTATCAATTGTTTAAGGTTTTTCGTAGCCCAACAACAATGAACTCAATCTACCAAGTTGCTTCATAGAATGATGCAGTTCTTGTGGAATCACATATAAGCCATTTAAATGTAAATTTACAAGAAAAACAAATATTTTGTGCAAGAAAATTATAAACAATATAAGCTTAGTAGGTTGGCTTGATAAAACAAAGGTTGTATCGACTCAAAGTTTCTACATAAAATTTGGCAACTAACATGAATCTAATATAACATACCTTCAAATATTCTAAGATTCTAGGCTTGATTTATATTTTACCTATTCATTATCCTAGGTCAAATTTACAACACAAAATTGACTTAACTCAAATTTACAACACAAAATTGACTTAAGTCAAATTTATGACACAAAAATGACAACTTGATTCCTAAAATTTAAATATAAAACTAGACACAAGTTGATTCCCTTCCTACTATTCAGAAATTTCAATCTTGAGTGTAAAATTTGTTAATTTGTGTCCTAAGGTGTTGCATAAATGACCAACTCTAATTCACTTTTTCACATTAATAAGCAATTTCTATTTGATTAAGTCTAGGATCATTGCATCATGTTTTCAACTATTGCAAGGTTGTTTCTATGTCTTCAATCATTGTTAAAACTATTAATTTAGACCAATGTGTTTGACATAATGAGAAAATTTTAGCTTAGAAAACTCTCAAAGGTGTTTGTCAATATTCTTTATTTTTTAAACATATTTTCCAAAAATTAAGGTGAGTAGATTCCAAACATTAAAAGTTGTTTGGTCACTTCTTTAGGTACATATCAAGTTTATGGGTTAAGATAATTTTTGCATGTGGATTGAACCCAATGCAAAAGGAAGGATCTATCACTTGTTAGAGCTCATCAATTTCAAATCTAATCCTAGAACATAATATTGGATCATCAAGTATAGTCTACAACAAAGAACTCTATTGATACTTGTAAATATACATTATTAATCCCTTTGACATTTGAAAAGTGTGTGTATTTTTTTCACTATCTCAAATCATAATCCTAAGGTCTTTAGTGATTATTTCATATTTGATTTAGTTAGCATTGATAAAAGGAAAGGTCATGTTTATTTCCTTTTAGGTAGATAGATAAAATAATAGATGCGCACCTTATATTGATAAGGATGGTGTCTTCATTTGGAGAAACATTAATAAATAAACTTTATTATAAGATTAACATTTGTAAAGGAAAAATAAAATTCCTACATAAAATATCTAGTCTAATAAATGAATAATCAATCAATTTGAATCCACTTAACCTAGATAAATTATTTGAGTGTTGTGCTTAAAATTCAACTTGGAAAAAAGATATAAAGTAAAACCAAATATTTTTGAAAAAAAAGGACAAATCAAAGCTAATGCAATCAATCATGCACATGTATCATCATCGTGTACAAAACTGCATGATTCCAAACATGTGTAGAAGGTATGTGTTGATAATACATAAAGAGTGGAGGAAGGACAATAAAAACATGGAGGAAAATTAGGTTGCACACATACATATGTAGCATATCCCACATGATGATTGAAGCATAATGGAGATAGTAAGGAATTAAAACACCTAATGATACTCCTTATGATGACCACTCCTTTGAGGTCTTAAGAAAGATAAGAAAATCCATACTTATCCCCAACACAAAAACCAAAATGAATGCACTAAATAAATATATTAGGTAAAGGTGGAAGTACACTTCTAACAATCTTATTAATTGAAAACACTACATACATTAGTTATGGGTCACATAAAAATTTAATATGAAAAAATATTAATAGTATATTTTAACCCATGATAGACAAGGGTTCACCTAGACTCTTAGGTGATGCAAGGTCAGCCAAATCCCAATTAGATTGGGGTTAGCAGTTTAAAATATCCTAACACACTATAATTAATTATACAATATTTTACACTTACGAAGAACATATTAAATAATGTAATTTGTAATCTATGATAAAAATATGAGGGTTAGTGGATTGTTGATATTAGATTAATAAAGTATTTCATATTTTATTAGTAATATAGAACACCAATATATAGTACCCTATGACATTACATTACATATTAATATAATAATTCACAGCCTCACAATTATATTTAGTAATATTATACATCTTTAAAAATCTATTGATACCTTATGTAAAATTTATGAGGTGATATAATTTATTTTATATAATAATATTGCACCATAATTCAAACACTAAAATATTTGTTTTGTATAATTATATATAATATAATGTATTACCTCAACCCCTACCATTACCATATTATCTTACATTTACAAATTATATTATATTTACTCTTCTAAACCCAACAAACACTAAGATTTACCTTTTCAATTTATTTTTATTATTTTTAACAGAGTACAAAAATCCCTAAAATAAACTTTTCTCTTAAATTTGAATGTGTAGGGGAAATTTTCAAGGTGGGGAAAATAAAAATTACAAAGATAAAAGATGGTAGTTATGAGTGAAATTTATAGGGCATAGAAAACCACTAGCATGGCAATCAAAGAAGGGAGGGGCACCAAATAGAAATGAAACTTAGAGTTCATTGCAATATGTAGAGGAGGGGAAAATTATTTGAATGAAAAGTTAGTTTGAAGTAGAGGAGTGATAAATAGAATAGTAAGAAGAAAAGTTTAATTTGAAGGAGGGTACTAGCATGGTAGGCAACCCCTAGGATAATAAGGTCCCACCCACCTAGTGGGAGCCATGACCCCCAAAATAGGGGTGCATCCCTCTAGAATGGTCCACACCCTCTATGGAGGTTTGAGCCCTCCCAAGGATTACCCTACTCATCAAAAAAGGTTTGGTAGAAGCATAAAATTGTGTCTGCAATTTAAGTAAAATAGTATACCCCAATCTTGGGTCACAAGGAAAATAGATTAAGTTCATTATAAATAACATTCTTGACATGTATGCTTATTAAGTCCCTTAATCATTATATGTAGTAACCTTTTATTCCAAGTCATGAGGAATGATTTTATAGGACATAAAATATCAATTCAAATCATATTTTTCATGGTCAAACAAAGTAATTGATACAGGAGCATTTGGGTGCACAGGCAATCCCCCACACCTTTAGTATTTTTAAATTTTTTGTCTTTTAATTTTTATTATTTTGGTTTGATTGGTGGTGTCTTGGAGGAAATAATTTCATCTATTTTAAAATTCCTCAATTATAAAAACTCACAAGTGAATTTGAATTTGATTCCAAATTCAAATTGGAGTGGCTAGAGGTGGAAAATTAATAATAATTTGGGAGTTACAAAATCCCATGCCTAGGCTTGAGGGAGTTATTCCTAGGATGTGTAACCCCACTTTTATAATTTGAAAATTATGCATTGAATGGTGGATATGGTGGTATGCGCCTGGGAGGAGTAGTGGAGTTGAATTGTATGGGGAATTTTTTTGGCAAAATGAATTAATGATGCCAGGAGAACTTGCAAGGGAGTTCTCCCAGCACATAAGAAGAGGAAAAGTTCTAGAAAATGCAATTAGGAAAGAGGGAAAATCCAATACCCATCTTGGAGGAGGAAGCCAAAGGTTAAAAATAAAAAAATGAAAGAAATTAGAGAGGAAAAATTGCCTGGAAGTGAAGGGGGTGTCCAAGTGTGAAGTTGGAGAATTTAGAGTTGATTTTTATTGTTGTAGTTTTGTTTTGGAGTGGTCTTGTAGCTGCAATTTTATTGTTGAAGGAAAATAGCTTGCCTCTTGGTGAATTCCTATATTTGGCTTGTCTTGAAAATCTCCCATTTCAATTCTTGAGGAGTGTAGCGAATGAAAAGGAAGATGTTTTTGGTGTGGTTCAACAAATGTTGAAGCTAGTTGTAAGAGATTTGTAGCAGATTTCTAATGTAAAATGCAAGATTATGCTTGTAATGTCTTTTTCCTAGATCATTGGTTCACTTCTTGTAATCGTTGTTGCAACTCTTAAAGGATTTGAATGAATATCAACATATTGCACCGTTACTTGTAATCTCAATCTATGCCAAGAAATATGATTTGGATCTTCAAGCAGTTCATTTAATTATTTACAAGTGATCTTTACCTGTTGTTGAATGTGGGAAACTAAGGGTTTTCTAGATTTTTGGCTATGGAATTTGAGGGGTAGCGTTGGGATAAAAATTATGATTTATTTATCTTCTTGTAGAGGAATGTGGGGGATTTCATTTTCCATGCTTTTAGTAGAAAAGGCTTACCTTTGGTGGGTCAAAATAATTTTCAAAAGGTGGTCTACCATGAGATTGAGTGCAATTTTGGAGTTATCTGAATTCTAACAGTTTCAGAGTTGTTTGGATTCTAATTGATGGGGATGCTCTATCTATCTCTTATTTTTGGTGTCTTGAGGTAGTTGTCTTGCATCAGTTATCATAACATATTTTTTTTGTAAATGATATTCCTCACAAGATCTCTAAAAAATATAGATTTTAGTATAACTTATTTTATTGTTATATTTATTTTATATATTCTAATCAACATAAGCTCATTATAAATGAAAATACCTTTATTCAACACATGTGAAACAATAGAAAATAATGATAATTTTTTTTTTTTAAAGTATGTCTCAAAATTGACATATTTCTTTCAACAAAAAGATAAAATTTTAATTTTGATATATACAAAGTGAGTTGTAACTTTTTTTTTTGTATAAATTATAATTTTCTTTAAAAATTAATAAGAAATAAAATATGTTAAAAAATGTATACCCTAAATATCAATGTTAATAATCAAGTTCAATAAATTATGAATATACTTCATATCTAGCTCAATTAATACATTACGATAAAATACTAATTAAAAAATAGTAAAAAGTGTTTACAAGACAAAACTAGTTTGATTATTGCATTAGATCCAACTGAGAACCTACAAGGGTAGTTGATCCAATTACACTAGGTTGAGAAATAAAAATGGTTGCCTAAAGGAGACCAATGGTGAAATCCCATGAGGGCACCAAAGATTGGAATTAGGATAATCATTCATCATGAATAGTGAGGAATTCAAAGTTACCATAGGGAAAAATGAACAATAATACGACATAATAAAACATGTTATGATAGCTTCAAAAGGGCACATATACAAATAAAAAAGATTAGGGACACATCCATAGATCTAAAAAATATATGATAACCACATACATATACCACACTTTGTATGGATAGAGAATAGGAGACAAGATATGTAAGATATGTATTAGAGTAAGAGGTAAGATATTTATATAAGAGATATGATATTGTAGCATCCATGTCATGAAATATATGTAATAATGCATTACAATTATAATTAATTAATAGATGAGTTTTTTTTATACTCTATTGTGTATGTATGATTGCATGTATAATTGATTTTAGTTTTTTCTATAATTTTCCACATATCTTATCTTCTCCTTATGCATCACACTAGGATAATTACTACAACACAGTCAAACTCAAAATCCTATTTTGTATTTTCTTTTCAACATTTGGTTCCATTTCAAAACCTTAGTTGTTGGTGGTAAGGAGAGGGTTGAACCCAAAATGGGTTTTTCTATAAGAAAAACTTCAAGAGAAGTAATTATAGATGTTAATAGAAGAAATTGTAAGCTTGTGTGATATCATAAACTAGGTCCTAAAGCTCAAGGAGATTTAGAAACCTATGGGGTGATGATGCAATAAGAGGATCTTACAAAGATTTAATTTTTGGGTAGATCAAATCTAAGATATTAAGAATAAATTGAAAATATTTAATGTAAAACTAAATTAAAATGCTAATGTTAAAGGAATATAACAATAAATTGAGAAAAATAACTTTTGAGATTGTGATGGGCATTGAGGGAAGTAAGGGAACAAAAATAACTAAAGAAAGTAGATTCAAATATATTCAAGAAAGAGAGGAGTGTTATTGCAAAAGGATTGATAAGACAATGGAAGGATCATTAGAGCACACCAAGAGGTTTGTGGTAAAAAACCTAGTACAAATTTAAATAAATAAATCATCAAACAAACTAATTGAAGAGCGAGAATAATATATAACCCTAATAAGAGAGGAAAATGGAAATTTGACAAGGTTGGAGAAATAGTGAAGGAATATAATTTTTTGTTAAGTTATACAAGGGAGGGATTAGACGTAGTAGTTCTCAACTAGTTTTTTGAAAGAAAACAAGGTATGTGTAAATGTTTGTAATGCCCTCCCAGGGAACCCAAAGAACAACACATAAAATAATAATATAACTGAACAATTTTTTTTTTAAAACCATTCGATTACAACTTAAGAACATGAGTACATAAACACAAACGTTCTCAGGGTTCCATGACAACGTTACTAAACAAATACAAGTAATAACATCGCAACACAAAGCCATTAACATAAAAAAAAATGATAAACTATATTCCAAATGAATGATACAATTACAAATCATGATGGAATCAAGTTACATTCAAAATACATCAAGCGAGATTATGATACATCTCGTAACATCAAAATCATAATACAATAAAGCCTAATATAACTATCAGGCTAGTATACAATAAGAATGACAATCATGTACAACCGTCCATCTCGTTCACGAGCACGCTCAACGTCCAACTCCATGAACAAAGTGAATCCAGGAACCTATCAAGAACAACTCGTCTCGAGCTACATAACCTGCAAGGGAACCCAATGGAGGAAAAAGAATGTTCCTCCCAACCACATGGTACCCTAAGGTCCACTCCCTCCATGCTAGGAGGTAATAAACAAAAAGAAAGAACATAACACTAAATGGTTGACAATCACATCATGACATAATGACATAACGACATCAAACCATAGTAATCACAACATATGCTTCTAGAGATGACCACAGTACAATAGTTAATTCTACACAAGAGACTGCAAACATGCTTCAGGAAAGACCGTCATCACATAGTTGTTCTAGGTTACCCTGGTGAATCTTCCTAGATTACCAACCCTCATCCTGAGTTACCCTAGCAATCTCTACCGATTCTCGGCCCCTAAAAAAACTCATGTGGAGTCGAATTACCTTTCAGGAAGACAAGGTAAACAACCAACCCATTCCAGGCCTTCTCAATCTACCCTTAATCTATGCAAGCATTAAGGCACTATGTGAGGCATTCAAATTATCTTATTTATATTATGATTATCACCCAACCCCGTGTACATTAAATTAGGTTATCCCTAGATTATAAACCCTTGTTAGGTTACCCTGGTTACCTCTTAGGGTTTTTGGCCCCCAACAAAAGCCACTCTTCCTATAAGCAAAATCCAACTCACATAACATATAGGATAGACAACATGCACAAATCATAATAGGGTATGATCACATTTTATACATGACATAAAACATCATACTCTCATTCACCACATAGGTATCATAAACAACATGCATGACCCGACTTCAACATATCCTATACAAGAATTACGAAACTCAATTAACTCAACAATTCTTTAAAAGAACACACAAATCTTAGGAAGACATAAGTTCTAAAATTCCTAAAATTCCTTCATTTAATATTGCCAAATATATATATTCACCATTTGCTTCAAGATAATTAAACAACATATCTCAGGACAATCATTTACATACCAATTGTAGACTTAATTTCATTTAAAATCAAATAAATAAAACAATAGCAAATCAAAAACTCCAATTATAATCTTTATCGACCATAGCTTAAATATTCTCCCCACGCATAAACATACATTTATCTTTCTATACACTAAAATTTCTTTTGAATTCAAACTTGTTGAAAATAAACATAATTTAAAGGATTTCAACTTCTAATAATAAATTTAATATAAATCTTTAACTTTAACGAAATAAATACTCAACTAAACTACATATAATTTAAATACTTTCAAACCTTATTAACTGAAATTAATATAAATAGTAATTTCAATCAACTTAAACATAATATACATTTTCAAATGAAAACCTATATTGTATTTTATCATTTTAAATCAAAAAAGAAATTCTAATAAGTTAAAATAAGAAAACAACCCAAAATCTTGATATGCAAAGTAAATAAATTATATGATTGTAAACTAGAGGTGTTTACTAACCGATTTTTACATGTATCCACTGTTATCTGAAGAAGACATCTACCAGTAAATCAAATTCAATAATATACAACAGTAAACCATGTACTAAACTCTATGAATAACGAGTAGTTGGAGGCGCATGCCTGGGAATCTAATCTTACGTTTAACCACTAAATTCAGTGGTTATTTCAATATCATAATAGATACATTTTTCAAATTACAAAAGCAAGATATTATTGCCACTATGCATGGATTATCCCAAATCATTTATTATTATAATTTGATTCATTAAAGGTTTCAATTCATCAAATGCAAGGGTGCAGGAGATACACAAGGGTGTGGCTAATAAAGGACTCACAAGATTTTTAAAAGAAACATTCAATGGTTCAAAACACTAGAAATTGGTAACAATTTCAATAAACATACAGACAAATATTTTGTCTCCTATATGCCAAATATGTTTTATTTTGTTTTCTAGTGCTGCAACTACGATAGATTGACAATGGTATCGGAGGAATTATTTAAACCTCTACAACATTCTATTTTCAAGTGTTGTAGATGAGACAAGTTGCCAAAGGGATCAAAAATGTATTTTAAACCACTACAACCTTCTATGTTCAAGTGTTGCATCTATGAGATATTGTGAATGGAATTAGGGAGGTTATTTAAATCTATACTCCCTACCATGTTCAAGTGATGTTGCCGTGACAGGTTGTAGTCAATAAAATAAATGTTTTACAGCGATAATCCAAAACACAAAAAATGCATAAATTTAACAAATCTGAATTTAGCTTATCGTTTAAGGAAGATCTAAGATTTGATAAACATAAATCAACTAGAAAGATCATCGTTGAAATCTCCAAACAGATTTTAGCAAGGCATAAAATGAAGAATGGTTGTATGTGGGACTACATGGCAGAGATTTAAGAAACTAAGAGTATATTGGCTGCTAGGTTATGAAAAAGTTTGGAGATATAAAGAGAAAAACATAATGTTGATCCACAGATATACATGACTCCATTTTGATATGTACAATATTCATTTGATTTCAAAATATAAACGATATCTACAGCCCTTTCAATATCAACAATATCTAAAGGTGAATTTTACCCAAGAAACTAACATGAATTAGATTAAGGTGATCATGGTTTTACTATGTTTTGTGTTTAAATTTGAAAAATCTTCATAATTGTTTCCTTTGTTTTGTATACAGGTTTTTTCAAGTTATCGTATTCCACAAACAAGTATAGACGTTTCTCCAAAGTAAACATAATTCAAACATAATATTATTCAGAAATTTTATTCAAGAATATGCAAAACAAAAGAAGAAAACTTGGTTTATTAACCCAAATCCAATGAAGATAGAAGCCAAGACCAATAAACCTGCAATTATTTATTTCCCAAAAGAACTGATTCCTTCGAAAACCACTGTCTACAAAACTTTCAACCAGAAAATACAGAGAACAAGCTTTTCCAAAAACTGTCATGAAAGTTTTCTTCCCAACAATCCAAAATCAATTCCCGTGAATAAAAATTGCACAACCAAAGCTTGTTAATTCATTATTAATTAACTCACAATTACCAAACTTAACTCAAAGGCAGCATGCAATTCTAATTAATCATTCAGTTCAAACTAAATAAACACTCAAGATAACATCTTTGACTTAAAGTCAAGTTTTGAGATATTTTCACATCTTCAGTTGAAACAACAGTTCAATGTTATCTACTTTTTCAAACATTTTAAATTTGCACAATAAATAAATAAATAAATATTCTATTATGAAAAACTAACAATTATATTAAATAAATATAACATTTAATTAATTTAATTAATCAAACCCTTTTAAAACAACATTACAATTTCAATTATTAAAATATCTAAACATCAATATTTTAACTTAACATTTTGATAACATCAATTGATTCAAATAACTTATAAATAACCATTTACTATTTAATCAATCAATTTCTATTCATGATGAAAACAAGAATGACATGATGGAAGCAAACAACAAAACAACAACAAAGGGTGACAAACGGATACTCGTTCAATGAAGAATGATGGCTAACGACGGACCTGACACTATCTCCAAAACAACATATTTCCATTGGGTTAGGGAATGCTCAGACCCGACAAGCAGGTGGAGATGATGCCCGGTACCTGCAAACTGGATCAAACAACACTGTTAAACATATCATCATATATCGACAAACACACCATGAAGAAGAGTTGCAACGTAGTAGGGTACTCACGAGTGAGTTATGCTACATTGTCTCCTTCACCAAAATTGGCAAACATCATTATATCATAAACAACAATTACATCAAGATAACCTCATTAAAACTCAGAAACAACATAAACCATAACACACACATGTCAATCATAATGTCATCACATGAACATAACTAGATGATTACGTTGTCTAAAGTATCATCCACAAAGTATAACAACTAACATAAAATCTGTGTTGTAACTAATAAAAAATGTATTATAGTATTTGAAACAGCTAAATGACTAGCAAATGAACATAAGCAAACTGAAACACATAGTAGCAACTGGAGGGACACTACATCCTCCCCCCTAGGATGAGGCTTACTCTTGGAAGCCTGTAAATAGAAAACAGATAACACACACATCTAGAATACGTCCTCAAAAAAAAATTAGAAGACTCAACACTAGGATCCCACTGGACCCACACCTCGTCCATGACTCGCCCCCCGAGAGTCAACTCTCGACGTTGTAGGATGTACATGGTTCCCAAAGAATGATGCATGTCCTCTACTAGAAACCTCTCCAACTGCACCCTGGTGCTCGACCCGGCGGTTATCCACTGTGGCAAACACCCTGTACGATCTGCCTACATCTCCTATTGTCGGCTCTGAAGCCGTCAGTCTTTGACTGAATCCAAAAGTGCCTTTCTGAGGACACTGTCGACCAATGTGACCCTGTTGACCACAAGCGAAACATCCTGTACCTCTACTGAATCCTCTATCACTTGGAGGTGCACTAGACCAGGGAAAACTACCTCCACTTATCATAGACTGAGAACTCTATGTTGGCTGATTGAAATGATCACGTTGAGCACACTTCCATCTCTGATCTCTCTCCTTCTCAATCCAACCACCACCATGTTGAGACCGAGAACTATTACCCTATTGAGATTGAGTATCCTTATTCTTTGGTGGGTAACGTTGCTGCTGTTGTCCACCCTTAGCAGGTGCTTGTTGGTTTTGATAGGAACTTCTTGTCTAAGTCTGACCACCTTGCAGACCAAAGCCTATAGTAGGTGCACTACCTATCTGAACACCTATATGTTCACCCAAAGCCTTAGACAGATTCTCCTCCATGATACGTTCCTTCTCCATGACTACCTCCATAGTCTTCGGCTCGAAGACTCAGACTCCTTCGATGATACGACTGTTCAAGCCCCTAATGAAATGTTGTACCAACATAGGTTCATCATCCATAATTTTGGCATACTATTTGAGCTCATAGAACCTACGCTCAAACTGCTCAATTGTCATGGCCATCTAACATAGATCATGGAACTCATCTGCACATCATTGTCTCCAATGCTCTGACAAGAAACATGCTCTGAATCTCTCCAAAAACATGTCCCACAAAACTAAGCCAATCTCTAGATGAAGTTTTTTCTCCTCCTATCGCCACCATGTAGAGGCGAAGCCTCTAAGATGCATAATGGCACACCTAGCTCTAGTATTGCTACCATATGGATGCATAGAAAAACATCATCCCAAGTCTATCAGCCAAGTTTCCACCTCTAGACCACCACCAGTACCGTTGAATGTGGGAGGATGTGCCCTCAATAAATCTCTCATATGCCCTACAACAACGACATCTCGTTCCACAATCTCAACATCCCTCCTAGGTGATTTTTCTCTCTCTCTCTCTCTCTATCCACCTCCTATCTAACCTCTTTCCTAGGACCAATTCGAGCAAGAACCTCCTCCAGTAAAGGATGCAACTGTGCTCCCTCTAACCCTGGCTGTGTAGGATTCACATCCCTGCTCGCCTGATCCAATTGAGGACCCTCCTGTTTTGCATGATCACTCCCATGTAAACTCTAAGAGGGAGTGTCCTAGCGGTTAGCCCTATGACCACCACCTTGTCCACAACCATGACCTCTACCTTGTCGACTATGCATCATCCTACACAAATTCATGGACAAGTCTCAGTTACAAGACACAAAAGACAATAGGAAAACACAAACTACAAAGTCTAACATCTAGGACAACCTAATGGGCTCACAAATAACCAAAGTACCCAGTGTTAGAACCTTGTGCTCTGATACCAACTGTAATGCCCCACCAGGAAACCCAAAGAACAACACATAAAATAATAATATAACCTAACAATTTTTTTTTTAAACCATTCGATTACAACTTAAGAACACAAGTACATAAACACAAACGTTCTCAAGGTTCCATGACAACATTACTAAATAAATACAAGTAATAACATCGCAACACAAAGCCAATAACATAAAATGTAAAGATAAACTATATTCCAAATGAATGATACAATTACAAATCATGATGGAATCAAGTTACACTCAAAATACATCAAGAAAGATTATGATACATCTCGTAACATCAAAATCATAATACAATAAAACCTCATGTAACTATCATGATAGTATACAATATGAATGACGATCATGTACAACTGTCCATCTCATTCATGAGCACACTCAGCGTCCAACTCCATGAAAAAAATGAATCTAGGAACTTGTCAAGAATAATCTCGTCTCGAGCTGCATAACCTGCAAGGGAACCTAATGGATGAAAAATCACATTCCTCCCAACCACGTGGTACCCTAAGGTCCACTCCCTCTGTGCTAGGAGATAATGCCAGATCTGCTAAGGTAAACAAAAAGACAGAACATAACATCACATGGCTAACAATCACATCACAACATAATGACATAATGACATCAAACCATAGTAATCACAACATATGCTTCTAAATATGACCACAATACAACAATTAAATCTACACAAGAGACTACAAACATTCTTTAGGAAAGAGTGTCATCACATAGTTGTTCTAGGTTACCCTAGTGAATCTTCCTAGATTATCGGCCCTCGTCCTGAGTTACCCTAGCAATCTCTATTGATTCTCAGCCCCTAAAGAAACTCATGTGGAGTCGACTTACCTTTTAGGAAGACAAGGTAAATGACCAAGCCATTCTGGGCCTTCTCAACCTACCCTTAATCTATGCAAGCATTAAGGCACTATGTGAGGCATTCAAATTATCTTATTTATATTATGATTATCACCCAATCCCGTATACATTAAATTAGGTTATCCCTGGATTATAAACCCTTGTTAGGTTACCCTAGTTACCTCTTAGGGTTTCCGGCCCCTAACGAAAGCCACTCTTCCTATAAGAAAAAGCCAACTCACATAACATATAGGATAGCCAACATGCACAAATCATAATAGGGTATGATCACATTTTATACATGACATAAAACATCATACTCTCATTCACCACATAGGTATCATAAACAACATGCATGACTTGACTTTAACAAATCCTATACAATAATTGTGAAACTCAATTAACTCAAAAATTCTTTAAAAGAACACACAAATCTTAGGAAGACATAAGTTGTAAAATTCCTAACATTCCTTCATTTAACATTGCCAAATATATATATTCACCATTCACTTCAAGATAATTAAACAACATATCTCAAGACAATCATTTACATACCAATTGTAGACTTAATTTCATTTACAATCAAATAAATAAAACAATAGCGAATCAAAATCTCCAATTATAATCTTTATCGACCTTAGCTTAAATATTCTCCCTACACATAAACATACATTTATCTTTCTATACACTAAAATTTCTCTTGAATTCAAACTTGTTGAAAATAAATATAATTTAAAGGATTTCAACTTCTAATAATAAATTTAATATAAAACTTTAACTTTAATGAAATAAAATACTCAAATAAGTTACATATAATTTAAATACTTTCAAACCTTATTAACTGAAATTAATATAAATAGCTCAATTTCAATCAACTTAAACATAATATACAATTTCAAATGAAAAAGATATCGTCTTTTATCATTTTAAATAAAAAAAGAAATTATAATAAGTTAAAATAGGAAAACAACCCAAAATATTGATATGCAAAGTAAATAAATTATATGATTGTAAACTAGAGGTGTTTACTAACCGATTTTTACATGTATCCATTGTTAGTTAAAGAAGACATCTACCTGTAAATTGAATTCAATAATATACAACAGTAAACCACGTACTAAACTCTATGAATAACGAGTAGTTGGAGGTGCATGCATGGGAATCTAATTTATGTTTAACCACTAAATTCGGTGGTTATTTCAATATCATAATAGACACATTTTTAGATTACAAAAGCAAGATATTATCACCACTATGCATGGATTATCCCAAATCATTTATTATTATAATTTGATTCATTAAAGGTTTCAATTCATCAAATGCAAGGGTGCAAGAGATACACAAGGGTGCCGCTAATAAAGGAATCACGAGATTTTTAAAAGAAACATTCGATGGTTCAAAACACTAGAAATTGGTGACAATTTCAATAAACATACAGACAAATATTTTGTCTTCTATATGCCAAATACGTTTTATTTTGTTTTCTAGTGCTGCAAGTGTGATAGATTAACAATGGTATCAGAGGAATTATTTAAACCTCTACAACATTCTATTTTCAAGCATTGCAGATGAGACAAGTTACCAAAGGAATTAGAAAGGTATTTTAAACCACTACAACCTTCTATGTTCAAGCACTGCATCTGTGGGAGATTTCAAATGGAATCAGGGAGGTTATTTAAATCTGTAGTACCCCTCCGTTTTTTTTGCTTATGCTTTCTGCTGTTATGTTTTCACGCTGTTAGACTATGATATTTTGTTGGATATTTTGATCGCTGGTTTTGAGCGATAGTGGATTTATTCTGTGACATGATGATACATTGTATGGTGATTACTATTTTCTTATATGCTTTGAGAAAGCTTAGATGTTTATTTTCAGTTGATTATTGCTATACATATGTTTTGATGGACTAACAGTTATTATTTCGTCAGTTTGTTGTGACGTGTATTGGTGTGGAGAACGGAATCGCATCACTCACTTGTGAGTGCCCTGTGATATCTGTGATTTTCTCCGCACGGTGTGTCTGTTTAATGCTTTATTTATATATATATATGCACGTTATTTGCTTGGTTGCAGGAATTGCAGGTACATGACACCGACTCCACCTGGGTACTCAGGTCTGAGCGTGTCAAGACTCAACGGATACATTGATTGGGAGATAGTAGTTTGGTTTACCCTAGTCTAATCTATAATCCTGGTCTTAGTACATCGTCTGTTTTAGTTCAGAGTCATAGGATTGTTTTGTATTCTTCTGTTTGGATAAATTGTTTGAAAGGTAAATTTGGTTAATTTTTAATGATAGTTTATAGTGTTTTAAATTATTGTTATTTAAATTAATTTTTAAATGCTGAAGAAATTAGTGCTTTATATTTAATTAATTAATTAGCTTATTTGGTTAAATGGTTTGATCTTAAAAGATTAAATTTATTTAATTAAATAAATAAATTAATTAAATTAAATTGTTTTAAAGATTGCGTGTGTGAATATATTTAATATTTAAATTAAATATTTGTGAAAAAGGTATTTTTGGTTATTAAATAAATTATTGTATGTGGAAATTGTAAATTGCAAATAAATTAAATAAGGCATGCAAATTAAATATTAAAATTTTAAATTAATTATTCATGCAAATATTGAAAGGCAAAATTGCCGAGAAGTTGTTGAAAAGATATTTGTACTTCTCGACAAGTGTGCCAGTGCAATAATGATGTTTGTTGAGGAATTTCTTCACGGAGGCTATTGTGGATCTGGGAAAATCAACAGGGGTTATCCTATCATTCACGGGAAATTTTTTGGGTGCTCTGTAAAAATTCTTGGTATATGCTTTTTGGTAGTTTTGTTGCAAATTTGTGGAAGATCTCTGGCTTTTGGTTATTTTTTTGGAATTGGTTCTTGGGAAGGACTTGTGAAAGGAAGTTACAGGCAAGATCTTTTTCAGTCAATTTTCAAAGCACATGAATACAGGTAATCTTCTGGTGAATTTATTTTATTTGTTTGAAAAGGAAAGCTTCTGGAAAGAATTAAGATTTATTTAGATCCCTGTGTTTCGAGCAAGAAATTTTGTTCATTGTGTTCTTGTTGTGGAAATTGTTGGTTTAGTAAAATTCTGTAGCATACTTTCTCTGGGAAAGGTTTTTAAATCTTTAGATTTTTATAATTCTCGGGAAAGATAGTTACTATATATTTACTGAAGGATTTGAAGATTTCCCTATTTTGTATGAAAATCTCTGTACCCGGAAGAAAATTCTTTTGTTTCCCCAATTTCCCCGTTGTTACTTCTCTGTTTTAAAAGAAAACCCTCAGAGATTTCTTTTCCAGAAAAACCCTGAGAATCTGTATATATAAATATATATATGTATATATATATTTGTACATATATATCATATATATATTATATATAAATTGAATTGTGAAAGGTACTTAATTTATTATATTTTATTTGGTTAAATCACCGTCGAAATTCTTATGTATTTCTTTTAGAAAAGTTAAAATCGCGTTTTAAAATCGCTGCAGTACGGCGAACATTAAAAAAATAAAATGCAATTTTGGGGAGGGCCGAAACCCTCCCCATATTCCCTATGTGAGGGCGTAGCCGCCATGGCTGTGCACAGCAGCTAGGGGCTGTTGGGCGCAGCCCTGGCAGGGGGCCGCGTCCTCCCCAAAGGGAGGTCGTAGCTCACCCAACTGCGACCTCTTTGTTTTAAGAGTTATTTCTTATTTTTGTTTACAAATTAAAACTTTAATATTGCGTATAGAATTTTGAAATTCTTTATAATGTTTTAAGTTATATATGTATTATATATACTTATATATATATATATTTGTGTATGAATATGTATATACATTAGTTGGTATTAAATTAATAAAGTTTTTATATTAATATTTATATATGTAAGCATATATGTATATATGTTTTTGTATATATATATTTATTAAAAAAAAACTTATGATTTATAAATTTAGAAAATAATTTGTTATTTTAAATTGCATGTTAATTTCAAAATTAAATATTTCTTTATATAGTAAGATTGAAAGAGAATATTGAGTGTGTTTATTTATCTGTGAAATTGAGAAAGTTAATTAGGAATAAAAAGATGTAATTTTCTTCAATGTATGAGAAATAAAATTATGAACAAGTTAATTCATTTCTTGTTATTTTTGAATGATTGAATGGATTTAGTATATCCAAATGATAGATGTGAATTTGCTTTAATTTGTGTTGGGCAAATGAGGATTATTTTTTTTATGTGTCATTAAGTCTTCCAAATGTGGTCATTTCTTAGGAAATAAAATTTTAGGATGGTATCATATGTATGAAAAAACTAGGGTAGTGCACTAGATTTTTGTGAACGAAATTGTGACATTTATTGTGGTATTTCTGGAATTATGTGTTGATCTCTTTGTGCACTTTGTCTACCCTAGATAGAAAACTAGTATACCTATGTTATGTTTAGGGGAGTGGCTTTTTGTAAGGGCCGACACACAAAGTGGTGTCAGGGTAACTTACAAAGAGTTAGTAAGTCAGTGAAAATTAAAGAACATAGTAGTTAGATATAAAACTCTTAACAAGATGCTTTTGCCTCGCTTATGACTCTTGAGCTACTTCAGTCTTGAGTATAAGATGAGAAGGCCTAGAATTGCAAAATCGGTGTCTTGTTTCCTTAAGAGACATTTGATTCCGCAATAGTATGCAATAGGGGTTGGGTTTCGTAAGAGGTTACCAGGGTAACCCAAGGTTGGGGGCCGAAACCTAGGAAGAAACACCAGGGTAACCTTTGCAATATTGTGATGACACTCCACCTAAAGTAACAGTTAACCTTGTGTTTGTAATTCATTCAATTGTCTAAATTTGGAAGCAATGTAACCAATAGTTTGTTGTGTACTAGTGTCTAGGGTTAGTAGATTAGGTCTAGGTAACCTTATTACTATCTCCTAGCATGGGGGGTGGACCTACGGGTACCACATGGTTGGGTGGAACGTGCACCTTACTCCGTTGGGTCCCCAGTTTGATCATGGCAACGAGAGCTTCATGGATGGAGAGCTCACGCTTGGAAACTTATGTGTATTTCATCATTGTCTATTGTAAATCTTGTATTTGAAAGCATCCCTCAATTGTATATGAGGTGAACCATGTAAATGTAATTGTAACTATTATTTGATCTACCTCATTAGATGAATGAGTATTGTATATTTTATCAAATGCAATGAATGAAACATGTTTGTACCTTATATTATCTTGAATGAAATTCAATGTTATGCAATGTTTATCTTTATGTTATAAATTAATATGTGCAATGCGAAATACTTAAGTCACTTATGGAAACTCAAAGTAGTGTAACGTTGCATAGCTTAATGAATGTATGCAACTAATTAACTTAATAATTAAACTTAAAATAAAATAAAATTATTACACCATTATACACAATTGCAACATTCTTAGGTTATTAAGACGGGGCATTACAAAATCTATACTCCCTACCATGTTCAAGTGTTGTTGTTGTGAGAGGTTGTACTCAATAAAAGAAATGTTTTACAGCTATAATCCCAAACACATAAAACACATAAATTTAACAAATCTGAATTTAGCTTATCGTTTAAGGCAGAGCTAATATTTTTTAAACATAAATCAACTGGAAAGATCATTGCTGACATCTCCAAACAGATTTTAGCAAGGAAAAAAATGAAGAATGGTTGTATGTGGGACTACATGACAAAGATTTAAGAAATTAAGAGTATATTGGCTGCTAGGTTATGAAAAAGTCTGGAGATATAAAGAGAAAAAAATAATTTTGATCCACATATATACATGACTCCATTTTGATATATATGGTATTCATCTAATTTCAAAATAGAAACAATATCTACAACCCTTTTAATATCAACAATATCTAAAGGTGAATTTTACCCAAGAAACTAACATGAATTAGATTAAGGCAATCATGGTTTTACTATATTTTGCGTTTAAATTTGAAAACTCTTCCTAATTGTTTCCTTTGTTGTGTATACAAGTTTGGCCAAGTTATCATATTCCACAAACAAGTATAGACGTTTCTCCAAAGTAAATAGAATTCAAACATAATATTATTCAAAAAAATTATTCAAGAATATGCAAAACAAAAGAAGTAAAACTAGTTTATTAACCCGAATCCAATGAAGATAGAAGTTAGAACCAGTAAACCTACGATTCTTTATTTCCCAAAACAACCGATTCCTTCAAAAACCAGTGTCTACAAAACTTTAAACCAAAAAATACAGAGAACAAGCTTTTCCAAAAACTACCATGAAAGTTTTCTTCCCAGCAATCCAAAATCAATTCTCGTGAATAAAAATTGCACAACCAAAGCTTTTTAATTCATTATTAATTAACTCACAATTACCAAACTTAACTCAAATCTAGCATGAAATTCCAATTAACCATTCAGTTCAAACTAAATAAACACTCAAGATAACATCTTTGACTTAAAATCAAGTTTTGAGATATTTTCACATCTTCAATTGAAACAACAATTCAATGTTATCTACTTTTTCAAATATTTTAAACTTGCACAATAAATAAATAAATATTCTATTATGAAAAACTACAACTATATTAAATAAACATATCGTTTAATTAATTAAATTAATCAAACCCTTTTAAAACAACATTACAATTTCAATTATTAAAATATCTAAACATCAATATTTTAACTTGACATTTCGATAACATCAATTGATTCAAATAAATTATAAATAACCATTTACTATTTAATCAATCAATTTCCATTCATGACGAAAACAAGAATGACATGACAGAACCAAATAAAAAAACAACGAAGGGTGACAAGCGGATACTTGTTCAATGAAGAACAATGGCTAATGACAGACCTAACACTATCTCCGAAACAACATATTTCCATTAGGTTAGGGCATGCTCAGACCCTACAAGCAGGTGGAGACGATGCTCGATACCTACAAACTATATCAAAAAACAATGTTAAACATTTCATCATATATCGACAAACACACCATGAAGAAGAGTCGCAACGTAGTAGGGTACTCAGGAGTGAGTTATGCTACATTGTCTCCTTCACCAAAACTGACAAACATCATTATATCATAAACAAAAATTATATCAAGATAACCTCATTAAAACTCAGAAACAACATAAACCATAACAAACATGTGTCAATCATAATGTCATCACACGAACATAACCAGATGATTACGATGTCTAAAGTATCATCCACAAAGTATAACAACTAACATAACATATGTGTCATAACTAATAAAAAATGTAATATAGTATCCAAAATAGCTAAACAACTAGCAAACAAGCATAAGAAAAATGAAACACATAGTAGCAACTGGAGGGACACTACAATGTTTCCTACACTAAATTTTTGAGTGTTGTCAAAATTTCAATCTTTTAACAATTATAAAAAGAAGATACACATGTAACCATAAAATAAATAATATATCATAACATAGGTGTATTTTAGGAAAACCATTTGGGGAGAAAAATCCCACACTCCAAAGTAGCCCAATGTATTACTCAATAAATAACATAGTTGCAGTACACTTATAGAGCAATACTTCATAAGAGTATCACCAACTAGATATTTAAGGAATTTTGTTAACTTAAAAATATCTATAAAACTCTATACACAACCTCTATCTCAAAAACGTAATATATAGAAGATACAATGCATGAAACCATAAAATGGTAGCTAGAAAACTATGAGATAAAACCACCTAAAAGTAGTGCCCAAATATTAAAACTCAAGATGGGTGCAAAGCTAAAAATAGAATATTCCTTCTACTTATCACAAACTCATTATAATCCACTCACAAAATTGGATGTTTCATTATCTCCAATAAAATATTCCTTATGATGTTTCATAGCATGGATCATAAGTTGGTCAACAAGTATAACTCCCCCTTACAACTCTTTATGTTTCTAACACATTCTTACACTTCTTATGTAATCTTTGAAGGGCATAACTTTTTTTTTTTTAGACTGCAGGAATCGGGTAGCACAACCCCCTATAAACTGCAGTGTTCCTGGTAAACTTTTTAACATGACAAGCGGTGCTGGCGTGACATGCCCTTCGGTACCACAGGGGTGGGGGAGACTAGACCTCGTGACCAACCTCCTGCAATAGGAAATATTTAGCCAACCGAGCTAAGGCCCCAACCCCGAAGGGCATAACTTTTGATCCAAGAGAACAATTGGGATTTTTTTTTTTTAAATTATATCTTCAAGAGACCCACACAATATGCACCACCCTTGGTAGTACCTGTAGTGTTGGAAAATGTACTCCTTCACATTTCACACTATGTTTGGGTCCCTTAATAAATTAGACTTAATTAAGCCTCTAATTGGCTCAATTATGCATCTACAAGCCTAATTAATTGCAATTTATGAAAGGGGATTCATGATTTAATTAATGCAATTATCATTTTTAACACCCCAAAATGAATAGGTCCTAGCAATTTAGGTCAGGACCCATTCACCCTTAGGCAAATGGGTCCCCTTTAGTTGCTTAATTCAAAATTTTAATATGTTTTTGGCGGCCTTTTTCTGATCCCAAATTAAAATTCAAATGTTGGCTTGTAATTTTTAATTTTCGAGAAATTAGAAAATTGTCTATAAAAGCAAGATCTTTTTATCAATTCAAAACTAGAGAGAAGCAACCTAGAACTTTTTGAGAGATTTCACAAGAGTTAAGATTATTTTCAAAGGTGTTCGAGAGAAGATCTATCAATCATTTGTTGCAGCATTCAAGGTCTCAAGCATCATATCAAAATTATCAAACATCATGCATGTTTTAGGATCTAACATTGTGATGTAGGTTTCAAGCATTTAAGTCAAGATTCAAGCTATGAAATCAAGAATCCAATCAATCCATTTCATGCAAGATCAAGATCTTGGAGAGATGTACTAATTTTTAGTCCTTCAAGAGTTTCAAATCAAGGGTTTGGTGAGTTGCAACATAGCAATTTTTCATTCATCATTCCTTCCATGTTTCATTGTTTCAATTCAAGGTTTAATTACCAAAACAGGGTTTCACCAAGGCAAACCCCTATTCACCAAAAACAAAAACAAAATCCATCTTGTGTTTTTTTCAGATCTTAGGTTGAAGAAGGATTGAAGATCTATCAAAAGATAAAAATTATAAAAGTTGTCAACATTGTCGTCTAGTCACGAAAACTCACTTTCAAAATTTATTTTCAAATTTTTGACTATGAAACATAGAGGAATTGCGAGTGCAGAAAAAGGACTAGAGGACTATGAAACTATATTTTCTACCCCTATAACAAGACCCATTCGCCCTTTGGAGAATGAGTCCCAGGAGGACACTCAACACAATCTTTTTGTGACAGGTGCATAAAATCCAACAATTCTCAGATCTGTTGAAACTTTGTTGGTTCTGTCAAATTAAGGTTTAATTTAGATGTTTCATGTGTTACATTGCATCATTGTATTCATTTAGTATTTTTTATTCATCTCCCAAAAGTTCATTTCAAGTTGATTTACCCTATCCTAAGTCATAAGGAAAACAACAAGATGTCCATCAAGGTTGACTCACCTAAGGGTTGAAAGTCAATATTTCTCTAGGGTATCTCTTTTTCCTAATGAAATAAGGAAGGAAGATAGGTGCATCATACACCCCATTCCATTTTGATGCACCCCATTTTCCTTTATTTCACTATGGTGAACCTGACATTGTACTTAAAAAATTCTAAAATTAGAGTCCATTCAAACCCTAGATCTAGGATTTGCATTAGTTTGCATTGCATTTCATTACTTTACATCTCATTTAGGGTTGTTAACATTAATTTAGTTTTCATCTCATTTAGGGTTTTAGGTTTGCATTTTTCATCCTTTAAAATCTAAAAAATTCAAAAATTTGCATGTATAAATTACATTTTAAATTTTGCATACTACTTGCATATTACTATATGTTCAATCATTATATTCACAAATTGAGTCAAAATTTCATTTCAAAAAGTTTCATATTATTCATCATTTGTCATTCATTGGACTGGCATTTAGACATCAAAATCTAGAAAAATCAGTCACTGAAACCACATTTTATAGTATGAAATAGGAAACCCTAGCATTGAACTTCATACTCAAATTTATATCTTATAACCCCTATGCTAAGACCCATTCACCCTAGGGTGAATCTGTCTTTGTATAGGTGTTGTTTCAAACTTTTGGGCAATGATTTGTCTCTATTTCCTTCATTCTAATCTGTTGTTAAATCTAGTTTCAGTTTCAAAAATTAGAAAAATTTGTCATTATTTGCATTAGGTTTAATTGTTCAAATTGAGTGCATTATTTGAAAATCTAAATTAGTATTAAAAACATATCATTTTCAATATCTTGCATTCAAAAATAAAAAAAAATCTCCATATATCAACACTGGTAGAAGTTGGCAAATAAATGACTAGGTGACTAAAACATTTAGTCACAACAACTAAAAATGAATAAATTCTACTCATTTTTTACAACTCAACTATAAATGAGTAAATAAATGAGTAATTTGATCAATGAATAAAAAAATATTGTCATAGAAATAAAAATGACTAAATAGTTAGTCATCAAATCCAAAGTAGACAATTTAAAAAAAAAACAATTCGGCCAATTATTGGCACTATGTATTCATGCGCACAATGTATTGGCATGATTATTCACATTCATTCATCTCGGTTAACCTCTCTTCATTCGTTCATTGTAGACCTTGCTTCATTCGTTAGCCTGGCATGAGGCATTTTGATCAGTTATAGCAGCTACTTGCATGGGCAATAAGGATTCAAATTTTTAAAAAACAATTTGGCCAATTATTGGCACGATGTATTCATGTGTGCAATGTATTGGCACAATTATTCAAGTTCATTGCAGATTCATTCATCTCGATTGACCTCTCTTCATTTTTTCATTGCAGACCTTGCTTCATTCGTTAGCCTAGAATGAGGCATTTTGAGATTAGTTATAGTAGCTACTTGCATGGGTGATAAGGATTCGTAGAGGACCTAGAAACTTCTGAAAAGGCGGTCAAGGGAAAGGAATTTAGAGTTTGCTACAACGAATTTGAATTCATCAAGGCCCTCTGTAGCGAATTCAGAGGTAATTCAAAACCCACATTACATTAAACACAAATTCAGAACAATCATTACAATCTACTACTCTTAATAATGTTCTTTTACAATCTTGTCGTTGTTATGCTTCATAATGTGCTTGAGCTAAATATAATAAAATTTGAGTGTCAGCCCAAATTAGAATTTCCTCAAAAAAATTTGATACATTTTTACTACAAGCGCAAATTGTCCTTGTGCAAAGTAAACATGTGCTAGATTTACCCACACATCAGGCATCTGAACAAAGATGTTTCCGGTTGCAGCTTCTTGTACCTATGTAAAATTTTCCTTTGTAATATCAAATTGACCCCTTTCAGCTAGCACAATGGCCACCTCATTTATAGCATAAATATTTATTGGTCTCTATACCAACACTTTACAATACAGTTATCTATGCTTCTCAAGATGTGCCTCCACCTTTGGATCCCTCCTCTCATTGTGAAAAGCTACAAAATAATTCCAATTTCCAAGTGAAATGTCAACATATGAATTCTCTTCACCTAATTCACTTTGTGAAGCTTTAATTGTTTCTTTGCTTTAAGCCAGTCATATATTTTCAGTTCTATTTTTTGAAGCATAGATAAAGAATTTGATGAGTTTTTATCCACCTTAAGTGCATCCCCAATCAATTCTAGGCTTAGTTGGATCTCATTTCGAGCCTGAGCCATGGCTACAAGATGTAGATATGCATCCACATAATCAGGAAAATTGAACAATATTAGCCTGTATAAAAGATTTACTTTTTCAGTATCATGTAGCTATTCAAACAACCTAGCAAGATTAAATGGTGTTGTGACTTTATCCCATGGTAACTCAAGTGAAACACCACCTTCTTCTAGTCAATGGAAGAATTTCATATCCTTAAAGAGCACAGGAAAAACTATGGAATTAGCACTAGGCTTTTATTTATGAATTCAACCCAAATTTCATTTCCTAATGCCTCCATAAATTTTTTTTGAGCCAACTCTAGTTCATCACACTCAAAATGAAGAACCCCAATGTTGTTTAACAATTGAATGGGTACTTCTTATCTACTCTTCTTCAGAAGAGACTTTGGTGTCTTAAGAGAATCTAAGGCTACACTAGGTTCTAACGATATTAATAACTCACCCATCTTGATAAATGCATGGGCATCAGGTGGATCTATGCGAGTTTCATTTATTAAAATTTCCAATGCCTTCTCTACTAGCCCTTGTTGAGCATATATGTGGCCTACAAATTTTAAGCTCTCACAATTCTCAGGGTATACCTCCAAAACCTTTTCAAAATTTGAGAGAGAACTCTTAAGATCTCCCACCTTCAATTGAACCTATCCACAAAATCCTATGGCCTCTGGCTTTCCTTAACAATTGGTGTCATAATCACCTTTACTATGATAATATCGTACAAGATTATAATATGAATGAGATTTCATGAGAGGGTGGTTAGTTGCAACAAGAGTTGTCTATGTCAACTGTTCCACAAGAAAATGCTGCCATGCAGTGAAGAAAGAATGGTTTTCTAAACAATTCAATTCCATTGCAGAGTACGGGTATAATTAAAAGGCTCTATGCATCTTTTCCATTCCTTCATGAACACTACCTTTTTCACTAACTATGAGAATCCTACAAGTAAAAAATGCACAAAACTGACCACAAAGATCTATGTTGAGGTAGAACATCATTTCCTAATGCCTCCATAAAAGTTTTTTGATCCAACTCTAGTTCATCATGCTCAAATTGAAGAACTCCAATGTTGTTTAAGAATTGAATTGGTACTTCTTCTCTGCTCTTCTTTATAAGAGACTTTGGTGTCTTAAGAGAATCTAAGGCTGCACAGGGGTCTGACGATATTAATAAATCACCCATCTTGATAAATGCATGGGCATCATGTGGATCTATTCGAGTTTCCTTTATTAAAATTTCCAAAGCCTTCTCTGCCTTCCCTTGCTAAGCAGATATATGGCCTACAAATTTTAAGCTCTCATAGTTCTCAGGGTGGACCTCCAAAACCTTTTCAAAATTTGAGAGAGAACTGTTAAGATCTCCTAGCTTCAATTGAATCTATCCAAAAAATCCTATAGCCTCTAGCTTTCCTTGAATGATGTCATGTAGTAGCAGCCAGTGGTGTCATAATCTCCTTTACTATGATAAGATCATGAAAGATTATAATACTAATGATATTTATTGAGAGGATGATCAGTTGAAACAAGAGTTGTCTCAGTCAACTATTCCACAAGAAAATGTTTCCCTGTAGTGAAGAAAAAATGGTTTTCTAAATGTTCCAATACCATTGCAGAGTATAGGTATAATTCAAAGGCTTTATGCATCTTTTACATTCCTTCATGAACACTACCTTTTTCACTAATTGTGAGAATCCTACAAGTAAAAAATGCATAAAACTGACCATAGAGATTTATGTAGAGGAAGAACATCATTTCCTAATGCCTCCATAAAAGTTTGTTGAGCCAACTCTAGTTCATCATGCTCAAAATGAAGAAACCTAATGTTGTTTAACAATTGAATGGGTACTTCTTCTTTTCTCTTCTTCAGAAGAGACTTTGGTGTCTTAAGAGAATCTAAGGTTGCACTGGGGTTTGATAATATTAATAACTCACACATCTTGATAAATGCATGGGCATTAGGTGGATCTATGCGAGTTTCCTTTCTTAAAATTTCCAAAGCCTTCTTTTCCAGCCCTTGTTGAGCATATATATGGCCTACAACTTTTAAGCTCTCACAGTTCTCAAGGTCGACTTCCAAAACCTTTTCAAAATTTGAGAGAGAACTCTTAAGATCTCCCAGCTTTAATTGAACCTATCCAAAAAATCTTGTGGCCTTTGGCTTTCCTTGACTGATGCCATGTAGTAGCGGCTAGTGGTGTCATAATTACCTTTACTATGATAAGATCATGCAAGATTATAATACGAATTTGATTTCATGAGAGGGTGGTCAATTGAAACAAGAGTTGTCTCATTCAACTGTTCCACAAGAAAATGTTGCCTTGTCGTGAAGAAAAAAATGGTTTGCTAAATGATTCAATGCCATTGCAGAGTATGGGTATAATTCAAAGGATCTATGCATATTTTCCATTCCTTCATGAACACTACCTTTTTCACTAACTGTGAGAATCCTACAAGTAAAAAATGAACAAAATTGACCACAAAGATTTATGTAGAGGCAGAACATCATTTCCTAATTCCTCTATAAAAGTTTGTTGAGCCAACTCTAGTTCATCACGCTCAAAATGAAGAACCCCAATGTTGTTTAACAATTGAATGGGTACTTCTTCTTTTCTCTTCTTTAGAAGATACTTTGGTGTCTTAAGAGAATCTAAGGCTGCACTGGGGTCTAATGATATTAATAACTCACCCATCTTGATAAATGCATGGGCATCATGTGGATCGATGCGAGTTTCCTTTCTTAAAATTTCCAAAGCCTTCTCAACCAACCCTTGTTGAGCATATATATAACCTACAACTTTTAATCTCTCATAGTTATTAGGGTGGACCTCCAAAACCTTTTCAAAATTTGAGAGAGAACTCTTAAGATCTCCTAGCTTTAGTTGAACCTGTCCACAAAATCTTGTGGCCTCTGGCTTTCCTTAACTAATGTCATGTAGTAGTAGCCAGTTGTGTCATAATCACCTTTACCATGATAAGATCATGCAAGATTATAATATGAATGAGATTTCATGAGAGGGTGGTTAGTTGAAACAAGAGCTATCTTAGTCAACTATTCCACAAGAAAATGTTTCCCTGTGAAGAAAAAATGGTTTGCTAAATGATTCCATGTCATTGCATAGTACGGGTATAATTGAAAGGCTCTACACATCTTTTCCATTCCTTCACGCACACTACCTTTTTCAATAACTGTGAGAATCCTATAATTAAAAAGTGCACAAAACTAACCACAAAGATTTTTCCCTATTTCAAACAACAAAATTGCCAAAAAAATGCGTTTAAAACCTACAAAAAAATGTAAATAAAATCACGCTGATTTTTGTGCCAAAAAAAAAGCCATGAGACCATAGCTTGTTGCTTACTATTATGCTTTGATGGATTTTTTCCAAGCATCCATAGCTTTTTGAAATCATTTGTTTTAGGCTTTTAGCCATAGCAGCAAGGTAGTGAACTGTTTGATAAAATGCTTTGGTAGACATGTACGAAAAATGTGGTAGCATAGAAAAGGCAATGAACTTTGGAAAAATTTCCTGAAAGAAATGTGGTCTCATGGTGATGGAATTCCATGACGAATGCCATGACAAGTGAAATGTTATGGATTTTCATGGCATTCCATAACCATGAGACCACATTTCTTTGAGGCATTTTTTCAACCAGTTCACTACCTTGTCTATGCTATTTCTTACTATTATGCTTTAATAGATTTTTTCCAAGAATCCTTAGCTTGTTCGAAATCACTTATTTTAGGCTTTTAGCCATAGCAACAAGGCAGTAAAAGTTTGATAAAATGCTTTGGTAGACATGTATGAAAAATGTGGTAGCATAAACAAGGCAGTGGACTTTTTGAAAAAATGCCTCAAAGAAATGTGGTCTCATGGAATGCCATGACAAACAAATGCAATTGGAAGTTGCTCCTAGTTATTAGTTATGCAATGTGAAGTAATTGCATAACTGCTTAGGTTGACTTTGTAAAAACTATATTGTAATTAAAATTTTGTCATCTATCAGCATCTAGTTATTAGTTATGAAATGTGAAGTAATGCTTTGGGTTTGAAAGATGTGCAATGCAATGTAATAAGTAATTTGAATATAAAATACAAAAATCTATTTTTTACAATTCATTAGTTAAATTCTCTATTTTATTTTCTCTCTATAACTCTATTGCTATGGAAATGCCTTTCAATTAAAAAAATAGTTTTTGTCTCTTAGTCTACAATTTTTTGTTGCTATGTGTAGAACATTACAGATGGATCAATGTTGAAGGTTGAAATATGATGCATTTGATGAGAGAAGAGCCGATGAGAGTGACATAGACAAATATCCATGTCCATGTAATGATTGTCTTGGTGGAAAGGTGGATAAAAGAAGTCAGATTTATCGATATATGATAAGATATGGGCATAGTAGTAGAAGCCCTTGGAATGTCAATTATTACAAAGATATGATAGAATGGAAGAGTGTGATAAATGAAGAGGTAACAAACATAGATGAAGTGGTACCAAACATAGATGAAGTGGAACCAAACATAGATGAAGTGGCACCAAACATAGATGAACTAGCACCAAACATAGATGAAGAGGCAACAATGTTGGACGAAGGGTTTGAAGTTGATAGAATGTTGAATGAGGGTCTAAATGATGATTGGGCCAAGTTGATGGAGGATGCTTCAAATCCTTTGTATGCTAATTGCAGGTTAAGTCATTTGACAACAATCCTTCAAATTCTTAATTGGTTGGACAAATGAGAGTGCAGACCAGTCATTGGCATTATTAAGTTTTTTGTTACACCTGACTCCACATTGCCAACACAACGAAATCAATGTAGAAAGGAAATCACTAAGCTAGGCTTAGGGTATGAAAAAATCCACACATGTGTGAATGGTTGTGTATTATTTCACAAGAATCTTGCAAGTGAGAGAGAATGTACGAAATGTCATGAAGCGAGGTATAAAGAAGGGTTGAAATCAACTGTGGTTCCTAGAAAGGTTCTTCGCCACTTTTTCAGTAATCCCACGATTACTCTGAATGTATAGGTGCAAAGACATTGCTGAAATTATGTAATGGAATTCCCAAAATAAGAGCACTGATGGAAAACAATGACATGTGCTTGATTCTAAGACGTGGATGGAATTTGATAACAGATAGCCTAATTTTTCTCAAGATCCTCGTATAATATAAGGTTGGGTTTGGCTCTAGATGGGGTGAACCCATTATCATACCAAAGTACTAAATGATCAACTTGGCTAGTGTTTTTAATAAATTATAACTTTCCTCCATGGTTGGCAACTAAACCATTTTTCTTAATGCTATCATTGATTTTACTAGGAAAGAAAAGAGTGACTTTAGATACAATTGATGCTTATCTAAAGCCATTATATGATGAGCTAATGGAATTGTGGAAAGGAATTGAAGCAATTCAATCTTTAAGGGATGGTCATTCAATCAAATTCACTTTAAGATCTTCCTTATTGTTTATGATTCATGATCTTCCTGCATATGGCACATTTTATGGTCTCAGTGTTCATGGATACCATGGATGTCCTGCTTGCAACTTTAAGGATTTTGTGAGGCACTCAAGAATTTTGTGTAAGTGTATTTATTGTGGACTTCATGCTTACTTTAAAATGGATTATCCATATCGTCAACAAAAAACACGGTTCAATAGTCATGAAGAGAATCGTGAAGCGCCATTGCTAATAACAAGTGATTACATTGTTGAGAATGGAAAAAAAAGAATGTCATTTATTGAAAATGATGGGATTGCTGGTAGTAGTTATGATCCATGTAATGAAAGTGGTGTAAAAAGGTTGTGCATATTCTATAAGTTTCCATTCATTAAGGATATAGCCATTAGGAATACTATTGACTTTATCCATATTGAGAAAAATATAGCCTATGCTATTATAGAAACTCTTTTTGGTGCTTTTGATACTATTTCATCATGTGAAGACTTTCAACAACTAAAGATTCATAGAAATATTTGGGTTGAAAAATATGATGATGAAAAATATAGAAAACCTAGTGCTCCTTATGTTTGGACAAAGGAACAACGTGCACAATTCTTACAGTTGATGTCTCAAACTCGCTTTCCCACTGGATATGTTAGTAGTATTAGAACCAAACTGACATTAATGGCTTAAGAGGCCTCAAGACCCATGACTATTATGTCATAATGGAGAATATTTTACCTATTGTGGTAAATATATTAAGTTTGGAAAAGTGGCCAAGATTGGAAGTTATAAGGTTGGGCCTAATATTAAAGAGAATGAGTTTACATGTATTAGATCATTCAAACTTTCATAGCTTGAGGGAGGAGGTTGTTGAAGTCCCTTTTCTATTGGAACGGGAATTTAAACCAACAATCTTTAACATTTCTATGCATCTTTTGATACATCTACAATATGAACTAAAGCATTGTGGCCCAATAAGAATAAGATGGATGTATCCTATAGAACGATATATGAATGTTTTGAAAACAATTGTTCATACTAGGGAAAAACTAGAAGGCAACATATCTGAGGGATATTCAATGCAAGAGGCCATGGGATTTTGCACATAATATATGAAGGATTTTAAAAATGTCAATCAACATGGATGATGACGAAGAAGACACAGTTGCAAGTGAAGTATTGGAAGGAAATGGATGTCGCTTGAAGCTATCACATCAAGAAAGAAGTGTGATACATGCTTATATTCTTCAAATAACATCTTCATTCGATAAGTGGGATAGGTAAAAAAATGTAACACAATAATTTATTTACTCAATTACATTTACACATTTATATTATCAATCTTACTATTTGTACATTAATATTCTATGTAGAAAATATGAAGAAGACAATCAAGCTTGGATGTAACATCGACCTCAAAGGTGCAGACGTCATGCTGATTTGATTGGAGGTGATTCTTTTCCAAAATTTGAAGAATGGATTACTAATGTAGTCAAGGATGAAAAAGAAGAAGGTCAAGATATAACAACGGAGGAAAGTGAGTTTTTCACAATCTCCACATTAATGGGCCATGCGTTTTAGTGGAATGTGGGCCTATGGTAGTGATTTAAGAGTGGAAGAAAAAGATAAAGGAAAGATAAATTGTGATTGTGTTGTTAGTGCCGAATTTCTTCATGAAACTAAGAAGAAATTTTATGTTGCATTCATCCAACAAATTATTCTAGTGGACTATGGTGAAATAGTCCTATATTATTAAAATGTAAGTGGGTCTGACCATCTGCATTACAATTTGATGAGTATGGATTTGTACGTGCAAATAGAAGACAATTTTTATTAAAGACGAATGAACCGTATGTTTCCCCTCTTCAAATTAACCAATAATTTCTAATTGATGATGTAAGAAGCCCAGGATAGTTGTATTCCATTCAAACAGAGTCTCATTCAAAATGAAAAATCATGGAAGTTGATATAATGCCTGATGGGCAATATGTTAATTTACAAGAAACATTCGAAGAAGTGGATGAGGATGACAATGGAGTGTTTGAAGAAGATATTTTGATTACCAATGAAGAGATTGGGAGAGAGAATACATTGTAAGTCACAGATGAGGATGAGGAAGAAAATCAAGCAAATGTAGACACAAATGATAAGGATTATGATCTTGCTGGAAATGCAGATGATTATGATGATGTTTTGTCACCTTAAGAGGTTAGCTTGTCACCTAAAGTTTGGTTATATTTATGGTGTAATTTATTATTGAATGTAATAAAGATCTGAGTGTAAGTATGCTTGTTCACTGTTGTTTTATTGATACATTTCTGAATGTAATCATCATTATTCTGTCGGTACATTGTATACAAAACCTGAGATGTTCACTGCTGATTTGAAGTGCATTTAAAGTTAGGTTCAATCATTCTTCTTAGTTTTCTTACTTTGGTTGAAAATTTGAAATTAATTTTGTTTAGTTATATTATAATTTCTTGTATGTCCTATATGTTTTCTAGATGCAAACATATAATGAACATCTGTGATTTAATAATATATATATATATATATCTTAACATTAGGTGAACTAAGCCTCCCCATTACAAGAAAAGAAATGATCTCTTAGGTTTGACTGACACTGAAAACTAAAATTGAGAGACTGCAAAATTAGAAAAAAATCAATATTTTCAATAAAATGGTATCTAAAATACTGCATTCATCATAATATCCAATAATACACTACTGCAATGTAGTCAATAGAGGTATGCATGGGATGGCAGGACATATAGGTCAATAAGTAAATTCTTGTCACAATACCACGACAACCAAATACGAATACCATGGGGTGGCAGTGAGAACATGTTAACAACTAAAGTAAACCACAACCTCGCAAGTGGTAAACAGTGACATAGCGGCATGGTGGTGAACAATCACTCAACCAATAGAATTAACTTGTTGTCCCATGGGAGTCCAAAGGGGTGTGCATGGGGTGGCAGTACTGCTACTGCTACCCCGTAGTGGTCTTGATATGACAGAGTGGTATGGAAGTGAATAGTCACTCAACCACTAGAATTAACTCGTCATCCCATAGGATTCCAAAGGGGTGTGTGCGGGGTGGAGGTACTGCTAGCGCTAACCCGCAGTAGTCTTGAAATGAAAGAGCGGTACTACGGTACAAGCTTTCAAAGCATTAAATGATTACACCATTTGATTTCCCAAGATCAATGACAGGTATTCAAACTCGAAATATGGAAAGATTCTGAAATATTTTGCACGAATTCACATTAATAGTGAGGTGATCGAGCTCAATAGTAAATATTACTTGGGACTCAATGACATTTTGGAAATCATTCACAAAGCTCAGCGTACCGAAGGCAAGGGAGTTCAAGCGAGAAAACTCTGCAACTGTTATTTCACTAGGTAAGTTCACAGAAACCCTCTGTAGCAAGTGTATAAAAACTAAATTTGCTTCTAGAAGTAGACACTTAAAAAATAAAGTAGTTGTAAATTCTTCATCATGCCACCCAAAAGAAGTCAATTTGTGAGTAAAAAGGAAGATTCCAAAGTTTCTAAATCAAAGAAGAGATCCCTGGAACAATCCATTTTAGATGTGTTACCTAATTTTGTAGATAAAGGATCCAAAAAGGTGTTTAAATATACAACCCATGGATGTAGAGACCCAATTATCCCTATCTTAGGGTGGGATCTATTTTGGTACTTCTATGAAAAAAGGGTTGAGGAGATTCCAGTTTCGAATCCTTGGACCTTAGATTTGGCCAAATTGATAGTCCCAAATGTCTTTTTATATGTTGAGTTTATTAAAGTAATGGCACAATATTATCACCCGACTGCCAGGACTATAAGAATGCCAGATGTTTCACCATTAGTGGTGCTAACTAAAGAAGCAATTATAGAGTGTTTTATGTTAAACAAGCAAGCTATCACTAAGATCAACTTGGACAGAAGTGAGGAGGATTATAGGAGATTAAGAAAAACCTACAGGAGTGACAAACTTCCTTTACACATGAAAAAGGGTGTAAACAATAGGAGGATACCTATCTCCCCCTCCCAAAATGAGCCATTTTCTATAGAATACTTCCAAGTATATTTCAAAAGAACTTATTTTTCTTTGTGCCAAGTGCTTGGAATAGATGTTGAAGAGAGGATGTCAACCTATCTCATGATGATGGTAATGAGGATACAAAATCCTGAAGTCAACATTGAGTATTACTTTGCTGTTGAAATTGAGAAAGGGCTACATGAGGGATTTTTGCAAGAGAGAACTTAGCTCCCATCACTTTCAGGAAATACTCTTTGATGTGTCATTTAATATTGTACCAAAATAGAAATAGATCGACTAAAAGAATGTGTTTGGGAATGACTGATGATGAAGGGAATAGGTTTCTTGTACAAAACAGGTGTTACATCTAGGATAGTAGATGTAAAAATAGTGATTATGTAATATTTCATGATGATTTTGTAGTAAAGGTCATGACCACTCTTGGTCATATTTTACCAAGATTGCCTAATAAAATCATGCAAGTATTAATACCTTTAGCATTGAAGCCAAAGCAGGGACACACTTACAATTTCGATGACTGGTTCTTCTTAGCAGACCAAACAATAATAAGGGTCTATGGGTGTCCACAAGCCCCACATGTTTTACCTAAATTTGTTTCTATTCAAACTAAATTTTTAGAATTTATGTGGAAAATGTTATGGATGGAATAGGATGTTATGAAAAGACAGAAAAAGGGGACATTCCTCCCTAACCTAACTAAATGTGAGGAGCTATCTGTAGGGTCTGACACTCTTGAAGAACTGCAGAACTATTTGAAGATGTGGTATTCATTGAAGTCACGAGGAGAAAGGGTCTTTGATCCTGAAGGGAATATTAATTTTATAAAGCAAACACTTCTCATTAAAGCTGGGATTACCCATGTAATGGAATACGAAGAAGATGTAATAAGAAATTTATTTACACCTAATGAAGTTTTTTCATAGGAAGAGGAAGTGGGAAATCATAAAGAGGCTTCAAGAGGAGAAGAAAAGGGGCATTGGATTCCAAGGATTCTATGTTGAAGAAAAGGATCCTATCAAAAGGATGAATCTAATAATTGACAAATTTGAAAGATTATATGTTGAACCAGAAAAGAAACCTGAGGGTCAGTCTTTGAAACCCTCCAAGTTTCCCATCAAACCAAGTGGTATTGTAATCACAAAGCCCCTACCAAAAACTACCACAATACAATTAGAAGCATCCCCTGAGCACCTAAGTCCTAAAAGGAAGAACACACATGGAGTGGCCCCCTTAGTGGCATATGAAATAAGTGAAGGAGAAGGGGACACTAAAGAGGTAGCTGATGTACTTTTGAATTTTAAAGATGATGAAGTTGATCAGCCACCACCTAAGCTTCCAACTAATGCTCACAAAATATAAGAAAGAGTGGATGTACATGGGCATAATGATCAAGAAGTGCATGGTGATGAAAGGGTGATTGTTGCCCTTAGATTTATTAAAGATGATGAATTTATTCAATCTCCCGAGTTTAAGGATTTTTGGTTTAAGATGAAAATGAAAAAATTCGAGGAGAGACTCTAAATTAATAAGATGGAAACTAAGCAGTCACAACATGAGTAGATTGTTTCCCAGACTCTTGAAGAACTCAGGATTAATGAAATTACTGTTAGCCCCCAAGAAGCAAGAAAATTGGTCTTAGAAAGCAATATACTAATTATTCCTAGGATGGAGTTAAAAAATATATTCTTATTGGATCAAGTAAAGAGTCAAGAAGATCCCATGTTGGTTTTTGAATTCAATTTAGATGAGGAAATAAGTGGCACAGGTTACAATCCAATACTTGAAATCCTATCCTTTTGGACAAAGCAAAAAAGAACAAAAAAACCAAGATTGCTTGATGTTGTAAAAGAAATGAGAGGGACTGCCATGGTAAATACACTTCAAGACACATCAGCATTAGAGGCAGCTACTATGATAATGCACTCAACAATGTTTACTAGGGATGTGGTTAAATCTATGGAGCTTAGACTAGAAGAATATGAGAAAGCACAAACTGATTTGAATGGTGAAGTGAATAGGTTATTCATAGAAAATGTGAAATTGAAACAGTAGTTGAAGGGAGTAGGTCCTTCCCAAAGCACATAATTAATAGTATACCATCCCCCTTCCATCTAGACTGATATAGTTGCAATCACTGTTGAAGAAGTTAATTGCTAAAACAAGAAATTGAGAAGTTGAAAAAGAGTAATGAAGAAATAAAGGAAAGAGAAAAGAGAGAAACCCTCAGGGTATTGGAATAGATCTTGGAGCATAGGTTTAAACTAATTGTGGAAAAATTGAAAAATGTGTATGAATGTTATGTCTCCTTGTCACAACCAGTTGATCAGATAAAGGCCCATGTACCTATATTGGACCCCTTATTCAAAAAATGACAACCTATACATCACACCTTAACGACTGTGCAGAATTTCACAAAGGAGTGTTGAGGCCCCCACAACTTTAAATCCTACTGATAAAATGGTCTGAATGGTCACAAATGAATTTCAATACATGTCTACAGAAGAGAAAAATATCAAGGCAAGAATGGATTCATTTCACATGCTAAACCCGTGGTTCGTGCCTTAGATACTAAGGGATGATGATCAACTGAAAGGCTCCAAGGATTAGACAGATGAGTTTAGAAAAATTGTTCCCAACTGCCTCACTAATATATAGAAGGATGGTGACAAATATTCACCGCCTCAATTTAACCTTGGATGGAATAATTGAACTGGATGTTGGGTACTCAAAATTCATCACGGATACCAAAGGGTTATTAGACAACAGATGGAAAAGTCACTTGGCCAACACACAAAAATTCCAAGAGTACAAATGGCCTCATGATTACATGGTGTACCAAAGGGAGTAGACATATCTAGCTCCCCCAAAAGAATAGGCCTTATAGTGAAGTACTGAGCCTTGCAGATACTATCACGAAGAGAGGACCTTGCCAGATCTGAATGATCACGGGTACCTTGTGATGAGTAATGGACTTTTGTATCTTGCGAGTGTTGTGGAATTTAACATCTAATAAATTCTCTTCACTTCTCATATTTCATTACTTTTAAATTTTTATGTAATCCTATGTAAACAACAATAATTAAGAATTTTTTATTTATGTTAAAAGTCGGTAATTGACAAGACACTTTTTGACATGTCAGTCAGGACAAAATTTTGAAATGTATTGTAAAATATTTTTGAAGATAAATAGAATGGAGTTATAATTGGTGGCTGAATTTTGGTTTCAATTGTTTGTTGAAGTGAATTAATGAATGCTATCTTGTTGTTTCCAATTCGATCTTTCCTTGTTATTTAAATCAATATATCAAGGGTATATTTGGTTTATTAAAAAACATTTGTTGTCAAATAATTCATTTTATACTACATTTTGGTGTCAAATCTTTGGTAATTATGGTTAGTTTCATTACATTCAAATTTTCAATTTTGGGAAATTATATACAGTAAATAGATTGACGGTTGCTTGGATAGTGAAATTAGCTCTCTTATAAATTAATTGAAATATCTTGTCTTGAAATATCTAGAAGGATTATTTTAATTAAAGAGGATTTTGTGGTTATTTTTCTAACAATGATTTTACAATGCAACTAGCTTGCTATTTTCATTCAAGATACAAGTCATGATAAAAGTCAAGCACATACCAAGAAGATGGTACTCTACTTGAAACCCTCAACCTCACTTAGTTTAGTCTACTTACATGGGGATATTAAGGAAGTTGCTAAACAATTAATATATATCATTTGTTTTTTGTGAAGGAGAATCCTGTGAGATCCAATATGGCAGTGGATCAATATCCAATTTCTTTTTTGATAATAATGAACGAGTTTAGGGTGTTGCAACAACCAATGTGTTATACTTTAGAACATCAGAGTTTATAGTTATGGCAGCTGATACAAATCCTCCTACCATTCTTGATCCTTTGATTTCATTGGCCAAAGATAAGGTATTGATTTTTTCTCTCCTTGTACCGTTTTGAATTTCAACATTATTGCAACCTTTTAAGATGTCAGACATGAATTGCAACATTTTTAGGTTAACTCCATGTTCCATGCAATACCTGAATCATTCCTTAATTTTTGAGAGGCTTTCCTTCAATCGCCTCTAATATGTTTCAACCGTTCACTAGAAATCTTTACATCATGTAGATGTTGCAAAGGTGGATTGAAGGGATCAAAACCAATAAAATGAACACAATTTGATTCTTATTGTATAGGGTAGTAATCACATGGGTAAAATGGTGGGATTGAAACTAATGAAATGATGTTTGACATAGTACAAAACCCTTTTAACTACAAAGTTTTCTCACAGTAAAATCCCCTGACTTGCTACCCTTTTTTCTAATTTTGATGAATTGTAAGAGAATAAACCTAAATAACTTGCATAGGAACATCAAATTTTTGGACTTATACCGACGATGAGTTTTGAGCCATTTGGTGATGCTTCTGTGTATTTGTTCAAGTAGTTGTTTTCTTGCAAGTTTAATGGATTCCTTAAGTTCTTTTTATAATCATTAGTTTGAAAATTACCATTGCAGAAAGTACCTTATATGTTTGTGCCTTCAAAAGTTGAATTGGGCGGTGCTTGTAAAGTGAATGGCAAAGATGTCATAGTTGGGAAACTTTTTGTGAAACATCAGGTTAGTAATTTTTGGATGTTAAAGCTTCCCAGTTGGATATCAAAGATATTTTCTCATCAACTTAATTTGGAATTTATGTATAAATATATTATTCAATGGTATAGGTCTTTACTGAGACAACACATGAACCAGGGTTGAATTTTTTGTTGTCCAAGTCTAATAGCATTCTTGGGCTTGGTTTCCAGGAATTTTTTGTTGATAATGTTGTTCCAGTCTGGCTAGTGTTGATAGCCTTCATTCTATAATATGTTAACTTCATTCTATAATCTAAGCGTATCACCTTTCTTAAATTTTGAACAAGGTTTTGAAATCAAGCGTTCAATATGCATATTTCAGGCCTATGTTGAACACTTTGTTTAAGGAATTTGTTGACAAGGCTATAGTTTTTTAACTGATTTATCTTTCTGCTATGTTTGGACTTTCTTTTGTAAACTTGCAATATACAATGCACTTTTATTTTTTCTGAATTGAGACTTATATTAATTTTTTTGGTTGTATTGAGGCACAACTTCATTCATGGCAGAAAAGGCAGCACCCTGTTGCTCATATTAGATGGCACGTTGCATATAAAGGAGGAAATATTCTAGCTGGGTTATTGTTGATTGCGTTGAAGGAGAGAGCTTCATATATGGGACATGATCAACACTCTCCTTGGATTCTACACGTTACAACTTGCTCCAGGAATATTTCCCATGTTGTAGAAATTTTAAGAGATGAAAGGGCATGTGCTCGCATTGAAGGGCTTCAAGTATGCATTTCCATCATTGCAGAAGTCTTTTGGAGAAGTTTCTTTCTTGCAGTCATTTCTCAGCAATTTTGTAACTCAAATTTTCAATCTTGTGACTAAAAATAACAATTGTAATACTATATTTGTAAGTTGTAACTAGAAAACATTTCTTTTATTAATAAAGTTCGCCAATTTTTCCTTCTCAATGGTTGTCTTATTGTGTGAAATTGATGATTGATGTGTATTTCTATGTTTTATGCTTAAATCCTCAAATATCAATCAATTAAAATGACTAAATATACTACTAATTGACATCAATTAATAATTAAATTGACTAAATATACTACCAATTGACAGAAATCAGTGAACAGTGAATAAATATGACTAGATATATGACCAGTGAAATCAGTGAATAAAAATGACTAACTATACTATCAAATTGATCAAAATGATGATTAAAATTAATGACTAAATACACTGCCAATGCATAGAAGTCAGTGAATAAAAATGACTAAATAAATGACCAATTAACAAAAATCAATGACTAAATATATCAGTGAATAAAAATGACTAAATAAGTGACCAGATTACAACAATCAATGACTAAATCAACTAAATAAATGACCAATTAAATATATCAGTGAATAAAAAATGACTAAATAAGTGACTAGATTACAACAATCAATGACTTAATCAATGAATAAATATATCAGTGGAAAAAAAGTGAGTAAATAAGTGATCAGATCACAACAATGAATGACTAACTAAAAGACTAAATATACTACCAAATCGATCAATCAAAACAACCAATAAATGACTAAAAATGGTTTAGTCATCAATCTAGCATGTTATATATGACTGGAAATAAACTACTAATGGTCACGTGACCAACTGTAGTCATTTATATCAGTTTTTTATAGTTTTCTCAATAGTTTATTGTTGTTTCTGTACTAGGGCAGATCTGAAACTTTGCATAAAAAGTTCATCATGAACATGTGTATGGGTAATATATGGAAAACCTTAAGATCCTTGGTATATGTTTCAAGTTGTGTGTTTGGTGAGGACCCTAATGCAATTAAGACTATTAATGAACCTTCACCTCCTAATAAATGTCCCTGTTAAGTGGAAATCTTAGGACAAGATGAAGATAGCATGCAATAATTCATACAAGACTCCCTATGCAACCTTGAAAACAATGCGTCATTTTATCCATCTATGCAAACAACACCTATAATCCCATCACTTGATATTTTCAACCTCTTATATCCTAAAATGGAAGCACAAAGCAAGCTTCAACCATCAATCATTAATGAACTTGATCACAAGGAAAATAATGATACTCTTTTATCCTATGTTCATTGAGTTACTAATACATCCATTAACTTAGAAGAGAGTTATGGTCAAGGTTTTAAGATCTTTAGCAAACAAGGATGTTACATAACCAATGATCATGAAATTCACAAAATTTTAGAGAAAATACCATCTAAGGATACCAAGGGGTTAGGATATCAAGATCTCCCCCCCCCCTTGCACATCTCCTGAGGAAAAAGGTGTTCTCTTTCACAATATCATATCAAGAGACCAATTAATACATCACAAGGATGATAGGATCGCCATAGATCCTTCACCCCCACCTCCACCTCAAAAAATTACCCAAACAAGTAAGAAGTGTAAGCCATATAAGATCAAGGAATTTTTATTCTTGCATACTACAATAGAAACTAAATGAAAAATGGAACAACTCCTCTGTCTAGGATTGATTTACTTGCCACCTATCAAAGAGAAAAAAAAAGGAAATAGTACAAAAATGAACTACTGTGCATTTCATAGAATTCTTGGACATCTTACGAATGAGTGTCATCTTTTACAACAATTGTTCAGTGAAAATGATGTTATTGATGTAATTAACTAAAATGCATGCACTTCACTCCTTGCCATATGATATTTGTAGGATCATAGCATACTCGCTATTGCATGTTTTACATTTATTCCAAATCGTTTATATATTGCAAGAATCCCATTCCCATCAACCATCTTGGCTCATCCTTGTCCTACACTTAGTGAGGGAAAGGAGCTAGATAGCCTTGTCCTAGTTTGGTACTTGTCGTTGTCCCTTTGTCTAGTTGTCCACCTTCTACATATGATGAATAAGATTGGATGCAGATGACCTGCTATAGGTTGACTCGCATGTGCCATACTAGTATTGTATTTATCTTCATGTTCTTTGTGCTTACATGTGTGTAATGTGATCCCTCGTATTGTGTTTCCTGGTGTGTCTTTACATGTTTGTGAGCCTACTTTGGATGACCCTTGTCATTTTGTTGGTGCAAGGATACAAATGAAGCAAATTTGTTGTTATATTCTTCTATTTGTATCTACATTCTTCTTTTTGTCATAACCATTTTTATTGTGTTTTCCTTTTGGGGATGACGCAAGGTGTTGAGACATTTAGGTCTCTTCCATGTTGACCCAAAAGCTTCCCTTTGTTCTCTCACTCTATCTGGAATTCTTCCCTTTGTGCTCTTTGTTCCATGATTTATTTGTGGAATGATGACAATTTCAAGCTCAATTATATCACTGCAACAATGACAAATGCTAAACCTAGATCCATGAATCCCTTATGTGCTATCTTAGGATTGCATATGGGGGGAAACCTCCTTTCCATGACATAGCTTTACTCAGAAACATATGTTTTACATAGGCTTTCTGAATAAATCTCTCATGTATGGGTATTTATTGTGTTCAACTTTAAAGTAATTTCTCACAATATGGTGTTTAGCAATTTTTGTAGAATGGGGGAATACGCATCCCTAAGTTGTGAATCTTTTATCCTCAACTAGTCAGCTCTTGGAGACATTGAGCACGATGTTCCTTGAGGTGATACCTTTCTTGAACTAAGAAAAACCCCTTTGAATATCATATTGCATGTATCAAGGCCACCAAGCATAACACACAACTTGCTTTCCAGTGGAGCCTTTATGTTTTTCAAGGCCACTAAGCATAATGCAACTTGCTTGCCAATGGAGCCCTTTTCATGAGTGCCTAGCATAACACAACTTGCTAGCCTTGTGAGAATTTATATGGAGCCTTATCAAAGTTATTAGGAGGTATAATTTTGGTATGGTTAGTATAATGGGAGCCTATGCCTAGTGTGATCTTCCCATCAACCACGTTTTGGGGCTCACCTAGTGGACAACGGATTTCACTAGCCCATGTGAGTACATTTTGTTTGCATAGTGGACAATGGGTTTCCACTTGTAAACATTTTTGGACTTGAACAGCTAAGGCTTGATACATACCAATTGGACAAATAGTCAAGGCTCGATCCACCCTCCCCTATCTTTCTCTTCTCATTACTTTGACATTGTATGTAGCTTGTTTATCTTGTCTTACTATTACTTATTTAACATAGGAATGTGTCTCTTTGTGCCTTTGTTGGTTTTTCATGAGATCTTAGATCTTGGGGGCTTGATCATCCTCCTTGACCTTTTTTGTCATATCTTTCCAACAGTTATATGATTAGACCTCTCTTGACGCTTGTTTGACTACTTTAGTGTGAGTTTGAGTGTAAGGCTCATCCTCTCACTAAAGTGGGGGTTAAATGTAGTGTTGGAAAATGTACTCCTTTACATTTCACACTATGTTTGGGCCCCTTGATAAATTCAACTTAATTAAGCCTCTAATTGACCCACTTATGCATCTACAAGCCTAATTAATTGTAATTTCTGAAAGGGGAATCATGATTTAATTAATGCAATCATCATTTTTAACACCCTAAAATAAATAGGCCTTGGAAATTTAGGTTAGGACCATTCACCCTTGGGCGAATGGGTCCCTTTAGTTCCTTAATTCAAAATTTTAATACTTTTTTGGTGGCCTTTTTATGATCCCAAATTCAAATTTCATCTTGTAATGTTTAATTTTTGAGAAATTAGAAAATTGTCTATAAAAGCAAGGTCTTTTTATCAATTCAAAACTAGAGAGAAGCAACCTAGAACTTTTTGAGAGATTTCACAAGAGCTAAGATTGTTGTAGAATAGGGTAAAATCAAGGTACTAAGCATGAATCAACAACAACAACCACCAAAATCCTAAAACTCAAGCCCTAAAGTCTCTAATCCAATAATGAAGTACAAAAAACGTAGAAACATAAATAATAAAGCAATTTTACCAACATTCCTATGCCATGGTTGATTCACCTTCATTACTCTTCTCCATTTTGTTGTATATGCTAGCTTTCCCTCAAATTTGAAGTACGTAAGAATAAGCCTAGTGACAATGACAACAAAATATCAAAGATAGTGGTTGTAGTTAGGATTGAAATGACAAGGATACATCTCTTTTATAAAAAAACCAAATTTAAATGAAGGGCCAAGATTGAATGACGAAGATCAATGGATGAGATTGCTTTGAGAAACTAGGAAATAGGGTAAGGGAAAATATAGGGTTTAGTTAAGGATGGACGGTTGAGATTAAAAAAAATAAAACCTTATCAAGGGTGGAGGTTAATTGAGATAAAAAAAAGAAGATTGGCATGGAAAAAGAGTAAATTAAATAATTATAAAACTATTTAATTTAAGAGGGAAAGCTAATGATTAAATAATAAAAGCAATTGTTTAATTATAGAAAAAGAGGGAAAAAACTGACTTTTTAAAATAATTAGAAATAAGTATTTCATTAAAAAGTGGAGGAAAAAGGCAAGTTACTAAATAATTAAAATAATTATTTAACAGTGGAGGGGAAAATGGGAAATAATTAAATAATGTAGAATTTATTTAATTATGGAAGAAAAGGCTAATGAAAACTAACCTTTAAAAATAATTGGAAACAATTATTTCATTAAAAAGTGAAGGAAAAGACAAGTTACTAAATAATTAAAATAATTATTTAATAGTGGAGGGAAAAGAGAGAAATGATTAAATAAAATATAATTTATTTTTAAAGAAAAGGCTAATGAATAATTAAACAATTAATAATAATCATTTAATTATAGACAAAAAATATAAAGATGAATAATTAAATAAATAGGAATTTATTTAATTATAGGGGAAAAAGGATTAATTAGTGACATAATTAAATAAATCTAATTTATTTAATTAATCAACGAGGAATAAGGAGAAAATGATTTAATTAAATAATTAAAATTATTTAATTAATAGGAGAATATGACCTTAGGGGATAATCAAATGATTAAAATTATTCAATTATGTAGGGAAGAAGAATTAATATGAAAAATAGTGTTCGCAAGCTTAAGACATTTTTTAGTGTCTACATTTTGCCCCTCTGATACAACGTGAAGTCATTTGAATGTTGTATCAAAGAACAAACAGGAAAATTCAGCTCAAAATATGCCTCGGTGAAGGCGGGATAGACCTATGCCCCCTCAAAATTTTTTGCAAATTTTGAAAGAGTTTTGAAAAATTTGAAAAATTATTTTGATAAGCAAATATGATGGTGGATAATGCAAGGATTGACCAAAATAAATGTTAGCGAGAAGAAAATGTTGGCATGAAGTTAGATGATTGAAGAGGGATTGATATTTTGCTTGATAGATATTAAGCTTGCATGATTATCATCATTGGGCATTGAATTATAGCAAATGGATAATAAACACCATGGTATCACATAGACCAAGGTGTGCAATGTTAACCCTTTATGAAAACAAGCACTTAACATACAAGGAGTGCCATGACTCATACTAGGAACCCAACTGCCCCAGTATTTTTACCACAACAAACCGTAAACAACAATCAAAGAGAAAATAGGTCATGAGACATAATCGTGCCTCTAAATCCTTCTTGGGACATCCTCAAGGTGCACAGTAACATGACCAAAGATAAATCAATAAAAGATAAGACAAACTAAACCAATAAAGTCAACAACCATTTAGATTGTTTTCCAATGTTTTTTTTTTATAGGATTGATGGAATTGATTTGACGGATTGATTGATAATACCTGGTTTTAGGAAAGGAAATATGATGTATAAGATGTCAAGTCTTGTTTCGACCATGCAACCACCTGTATAAGGAAAATGATAAGATTCATAAATGATGATGTTTGGTTTTAGGAAGGACACATCCTGTATAAGACAAATGATAAGATCAAGTTTGATCTCAAGAAATGAGGCAAGTCGTATAAGATGATGAGTTTAGTTTTGACAATGCCACCTCTTGTATAAGACCATTGATAGTTGACAAGTGTTGAAGGACATTGACAATTTAGGAAATTTGTCCAGTTTTATGCTAAAGGCTAGTTGGATAGGTAGTCTGTTGATTTGTGATTTGGTTAAGGTTGAGATATCTCTTTGATCGTTGTTGGTGTCTGCTCAATGTCAACCTTAGCAAGGGACAGTTTATTGTGAGAGCTGGATAATGATGGACTAAGATAGACCTAAAAACCCTAAGGGACTGACCTAGTGCCTCGATGGCTCATCAAAGATGACCTTTCCTATGTTATACACACAGAGACATCGTAGTTTGACTAGCCTTGACCATGGATAATTTATTATGGATTGAATCATGATTGACTCGACTCAACTCAAAAAACCCTAAGGGACTGGCATAGTGCCTCGAGGGCTCATCAATGATGGCCTTTCCTACGTAACATGTGCAGAGACATCATAGTTCGACCAGACTTAGACTTACACTATTTTTGAGATTTTGAAGGGTTTTTTTTCATTTTTTTGGATTTTTGAATGTTTTTTTTCATTTTTTTAGATTTTTGACATGTTTTAATTTTTTGGATTTTTGGAATAATGACCTCAAATACGAAGTATAGAATCTTGTGAAGACGTAGATCAGGGATTTTTTCCCCAGTCAAGTATACGACCAAGTATTAGGAATGGGGATTGGGATGGACTTTATTATGGATGGATATAAAAGGTGAAATGTCAACCATTTGTAGGCCATAGGAAGGATAACAAAGCCTTATTATGGGTGTGTAAGGAAGGATGACGGGTAATGCTTAGGTCATTATAGTCAAAAGAAAAAAAAAAAATAGAATGATGGTAGAATATTGAGCAAAGACTGACTACACATGGTGCTTGTTTTCCAAGTTTTCACCATGGTACTTATCCAAAGCACCACCGAATTGGTTTTCACTATTGGACATATTATTTTTCTTTACTATTTTCTCAATTTTTTGATTTTTTTTGTATTCTTCACTTTTCAAAGGGATTCTTTGAAAGCTAGTTGTCATATCTACAAAGGTGCATGCTATTGATAGGCTCTAGTAATGGCTCACCTTTAAGAGTAGAAAGTTGATATGCATCAGATCCATATGTTGATGTGATGATGTAAGAACCCAACCAGTTGGGCTCAAATTTTCTAATTTTTCTTTCTCTATTTGGTTCTTAGGGTTCTCTTTCAGAACCAAGTCACTTATGTCAAAATGTTTGACAAGAACCTTTTATTCTAGCTATGATGAAGATGATTCTAATAGGCTTGCAGATGGGCTAACGCATTCTATCTTCGTTCATATAACAATTCTAGCTCATGCAATCTAGATACATGATACTCTTCATCATCAATGAACCCTTGCATGGATACCCTCATAGAAGTTAACTCAGCCTCAATCGAAAGAATGGCCTTAGAACCATAGATGAGGGAATACAGAGTGGCTCCTATGGGAGTATGAATGCTAGTTCAGTAGGCCCATAAGGTGGGATTGAGTTGGAGGTTCTAGTCACAACCAACATCATCAATAGTCTTCTTTAAGAATTTAATGATGGTTTTATTGGACACCTCAACTTGGTCGTTACCTTGGGGATAATATGGAGTAGCGAAGTGGTGTTGAATGTGGAATTTTTTGCATAATTCATGGACATCCCGGTTGTTGAAGGGACAACTATTATCTATGATAATACATTGTGGGACACCATACCAACATATAATATAATTGAGGATAAATTTGGATATTTTCTTGCCAATAATGTATGTCATATGGATAGCCTTGATCCATTTTGTGACATACTCAGTTACTATGATAATGAATTTATGGCCATTGGATGAAGTGGGGTGGATCTTTCCTATGAGGTCAAGTCCCCATTGAGAGAAAGGACATGGTGATGTGATTGGATAAAGCTCTTGGGTGGGTGTGTGCACAAGATCTTTGTGTATCTAACACTATCGACAATTCTTAACAAAATTATAGGCACTGCATTCCATAGTCGACCAATAATATCCAGTTTGCATTATTTTCTTGGCTAAGGTGGGAACACTCGAGTGAGCTCCACATATACCCTCATGTACTTCGTGTAAGGTCATTTGTGCTTCATCAACATCAAGACATCTAAGGAGGGTGTAATCCAGGCTTCGACGGTAAAGGGTGTCATCGATGATGATGTATCTCTAGAGGTGTTACAAATGAAGGTTTTATGTTGATTGGTGGATAGGTCAGGAGGGATAACTTGGTCATGACGGTAATCGTAAATATATTTGTACCAAGGAGAATTGGGACCAATAATTTCTCACACCAACTCAGATTCAGGGACATCAAAGGTGGGAATCAATAGTTGTTCCACCAGGAACTCATATTGCGGGATGTTGTTAGGGATGTCTAAGAGAGATCCTATTGTAGCCATTACATCGTCTACCTTATTCTGTATTTTGGGGATCTACCAAAAAATGATATCATCAAAGTACTACTTAAACTTTTCAACCATTCATTTGTAGGGAGTAAGTTTCTCGTCCTTTGTGTCATAATCATTGACCTGTCGAATAACTAGCTATGAATCACCAAAACTTGAAGGTTCTTTATTTTCCATTTTATTACCATACGAAGTCTTGTGAGGATTGCCTCATATTGTGCTATATTGTTGGTGGAAGGAAAGGATATTATAAATGAATTTGGTATTGTGTCACCTTGGGGTGTAACAAAGAGTATTCCTGCTCTTGAACTGTGGCTTGTGTGGGATACATCAAAATAAATTTTCCATGAGATTGAAGCATCTAATGTGAATATAGTCTCATTGCAGAAATCAAATATCAATGGATGATCCATTGGGGTGGGTGCATCTGTAAGTTGATTGGATATGACTTATCCTTTTATGGCCTTTCGGTCAACATATTGAATGTCATACTCACTGATTGATGGAATTGATTTGATGGATTGATTGATAATGCCTGGTTTTAGGAAAGGAAACATGTATAAGATGTCAAGTCAGGTTTTGACTAGGCAGCCACCTGTATAAGGAAATTGATAAGATTTATAAATGATGATGTCTAGTTTTAGGAAGGATACATCGTGTATTAGACAAATGATAGGATCAGGTCTGGTCTTAAGAAATGAGGTAAGTCGTATAAGACGACGAGTCTAGTTTCAACAATGCCACCTCTTGTATAAGACCATTGATAGTCAACAAGTGTTGAAGTAAATTGATGATTAGGAAATTGATGAGTTTTGTACTAAAGGTTATTGGATAGGTATTATGTTGATTTGTGATTTGATTAAAAGGTTCAAATATTTGTTTTCTCATTATTTGTGTCTGCTCAATGTCAACCTTAGCAAGGAACAATTTATTGTGAGAGTTGGATAATGATGGACTATAACAGACTTGAAAAACCCTAAGGGATTGACCTAGTGCCTCGAGGGCTCATCAAAGATGGTCTTGCCTACATTATACAACCAGAGACATCATAGTTTGACTGACTTTGACCGTGGATAATTTATTATGGATTGAATCATGATTTAACTTGACTCGACAAAACCTAAGGGAATGACCTAGTGCCTTGGGGGCTGATCAACGATGGTCTTTCCTATGTAACATGCACAAAGACATTGTAGTTCGACTGGACTTAGACTGACATGATTGACACTATTTTTGAGATTTTGAAGGGTTTTTTTATTTTTCTAGATTTTTGACATGTTTTGATATTTTTGGATTTTTGAAATATTTTGACTTTTTTGGATTTTTGGAATAATGACCTCTAATACCAAGTCTAGAATCTTGTGAAGACGTAGGTCAGGGATTTTTTCCCCAGTCAGGTATAGGACCAATTATTAGGAATGAGGATTGGGATGGACTTTATTATGGATGGATATGAAAGGTGAAATATCAACCATTGCTAGGCCATGGGAAGGATAACAAAGATTTATTATACATTGGTGTAGGAATGGGATTTTGTTATGGATGATACACTATAAGGACCATGACAAATGCATATGAAAGATACCCATAAACAAGCAAGCATACATGCACAAGAATCCAATGACAAATATGATCTTGCCCCTAGTCATGCAGAAAACCAATTGATAGGTGGTGATGATGATAATGATGAAATTGTTGATATGGGAAGGACACATCCCTATGATAATGGATTAAAGTGGATCAATAGATTATCAACTAATTTGGATTGAAATCATGGATTGCTTATGGATGATGCACTATATTGTAAGATTGGATTTCATGGATTATGATTGATTGCATTTTGATGGAATGAATTGGGATGGTTGTGGGTTGGTTGGATTGGAAGGATAGAGGATAAATGGATTGGATAAGATAAGATTGGATGGAGGATTGAATGAGATTCAATGACAAGGGAGAACCAAGACATGGTAAAGGATGAAAGGATGGAGGAATTCCATGGATAAGAGAGAAGAATTTGGATAGAAGATGGTGATGCGAGGTAGGATTATGGTGGATGGAGGATAGGAAGATGGAGCTCCAAGGACTAGTTTCAAAGTACTAATTTATACCCCACACTAGAGGTAGTGCAATCATGGATGGAAGATGATGAGTGATGTGTGATATGGAAGGATAATGCATAAAGGATATGAATGCATTGATATTTGACCCCTAGTTTTATCAAGATCAAGGGTGAAAAGAGGGGAAGAATTAGATAGGATATGAGAATGGAGGATATGGATAGGATGATCAAGATCAAGTGTGGGAGGGGTATGTGCGGTGGATCATAATGGAAAAGAGGTTCCCAAGTGGCAAAAAATTCAAAAATTCAAAGTTAGGCAACTTGACGTAAAAATTTGAATAAGTTATCTATAATATTAAAAAAATATGTAAGAATAGAATCTATAGAAAACTGAATCTAGTTTTAAAACTACTAGGTTTATTTATATAAAAAAAATCTATTTGGTGAAATTTGAAATTTTAAATGTAAAGAGTACTTAAATCTTTTAGGAAAAAGGAGTAGGTGTTTGTCTAATCCATCCTAACTACAATAAAATGATAATATTTTCTTATAATATTTTAGATATAAGCAGAGGACTCAAGTATCCCACGTGATGCATATTTTTTTAATCTCTTTTTTTCCAAGCAGTCAATTATTTATTAATTATTTTATTGCAAATTTTAAAAATATAAAAACTCGCATGTCTAACTACCTTTAACTTGGTCAAAACTTCATGAAATTCAATTTTATTTTTTAATCCTATATTATGTGAAGCATAGATGATGCATTTTCAGATTCAAAAATGTGATATCGCTTTTGTTATAGATTTTCTAATCAACCTGTATCAATCAGACTTTTAGCTGTAATTCAATAGAAATGAATAATAAATATTTATTAAATCTGTGCTAAAGTATAATTTATATTGTGAAGCTGAGAATTTCCTTTAAAAACCTTTTGTTTCATCACACACCTTTGTGTTAAAAAGTTGTCGTTCAAGCATACCCATCATATATTGCTTGTTTTTGCCCATCATTTATCCCAGATATACCTCTAGATAGGATATGGATGCACTGATATTTGACCCTTGGGCTCTTCATCAAGATCAAATATGGGAAGGGTGGATTGATTTGGATAGGATGAGGGATATCTAATGAATGATATGGATAGGATAAGAAAGATGGAAGGATATAATGCATGATGTATATGAAGATCCTTAGCCTTGTTATGATCAAAAGAGGGAAAAGGGGTAATAGATTTAGATAGGATAGTGGATATAAAATATGCGATAAAATGGGTTGTTGTACATAGGATAGCATGGATGAAACTTTTCCCAATGTGTAGAGTGTAAGAGGGTGATGGATTACACATGATGCATGTTTACTAGGTTTTCATCATAGTACCCATCCAAGGCACCACAAGAAGTGGTTTTCATCATTGGATGAATGATTTCTCTTTACTTTTTTATTTTTCATTTATTTTTTTCTTTTTTCTGCATTTTTAAAAAAAAAATTGGGAATAGGATGGATGGAGAAGGATAAGGATATAGATAAGTGGATTTGGAAGATATTGGATGTAGGATAGGGAGATTAAGGGAGGACTCAAGAATCTAGTTCCGTGGATGGTATCCCTTGAAGATGTGTTTAATAGATCATCAAAAAATTGGATGTATGCCCATAGACGTGCTGGTAAAATGGGATGGTAAGGGAATGAAATTGATGGAAGATGGTGGAGGGATATGACATGCAAAGGATTGATAAGATGGATGGAAGGATTCTCAAATGGGATGTGTTGGATAATGTATGGCTGGTGGAAGACTTGTAGATGAGTGGATGGAAATGTTGAAATATCAAAATTGTACACACCTTTGAAGGGTGGTTGAGTTTGGAAGAGAAGTGGATTTTGGAATTTGGAGATTTAGATGGAGGAGTGGATGTGGAGATGGCGACGAAAGGATGGAGGATGGAAGGATGGGGTGGATGGATGGAATTGGATGGATGGATAGTGGATAATGGATGGATGGATCCACATGGTTTTTTTTCTTCACGGGCCTTTGTGACCTTTGGGATTTTAATTTTTTATTTTGGATCATACTTTTATTTGTTTCTACGTTTCTTTTTTATGGGACATGTTGATCCTTTAAATTTTGTGGATTTTTGGCTTTATGCATTTAAGTTTTGGCATCCAAATTCCTTCCAAGAGAAATGGGATTAGTGGATGGATATGAATGATATGGAGGTCCTATGAATGGGTTGAAATAGGTATGTTGGAAAAGGTTCAAGGGTGTGTGCCTTTGTGGATCTTGATTAGGAACATCAGGTGATGGATAGAGAGGATAATGGGATCTTGGAATATGAGGTGGTGGAACGTGAGGACCCAAGATGGATGGAAGGGATGAAGGCTTGGCCTTGTGAATATAAGGGCCCAAGATGAATGGAAGGGATGAAGGCTTGGGATTTGGAATATAAGGACCCAAACTAGATTTGGATGATGGGGAATGCAGATGATTGGATTTAGGATGGGTGGAAGGAATGAAAATGTCTTGAGTTTGGTATCCAAGGCCATGATGTACTTTGGATTTTCTTTGATATTAAGGGGTTCTACAATGCCTTTCTCATGAAGGCCTAACCATTTTCTTTGATAATGCATAGTTTGAAAATTTCTTTTACCAATGGGATACTCATTATTTTGGAAGCAAGATGCTATTCCATTTTGAGGGGGATATGGCATGGAGTGAATGATAGGCTCTTGGAGTAGAGTAGCTTTTATAAAGGTGGATAAACCAAGCTTATATGTTTGTGGTTCATAAATGGGATCTTGTGAAGGATTAGGATCATGAGATGAAGATGAAGGGATACTTGGATTATGAGATGGAGATGGAGGAAAACTTTGATCTTGACTTGGGATAGGATCATTGGATGGGGTAGAAGGTATATATTGCTCTTGGTTATGAGATGGAAGGGGATCATGACATGGAGATGAAGGGATGCTTTGATCTTGAATCGGGTTAGAATAATGTGATGGAGTGCATGGAATGGAATCATGAAAGGGGGATGGAGAGATACTTTGATCTTTACATAGTGGAAGCAGATCATCGCATGGAATAGAAGTTCTACTTTGATCTTGATTTGGAGGAAGGGTATCATTGGATGGGATAAAAGGGATATGTTGCTCTTGATTGGAAATGGGATCATGAGATGGAAGAGGATCATGAGGGGTAATGGATAGAAAATTTTTCTCTTGTGATGGACTAGGATCATGCCATGGAGGTGGTATGATAGGATCATAACCTAAGGTGTATATCCTAGGATCATTAAATGGGCTGGCTATGGTAAGATTATGAGATGGTATAGGATCATGCAATAGAGTTGATGGACTAGGATTATGGCATGGAGTTGAGAGACTTGGATCATGATATGGAATGGGATCATGAGGTGGAATGGGATCTTAACAGGTAGTACTTTGATCTTGACATAAAGGGGGATCTATGATGTAATGCTCTAGATCAACGAGGCCAAGTGAGTGACATGGTTGAATTTGTATAAGTGCTATGAAGGTGGAAAAACTCGAAATGGATGAGGTGGAAGTGGGTGGAACTAGAAGACTAGGACTAGAATTTTGTGAAATAGGATTTTGCATGGATTCTTGTATTCCTTTGAGGGTAACTTTTGGTGCTCCTTGGGGGGTGACTTTTGGCTATCTTTTGATGGTCTTCTTTGGTGATCTTTTGATAACCCTCTTTGACTTGATGATGGGATTACTAGGATGTGAAGTGCATGAGATATGGTTATGGATGGGTCTTGGTTGAACATGGAAGACATTTTGGTTCCCCTTCTCAATGGAGGGAAAGGATGACATGTAGGCTTGAATGGTGTTTAGGATCTCTTGGAATCTACTTACGAGACACATGGCCATGGATTTTATGTGATTGTTAAAGTACTCGGCAAAGAGAAATTCAACAAGATCTTGATGTATGAGATGGAAGATGGAGGATGTGTTAGGCTCATCTTGATCCATGTTTTTAGGTGGGTTTATGGTTTTTCTATGACCAAAGATATGGTTTGACCAAAGCTATGATGTGAGACTAGGACTAAAGTATGGAAAATGAGAATAAATCATGCACCTTTGGACTTAAGAGAAGGATGCTAACCAAGATAAGATAGCTCAAGGTAACAAATCAGATTGTCAAGACCTAAAAAGGACAAAAGCTAAAGAGATGATGATGATTTGACAAATTGAACATTAAACTAGACTCATGATTTTGAAGGCCCAACTTACATGATGATGATTGATAGATAAGAGGACAAGGTCAAGGACAATATAGACATGTGACAATGAACTGATCAAAGGTATGATAGGCTTTCTAGTCTAAAATTTGAAAGGTGTATGCAACTAAGAATGACCTAGGATTGACTAAGAAATACAAGGGTGGAAATATGGTCTTAGTAATGCAAAGGAAACCTAAGTGAATGTAATGAAATGGACAAACATAACTAAGCAAGTCTATGATCTAAAGATACGGTTAATATTAGGAATTGATCAAAAATGAAAACACATGGGATTTTCCCAAAATTTTGAGAACTAACAATTGTGTTGTTCTATTTCATAGTTGTAGTGTATTGTCTTAGCAAATGTGGTTCACTATTTTTGCACATGCAGCTCACTATTTTTCAAATGTGATTCACTATTTTTTCAAATGCAATAGACTATCTTTTGACCCTAAGTTGGATTTTTTCAAGTGGTTTTTCATGTTAGGCAATTGTGAAATGTGATAGAAAACACAAAAAACACTTGGAAAATAGATTTGTCTATTGTGTGATTGTCCAAAATTTTATGTGAATAGTGTATGTTCATATGAAAATTCAACCGAATTTGCATTGGTCTTATCACAAATTGAAAACACTTCAAGTACTTCCTAGTCATAAGGTCAAGGCCAATTGCAGCAATCTCAGGCCCACAACTTAGAATCTCCTTCAACTCAAATGTAGGAACACCTAAATGGGTGTGTACACTCTTGTCTTTGTGAGAGAGGAAAAATACTGGCCTTCAGGACTGGAAGGATGACCCAATCACCCTCTCCTTGGACAGATACACATAGCTTATGTTAAGTTGGGGATTTCTATCTCATCTCAAGGGAGCCATATGGTGAGTAACTTCAGAGTGCAATGTGCATCCCTTGCATTAAGAATGACACCAACAACTCAATCAAAAAGGTGGGATTCTAAAATAAGGTTTCTAGTCACTGCTTGGGGACTTAACACCTTGCTAGTGCCTAGCAAGCCACTTGAGGCTTTAACCAACCCTACTTGGGGACATAAATACCTCACATGAATGTGGGTAGCTCCCCATTTAGATTGGAATGGTTGGCAAGGTACTCACCAGTTAGACCTTGGCTTTCGCCTTATATTTTATATAGCGGCTCGAGGGAAAAACTGCTTTGGGTCACACCCCTTGGAGTGATCACTTTTCCAAAGGTAGGCCCTTCTAGAAAAAATAAGATGTATAGTGATTTATATTACACCCAAGATCCATGAAGGTGAGGGGAGAGGATACTTTCACCAACACCTTAGGGTTCTACAATCAAAAATGTGCAAAAGCACCAAACACATAAGACACTGATTCATTTTAAATCCAAAATCCAAATGTTCCTATTGTAAGAGAGGGGGACCAACCACGTTCAAGGCCCCAGGTCACAAAGGGCTAAGAGTGGAAGGCTTCCCTGACTTACCTCAACTTGAAGGGGTGTTTAGAGGTGAGGGATGAGAATGATGAGGACTATAAGGTCCTTCAATCACTCTGCAGACCCGAAATACAAGATGGGGCTAGGCGAGCCAGTTTTTGGGTTCAACACTATACCTTAGGAAGCTCTCTACCAGAGGATGAAAGCACAGTTCCAGGACGACAGTGTGGCGCACTAGCATCTCTCAGGTGTGCTAGAATTTGTACGGCCAAAGGACCAAAAATACAATGTGAGTCACTGGAAAACAAGCTAATGGCCTAGCTAATCACTTCCAAAGGGACAAAACAAAACTATAAAGTATGAAAAGTAAAAATGAATATGATAAAGCAAGTAAATGAGAGTTAAGGTGACAAGAACGATCTCACAAAGATACTCATTCGCACAAGAAAGAGGAAAATTGTTGAGGGGCTATATAGGGGTCTGCCTCAGTCAGACCCCCGTTTTGGTGTTTCTGCCTCCACAGACAGCCAAGATAGCGATAATGGAGAAAAAATATGATAAAGGAGAATTAAAGTAAAAAACACAATAACACTACAAAATAGTATTATGCTACCCAACCAAATCGTAGAGGAGAGGAGTGAAAAGTTTACCACCTCCACCAAGAGCTCACTACCTAATGGATTTGTTCCACACTTGCTCTACGAAGTTGATGGAGTGTTGTTGTTTCTACTATGGAGTTCCAAGTGCTGCTTGAGAGTTGAGAGTGCAAGAAGTGAGTGCTAGAATGCTTGGAGAGATCAAGTTGAGTGCTTAGAAGGATGCTTAGAAGATGAAATGGAGGAATGAAGAGTGAATTTGAAGGGAGAATGAGAAAAACGACCATACTCAGGTTGGTTGGTCAAAGAGGGGTGTTACAAATCACCCCCAATGGGAAGTGTAATGCCTTTGCAGGCTTCAGACGCAGGAATCTGTCAAGGACATAAGTGTACCACAAGAACGTCTATGCACTATGCGAGCGTCCCTGAAAGTTATTCTTCTACTGACACACAAAAAAAAAGCCAAGTGGAATGAAGGCAGCATGCTGATGTGGATTTTTTCCTTTGGACTTGGTTTTCTAAGGTGAGGGAACATGAAAGGGGAATTTGTGTAAGGGGTGCAAATTCACTCCTATACATTTTTTCCCCCACTTTAGTGTGCACGAATACTGATGAGTACTTCGGTAAAGTAGAACATAAAGGTAGTAGAATTAGAAATGTATACTTCAACTACTGAGGAAGTAGACCTCAATCTGGCTAACTCGAGAGTGTAGGACATGTAAAGGACTTCATAGCCCCGCAAGACTATGAAGTTGAAGAATGAAAGCATCTTACAAGCCCGCAGACTTGTAAGGAGGAAACCCCCAAGATCTAACATGAAGGAAGCCCTGAGAAGAAAGTGCCTCACAGGCCTGCAAAATTTCAAGGAAGGTGTCTTCCAAGATCTCTCACATGAAGGATACCCAAAAAAGTGCTTTACAGACCCGCAGACCTACAAGGAAGCATCCCCCAAGATCTCTCATATGGAGGAAGCCAAGAAAGCAACCTACAGACCCACAAACCTGCAGGGAAGGTGTCCTTCAAGATCTCTCACATGAAGGAAACCCAAGAAAATTCCCTATAGACCTGCGGACCTGTAGGGAGGTATCCCCCAAGATCTCTCACATGGAGGAAACCCAAAGAAAGCACCCTACAGGCCTGCAGATCTGCAGGGGAGCCACCACCAAGATATTGTGCATGGAGAAAGCTCAGAAGAAGTGTCCTTCAGACCCATAGACCTACAAGAAGGTATCCTCCAAGATCTCTCACAAAGAGGAAACCAAGAAAGTGGACTCTGCATAGTTAGAAAGTGGCTTCACAGGCACACTCATAAAGCGACATGTTTACCCACAGATAGAACATGTTAGAAAGCGGACATGTAGGAAAGTAAGCGAACAATCACACAAACCATCAACAAGTTGGAAAATTTTCAAAGGGGTCCCTCGGGAACCCGGTGTGAAGAAGGGGTCCACTTAAGGGACACACTATTTGAAAGTATGAAAGATATACTTCTTTCTCGAATCAATTCATCATCAAGGAATCCTTTTGAAACATGTCTACTTCATCAAGGAATTCGAAAGGAAGAATATGCCCCCATGCGAGGGGAAGGTAAAATCTATTCCCACTTTTGACGAAGGTTCTGAAGCCCTTTCTTCACAAACCCATGATGAAGGAAACACGTTCCATTAGGGTTTCGAGTCGAGAATGTGATTCTTCAAAAAGAAGTTTGTTTATATTCTCAAGAAAAGATTCGTTGGCAACAAATGCATGTTTTTTAAATTGAAGTGTTGTAGAAGTGGCGTTATCACACATGAGAGGGACAACTAAAGCAAAGAAGAGAGAAAGATAAAGGAAAAGAAAAAAATAAAAGAACATAGACATAGGGCACAGGGGTAGCTTGATATTTCAGGGTCAGAACTACTCATATATATATAGATAGTAATAGTATATAAAATGAATTGTCATCAACCCCCTACTATATCAGACCATGTGAAGAATGCATGAGAAGACAAAGTAAAAATAAAAAAATTGGGTCAGCATGGAAGGGAAGCCTAAATGCCCCAAATGCTTTGCATTGTCCCCAATTTATCGAAAATCAAGACACAAACATGGAAGAATGATGATAAACATAGAAGGTTTATGACACAAAAACCATGCCTGTATCCAAGCACCAACAAGGGTGACAATGTTCATCTAGGAACACATAGCACGATCATCGGGGAACACATCACAACACACACACACACATCTCATCTAAAGATAAAGAAGGGGCCTCCCCCTAACACTGATCGACCAAGAGGTCATCCGCTTCCCACTCTAGATCATTGTAGGGGGAAGGAGGATGAGCTTGTAGTGGTGGAATGTTAAGAGGAGGAGTGTCTAACCCTCCTGCAACAAGGGCTAAGGAAGAGGGCCCCACAAGGTCCTCTCCACTGAGCTCTTGTGGAGCTCAGGTCAGCAATTTCGTGAAGATCGTCAACAAGGCTAGAACCTCATCTAGAGAGTTAAACATGCAATTAATAGGAGTGCCATGTTTCACCTCAATGGATGGAGAAGGTTGCGCTCGAGATTCACTGCTAGGCTCGTCGAGTGATTCGGGAGCGGTAACGAACTCAATTGAAGTTGGGATTGGTTCCGTCACTAGGATAGAACAAGTCAACATGGGATCAACTTTGGGAGAAGGTGGGCTCCTCTTACATTCTCCATTGTTGGAAGGACCACTTTCTACCTTCTACTTTGTCGAAGGATGCGAACTCCCACGGCCGAGGCAAGAAGTGCATAGAAAGAGGAGGAGAGATATGATCAAAGTTTTAGTCATATCTTCAGGTTTCGGGAAAGGCTGGACATCCAGAAGGGACGTCAACAGAGGCAACTCCACCCAAAGGAGTGATGAAAACCTGCACCTTTTTAGGGTCAAGGTGCATTCGCACTCATAGCGGAAGCTGGAAGTGGTGGAAAGCTAGACTGAATAGAAGCAAAGGGGAGAAGAGAGGAGGACACGGTAGGAGGCCCTAATACAGGGGCGGTCATCTCCTCTTCCTTCCTCTATAAGGTGGCCTGCTCAACCATGAGAGCATTTTTCCAGCACTTGCACTTGCGTGCAAGGCGATTTCTGTGACTCTTTGAACTGGAGGCCAGAGGTTGTGAAGGAACAAAGGGTTCCTACCAGCCATGGGAGTGTCCACTACAACCATTTTCGGCGAAGGAATAGACTCCTGAATGAGAGCAAGATTAGTAGGTTGAGAAGAAATGAGGGGAGTCGACTCAAGTGCCTCGATAGTGGGGCTCTTTCCATTCACTGCTTTGGGAACAAGAGTGGTAGGAGGTCGTGGAGGTCAAGACATAGAGGATTCCCCATAGGGGCCTTTTCCTCTACCATACAAATACTACCAAGGTCTGGGCAGTTTAGTAGGGAGGTTTGATATCTCGATCTTGGGTCTACGCCAAAGAGGGATCATCGGACTCGATAGGTAGAAGCCAGGATTGCTCATCCAATACTCCTCCCAAGAAAGGGGGTGGATTAGTCATCCTGAGAGGAGGCAAGCTTCTCCTTCCCTTTTTGGGAAGAGTAGGCAGCCAGTTCTTTTGCTACAAGAAGAGCCAATTTTGGTTGTCCCTTGTCGCCGGTCTTATACTTCACATAGTTCTTGTAAAGTAGGTTCATTCTTGGAGGAAGCAGACCAACCAGGACGGGCCAAAAATGGTCTAATGAATATCCCCCATAGGATACCAAAGGTTGGTACTCTATGTGATGCACTACATGCACAACACCTTCATGGGAGAACTTTAAGCATTTGTGAATAGCAGAGGCGATTCCATTCATAGAAGCTAGCCAAGGTATGCCTAGCTTCATCCTGAACAAATCCAACTCCGTCGGGATGATATCAAAAACCATGTCAATAGCCTAGGTCCAACTAGGACGAACAAAGTTATCGAGCCATATGGATTCAAAGAGAGACCATCATGTGTATGGATGGTAGATTTTGTTTCTTCATATTCTTTTTTATGTAGTCAGTTAAGCCACAACGTCTCTTCTATAATAGCATTCACTCGACTTGTGGGGTCTACTAAGACTCCTGTCACAATGTTAGCATTGAGGCAAGTGGGAATGTAGAGGGGAGAGGGCTTTTTATTTACGAGCAAGTCCTATGAAGTGAATGTCACATCCAATGAACCAGTCACAGGCTATGTGGTAGAAGTAACCTTGACCATGTTAACATAGGCCTTGGAATGAGTGATAGAATCGGTGGGATAGACAATCATGTTAGCAGAATGCAACGGAAATGGGTCCGCGTATATCTGCAACTCATTATTCACTTTCGCCACCCATTTATTTGTATTTTGCTTGCTTCCATCAAGACAAATAGTACCATCCTCGATGCAGTCATATATCTCATGACGTAGGCACATACAACATTCAGTATCATGTCTATTAACTTGATGGTACTGACAATAGGTACTTGCATCATACCAAATAGGGTAAGGTTCCTTAAGAGGTCTAGGGTTCAGCAAGGTTACAATCTTATACTTCACTAGCCTTTACAAGATGGAAGAGTAAGATTTTTCCAACTTCATGAACTTTTAGTTGAGTTTGAGGCCGCTGTCATTTGCAATAGCTACTACATTCACAACAACTTTACCTTTCCTAGAGATTGATACGATGGAATTTCCTTTAAAACAAGAGCGTGAGGAGGGCCCCCTTAACTGAACTACCATTTGTTGATATTCTCATAGGGGTGAACACAAATGCGCAAAAGAAGGGTATTTCATGAGATCGAACTTCTCTTGCCAAGGCCTTTGCAAGTTCCCTATGAATACCTTCTCTATGTCAGAATCGGGTAGTGGATACGAGATCTGTGAAAAGAGCGTCTGATACCACACTATGAAATCATTAATCTTTTCATTATCACCTTGTTTGCATTGGACAAGATCCGAAAAGGTCATCTTCGGCCCGATGTTAGCTTTGGAATTATCATAGAAATTGGTTTACAAGTTGGTGAAATAAGAAAATGGAATTATTAGGCAAGGAATAGTACCATTCAAGTGTTGTATCCTTGAGAGATTGAGGGAATAGTTTTTCCATCAACGCATCGTGATTGAATAAAATTGTGCATAGGGCATTAAAGGTGGACACATGCATTTGTGGGTCCCCTTTGTCACCATATTTTTCAAATTTAGGGATCTCCATTCCTTGCAGGAAGGGAGTGTTCAGAATCACGATCGAAAATGAGCTATTTCGGAAGAAGGGTTGGAAGATAGGCTGGGAAAAGGCTTGGGAGAGACTCGCCAACTGACTCTACATCTTACCCATATTTTAAAGAAGAGTGTTCAAAATGGGGTCATTATAAGATAGAGGGCCAAAGGCAACTCCTCTAGAATCACCATCGGAGCCACTTCCAGAACCACTGGTGTGACCTCCACTGGAACCACTACCAAAGCCCCCACCACCAGTAGGGCCTCCGCCAGAGCCACCTTCGCTTCCAAAGCCACCATCATGACCTCCATCGGAACCACTTCCACCAGCACCACCACCGCTACCGAAGCCACCACCACTATCAAAGCCCCCACCACTCAACCCGCCAAAACCTCCACCACTAGAGGTAGCGAGAGGGGTGAAGCTAAAACCCAAAGGGATCTTGTTCACTTTGATAGTGTCATATCCCTCAGAGGCAGAGGGGATACCAATCGAGGGTATGGTATCGATCATGTCTACAAACATAGGAGGCATTGACAGTCCTAGCTATCTCTCATGATCTTCAAAAGTGGCTCCTTATATAATGTTAGGATTTTTTGGAGGAGCACATGCATCAGTCAGACTAGAGAAACTAGCCAAGAGTTCTATGCATGTTCAGTCTTTTCCCACCATGTACTTTAGTTTGGTGATAACCCAGGTGGCCCTAGCCAACTTCGTGTCTCTTTCCATGTAATGTTCCAAGTCACCCAACCCTTTCTAAGGGTGGAGACATATTCTGAAGGAATGTGAATAGCCTCATGCTCATCGACCGATGATGGTGTAGGGGATGCATGAGGAGTGGGGATGTGATTGGTCTCATCAAAGAATCCAACCTCACCCCTTTACAACTTCTCCTCTTCGGAAAGACCAATGGCAGATCCAACAAAAGGGCATGTAGAGAAACTAGTAGTGACCTTCATCCTTTCCATCAAAAGGTGTCGTATACTTCTCCTAACAATAAACCCGTAGGTTGTGGACTGGGTTACGATGCTCATAAATCTTCACAACACTCAAGGGAACAACAATCCCAAGGTATAAGGGAAAGGCCTCAACACCAACGGATGAGCAGAGGTTGGTTCACGTCGAGTTCACCAAAAATGTAAGAGGGGGACCAACTATGTTCAAGGCGCCAGGTCACAGAGGGCTAAGAGCAGAAGGCTTCCCTAACTTACCTCATCTTAAAGGGGTGTTTAGAGGTGAGGGACGAGAATGATGAGGACTATAATGTCCTTCAATCACTTTGTAGACCTGAAATCCAAGATGGGGCTAGCCGAGCAAGTTTTTGGGTTCAACATTGTACCTCAGGAAGCTCTCTACCCGAGGAAAAAAACATGATTACAGGATGACAACGCGGTGTGCTGGAATCCGTACAACCAAAGGACCAAAAAGATAATGTGAATCACTAGAAAATAGGCTAACGGCCTATCTAATCACTTCCAAAGGGACAAAATAGAACTATAAAGTATGACAAGTACAAAAAAATATGATAAAGCAAGTAAATGAGAGTTAAGGTGACAAGAATGATCTCACAAAGATACTCGTTCACCAGCTAGCTCCAAGTACACCTCCACTTGCAAACAAGAAAGAGGAAAATTTTTGGGGGCTATATAGGGGTCTGCCTTAGTTAGACCCTTTTTTTGGTGTTTGTACCTCCACAGATAGCCAAGATAGCGATAATGGAGAAAAAGTATAATAAAGGAGTATGAAAAAAACAATAACACTATAAAGCAATATTATGCTACCTAACCAAATCATAGAGGAGAGGAGTGAAAAGCTTACCACCTCCACCAAGAGCTCACTAGCTAATGGAGGAGAAAATGAGAGGACTCAAGCCCCTGCTACAATGGTGTTTTTCCACACATTCTCTATAGAGTTGATGGAATGTTGTTGTTCCTGCTATGGAGTGCCAAGTGTTGCTTGAGAGTTGAGATTGCAAGAAGTGAGTGCTAGAATTCTTGGAGAGATCAATTTGAGTGCTTAGAAGGATGCTTAGAAGATGAAATGGAGGAATGAAGAGTGAATTTGAAGGGAGAATGAGAAAAACTACCATATTCAGGTCGGTTGGTCAAAGAGGGGCATTACAAATCGAACCCAATGGGAAGTGTAATGCCTCTGTAGGCTTCAGACATAGGAATCCATCAAGGACGTAAGTGCGCCACGCAGATGTCTATGTGCCACATGGGCATCCCCGATAGTTATTCTTTTTCCAACACACAAAACAAAATCCAAGTGGAATGAAGGCAATGGGTTGATGTGTATTTTCACCTTCGAACTTGGTTTTCTAAGGTGAGGGAACATGAAAGGGGAATTTGCATAAGGAGTGAAAATATGCTCCTATACACGTACTTAAAAATCAAAGACGCACAAATCCCCACAACAACATAGATTAGCAGTTGATAGTAATTTATTCTCCCAATGATCGCCACACACTATAAATAAGATATTAGTAACACAAAAACCTTATTCTACATGAAATATCAACATGCAAAAGAACAAAAATAAAGCATTTATAACTAATCTCTAATTTTTGATTTGATGAAATGACTTAATTTGCAACATGCATATAAAAACCAACTTTCCAATGCCTACAAAACCTTTAGAATCTAATTAATAGTTTGAAAGTTATGCTTGTTTTACTACAGGTTAGTATTTCAAAAACTGCCAAGATGAAGAAAAAGCAATTTGATCAAGTGATTAAACCTTTGTTGATTAGTTTTCCAATCATAAAATGAAAGAAAAATAATTTAAAACATAAATTTAAGATATTTAGCGACAAAATAACAATCCAAGATTAAAAATTCATACAAATATACAAATTAACAAATGAAGTGCCCAAAAAATGCATTTTTTAAGCTTAATTTATGATATCAAACACCAAAATATGACGTATAATATATGAAAATTTATGGAACAGCTCTTCTAGACACAATGGTGACATTATTTTTTCCTCAAACAACCTTTGAAATTATGATTTTTACAGCCCCATAAATTACTTGTAAGCTACAAGATAGAAAACACCAGAAACTTGCAAACAAATGGCGTTAGCTAAAAGGAAAATGTTCTTCACGTCGGGTTCACCAATGTAGAATATGGTAAAATCAAGGTACTAAGCATGAATCAACAAAAACAACCACCAAATGCCTAAAACTTGAGCCCTAAAGTCTCTAATCCAATAATGAAGTACAAATGAATGTAGAAATATAAACAACAAAGAAATTTTACCAATATTCTTATGCCATGGTTGATTCACCTTCATTACTCTTCTCCATTTTGCTTTATATGCTAGCTTTCCCTCAAATTTGAAGTACGTAAGAATAAGCCTAGTGATAATGACAACAAAATATCAAAGATAGTGGTTGTAGTTAGGGTTAAAATGACAAGGATAGGTTTCTTTTATAGAAAACCAAATTTAAATGAGGGGCAAAGATTGAATGACGAAGATCAATGGATGAGATTGCTTTGAGAAGCAAGGAAATAAGGTTAGGGAAAAAGTAGGGTTTAGTTAAGGATGCACAATTGAGATTAAAAGGCAATAAAACCTTATCAAGGGTGGAGGTTAATTGAGATAAAAAAAGAAGAATGGCATGGAAAAAGAATAAATTAAATAATTATAAAACTATTTAATTTAAGAGGGAAAGTGAATGATTAAATAACTAGCATACATATATTAAATATTAATATATATAAAATACCCCGAGAGTTATCTTTTCTCAAGGTACCTATTTTCATCAACTTATTCAAAATAATAGTAAACTACCCATATGATATCATTGTTTCAATCAATCAAAGAATATATGAGCAAAATAAATCAAGCAAAAAGACTCAATAGCACATTAGAGGTTAAACACAAAGATGCTTAGTTTTCTTATGAGTTCCCCATGAAATTTGAATTGACTAATTTTAATTATAATTAGATTTTCAATACATATGTCCAATTTATTCTTTAAACAAATGTGATACAGTTGTCAATTAAGATAAGATCAAATATTAAATTTATGTATTTTCTTCACAAAGATACAAGATAAGGTAACCAAACCCTAGTTTTGATTCTAGCGCGTATTAAGAAAATGTAACCTTGCCAAGTTCCAAACCAAATGAGCCCTAGCAAGTCCAATAGACTCAACTTGGGAGACTTTCCATCTCACTCAATAATAAAACAACCACAAATAAAAAGCAATAAACCTTAGAGTTGTTAAGTTGTTAAACAAGGACATTGAAAAGCACAATTGAAACATGTGATTTAGAGATGTAGAGTAACAAAAGAGATTAAAGTCACCAAAAGAGATTAAAGCCACTGATCAGAGCAATCCATATATGTCATAAACAATTGAACCAATGAAGAGAGAACATCAAGAAGTAGACGGTCGAGAAAATACCTGGCAAATAATATTGCTGATAGTATTAATTCTTGCTATAATACCTGACTCCTTGAATCTTTGTTTTTTTTTTACTGCAACAACAGATTATAACAATGCAATTGGCTTCAATAGGACTAAAGCCAAATTTGTGACAACTAAACTCAAGTGAATCCAAAAAATGTAAAGCCAAACCTACGAGAAATCCAACTCTAGGAGAATAAAGTCAAACCTGCAACCGCGAAGTTTTGAAACGGTTATGATTCAACAGCCTCTTTTAATAGAGGTCTTCATGAATTCAAAGATAAGAACATCTAAACAAAGTTGTGAATAAATCAAATTTAAAACTGCTTCAAAAACAAAGCAAAAAAAACTAAAAACTATTGAAAAATAAATACTAATAAAATAAATACACTATTGAAAAATACACCAAAAAAAATTACAAATAAATACATTGAAATTTCTTATAATTATAAAAAATATATTTGTGTTACTACTACAAATAAATAAAAATAAAAATAAAAATAATCTATAAATATATATTATAAAAATAATATATATTATAAATATATAAATATTATAAATATATAAATAAAAATAATGTATAAATATATATTATAAAATAAAAATAATGTATAAATATATATTAAAAAATTATAAAAAAAATCTTTATAATTATACGAATGATGAAATACTATTGCAATGAGAAAAAATGATGAACATAAGTGCCTCGACGTATTTTATATAAATAATAATGTTATATAAATACTAATTTATAATAATTTTTTTTTTTTGAGGATCACTATAGTTTTATTAATATATATATTTTATACAAAAAACCTGGTTCAAGTGAACATACTGGCGGGAAAGAACCAGGGAGAAAACCCCCAATTATAGTCTGAGTAACTGACTTTTACAATTGAACAATTTGACTGATAGAATACACTAATACGATCTCATTTTCAACCCTATACAAATCCAAAAAATCTAGGGACCAACAACTGACTAGTGCATTACAAAGCATCACCCATTCCCATTACATTTATATAACCCATTACATCAAATGAACTCAAAACCCATTACAAAAATTAGCCCCTTACCAAACTAACTAAGCCCCATGAACATGTAGCCCCTTTACAAAAAATATTGAGCGGAGAAGAACAAATTATAGAGATAAAGACTTATTTTTAGCTCTTTTACAGCCACTAACTGAACTTTCTTCTGTTTCAACATATTTGACAGATTGTTGATTATCATGTGAGGGAATTGACTTATTGATATTTGGAATGTATCAATAACAATATTTCCTTTTTGCAGCTTGAGAGGTGACTGAAAGTTGTAAATCATGAACACAAACATGGCTTTTCAAAAAGGAAATTGCATAATATTTCCTTTTAAAATTATCCACCTCCTCTATATAGAATGCCAAACAATTCTTGTTAAGAGCCTGATATAAGTAAACTGAGGAATCTTCCATTGAAGATAACAACATCCCTTTAAAAATTTTGCATACCTTGTATCATAATTTATGAGATGTCTTGGAAAGAGGCCTCCATCATACCTTCACCCTTAGTGAAATCATACTGTTGAACGTTGTTGCATTTCATCCTTGCCAATGCAAGCCAATATGGGTTCCTCCCATGGCTTTACCTCGACTGGAACTCTATAGTTTCGTGGCTTAAATTTTGATACCTCCATAAACCCCAGTTGTTTCGAAGCCAAAAGCACAATGTAAACCGAACGCAAAGTAACAAACAAACTGCATGTTGCTAATAAACCAAGCAACAAAATATTTTTTAAACAAATTTGACATGCTTTTCCAGTTCGCATGCTTAGTCCTGCAATAATTTTTTTTGAAATCCTACCCTGTAAGGATAACAAAAATGAGGATTATCAAAAACAAAAAAATGGCAGCCAGCAAGGATAGTATGATGCCATCTATGTACCACACAGTTCCTCCAAAGTACCACGATAACCAACATGGTATCCTTCTAACAATAGAAGTAAGATAAATAGATATATATATATTAATGTATTCTTAGCAGGGCTCTTTTGCATGCCTTTTGTTTGGAAAACCACCAAACGTGTTGCCATTACAAGATTATCTAGCACAATAGAAAAATTATACGGGCTGGCAGAGTTCCCACAGAATTCCCAGTGCCAAACTTAAGACATTTGCTTTGAAACATACATACAGAGTACTTTAATTACCACAGAGTGCCATGACTCCCATTTTACCTCATATGTTAAAGCTTGGCCATATGGCAAGAACAAATTAAACCCCTGCACACTGATGAAAAACATCATTAGAAATACCAGCTTTTGAAAATGATGTAAGACGATGAAAAGCAAGTTGATGTATACAGAATAGGAAGAGAATATGAATGTTGGAAAATGCACTTTAGAGTTAACTTAAGGCCACTTAAGATATATTCTTTTTGTCCCTGCTAATTAAATCAAGCAATTTTGGATATGCCTTGATATCTAAAGGAGAATTTGAATCCATTAAATCAACTTGTTCACTACCCAACACCGCTAAAAAGTCTGCTACTGAATTTCCTTCACAGTAAGTATGGGAGATGATTGACCTCTCCAAATTGTCTATTAATAGCCAAACTTTATTAAGCACATATTGTAGATTCCAATTTTGAATTCGTCTTGACCTAATTGCATTGATGATAATTAGTGAGTCACCTTCAATATGCAAACTTTTGAAACTCCACTGAATTGCCAATTCCATGCCACATAATAGAGATTGTGCTTCTGCATAATTATTTGTACCAATGTTCAAATGAAAAGAATGTGTTGCTAAAACTTCCCCTTCTTCATTTCTGAAACAAATTCCCACACCTGAAAGACCTGGATTGCCTTTTGAAGCACCACCAAAGTTCATTTTCACAAAACCTTTTTGGGGAGGGATCCATTTCACTGAATTTCTATCCACCTTTGAGATGTCTTTTTTGAGAAGGCTACCATCAAATGGTAATTTGGTGTGCGTCCAATTTTTTAAGATTAGACTATCCCAATTGGTAAATGGTGAGTTTATGAGTTTATCTCTTTGTACAGAAGAATTAACACCCTCTGAAATAGCATTTTCTAATTTAATTAAAATCATTTCAACTGAAGATTTTTTTTTCTGGAGATCCTCAAGTTCCTTTCCCACCAAATATTCCATACTACTAGTGATGGTATAATCATCCAAATGCATGCAAAAAAAGATGATTGGTACAAGACCGGCCAAGCTTGGAATAAGTCTCATACTGTATTTGGCAAGGGGAAAGGGAATTGTAACCTATTTTGAATGAAAGTCCAACACTGGTTAGCCACATTGCATTGCACAAACAAATGATCAACTATTTCAAATTCAAGGTCACATAAAGGGCATTTGAATGGATCAACAATTCCCAATTTACAAAATTATGATATAAAAAATAAGTATTTTAGAGTGAATAAGATATCAAATCGATTTAAAACCATTTTTAAATCTGCTTTAAATCTACTTTATATCTACTTGAAAAAGTCTACATACAATGAATGTAATTATGGTAGTTGCATGTCATTTGAACGCCAAATTCAAAGTAAAGAGTTTTTCCTTACATTGAATTTTTCTTTTTGATGGATGCCATTGTAATATGCCTCTCGATGTAATAAAAGAAATTATTTAATTTTAGAAGAAGAGAGAAAAAATTGACTTTTTCAAATAATTGGAATCAGTTATTTCATTAAAAAGTGGAGGAAAAGACAAGTTACTAAATAATTATTATAATTATTTAATAATGGAGGGAAAAGTGGGAAATAATTAAATAAAGTATAATTTATTTAATCATGGAAGAAAAGGCTAATGGAAGTTGACTTTTTAAAATAACTGGAAACAATTATTTCATTAAAAAGTGGTAAATATTTTTCACGTGACCAATGATGATGGCACAACATGCCCTTCAATACCATGAGGACAATGGGGAGACTAGACCTCGTGACCTCTTTCCTACAATAGGATGCTTTAGCCAATCGAGCTAGGCCCACCGCCCTTAAGGAAAAATACAATTTACTAAATAATTAAAATAATTATTTAATAGTGGAGGGAAAAGCGAGAAATAATTAAATAAGATACAACTTATTTAGTTATAGAAGAAAAGGCTAATGAATAATTAAACAATTAATAATTATTATTTAATTATAGACAAAAATAGGAAGGTGAATAATTAAATAAATATGAATTTATTTAATTATAGGGGAAAAAGGATTAATTAGTGATGTAATTAAATAAATTAATTTATTTAATTAATCAATGAGGAATAAGGAGAAAATGAATTAATTAAATAATTAAAATTATTTAATTAATAGGAGAATATGACCTTAGGGGATAATCAAATGATTAAAATTATTCAATTATGTAGGGAAGAAGAATTAATGTGGAAAATAGCATTTGCAGGCTTAGGACATTTTTCAATGTCTACAATTATTGTCAAAGGTGTTCAAGAGCATATTTCTCAGTCATTTGTTGTAGCATTCAAAATCTCAAACATCATGTCAAAGTTATCAAGCATCATGCATGTTTTTTGAGATAACATTGTGATGTAGATTTCAAACATTCAAGTAAAGATTCAAGCTATCAAATCAAGCATTTAATCAAGCCATTTCATGCAAGATCAAGACCTTGGAGAGATGTACTAAGTTTCAGTCGTTCAAAATTTTCAAAACAAGGGTTTGGTGAGTTTCAACATAGCAATTTTTCATTCATCATTCCTTTCATGTTTATTGTTTCAATTCAAGGTTTAATTACCAATACGGGATTTGACCAAGGAAAACCCCCATTCACCAAAAACAAATAATGTTTCCCTCTTGTATGTTTTACATAGCTTAGGTTGAAGAAGGATTGAAGATCTATCAAAAGAGAAAAAATGCAAAAGTTGTCATCATTGTCGTCAAGTCACGAAAAATCACTTTTAGAATTTATTTATGATTTTTTTTTACTGTGAAACCCAGAGGGATTGGGAGTGTAGGCCAAGGACTAGAGGATTGTGAAAGATTATTTTCAACCCCTATAGCAAGACCCATTTTCCCTTGGGTGAATGAGTCATAGGAGTACACTCAACACAACCTTTTTGTGACATGTGCATAAAATCCAACCCTTCTTGAATCTATTGAAACTTTCCAACTTCTATCAGATTAAGGTTTAATTTAGAGGTTTCATGTGTTGCATTGCATCATTGTATTTATTTATTATTTTTCATTCATCTCCCAAAAGTGCATTTTAGGTTGATTTACCCCATCCTAAGTTATAAGGAAAACAATAAGATCTCAATCAAGGTTGACTCACCTAAGGGTTGAAAGTCAATCTTTCCCTAGGGGATCTCTTTTTCCTAATGAAATAAGGAAAGAATATAGGTGCATCATACCCCCATTCCATTTTTATACACCCCATTTTCCATTATTTTAGTGTCAAATAAACCAAAATATTTATTTTTTTCCAAAAAGCAACTCTATAGCCTAGAATTGAGCTTTTTTAAAACCCATAAATCAAACTTTTTGTAATCTTATCAATAGGATAAGGGCTGAGATACCTTTCCTAAATTTTCAAACAACTTACAAAAGAATTATTTTTTGTTCTAGATTGGTCACATTTCAAGGTCTTAGTTATTGAAGGGTGTGAGGAATTGATAACCCTAATTTATCACTTGAAACCTCTACATTTTAGTGCAAATTATTTAGATAAAATGATTAGTATGAATAATGGTTTATAGAGGGATGAGTTATTCTATCAAGAAGATACATGGAAAGGAAGTAATAAATTGGAATAAATTTTCAAAAATCTAAAACATACATGAGAACTTGGGAAACAAGTGGAAATAACAATAAAGGAAAAGAAGATGATAACTCAAGTCTTATTCAGGAAAATTTATTAACGAACAATGAGTTATCAAAATAAACATCCCCAAACCAAAGAGACACAATGATGAGATGAACCCCTTAGACCAATAGTCACCTCGCATGCTTAAAAATTTACAAGAGTGTTGTAAAGTATACCCTTCTAGAATGATGGAACTTTTCTTGTAGATTATTTAGGAATTCCTCTTTCTGCTAGAAGTCCTAGAAGAGATCATTTGAAGAAAATATTAGAAAAATTTTAATCAAGGGTTAGCCATTGGAATTTTGGTGGTTATCCTCTACTAATTAGTTGACTCTATTAATAGATTATTAACTAATGCAATCCTTTCATATATATAGATTTTTTATTATCTTAATAATTTTTTCAAAGATTTTGATGTTCTCTCAAGGAAGTTATTATGGGAAAGAAACTTGGAAACTCAAAAGTGGAATCTGGTGAATTAAGATTTAATTTTCAATCTTAAAGAATATGATGGCCTTGGTCTCCATCATTCTAAGCTCAAATTCCAAGTTGTATCTACCAAAATTTATTGGAGATGGTACAAAAATCTTAGATAACCTTTGGTAAAAATTCTAAACTTCAAATATCCTAGGGGGCTAATTGACGATGAAATCCCATTGATGTATCTATCTAGGAAAGGATTCATGATTTGGAATATTATAAAAAAAGGTGCCTTGCTTATTAGGAAGGGGATTTTATAGATAGTTAACAAGCGTAATAGTGCTTTATTATAGGAGGATTCTTGGGATAACCATTCTCATATCCTCTCATATTATCCATAGCTTCAACCTTTGGGTCATATTTTTTTGATGTAGGGTGCTCCAAGTTTGCTGATTTTAAGTACCATATTCCTTTAGGAAGGTCTATATTCCACAAGTGGAAAGAGCCTTGGATCTAGCCAAGTGAAGGATCTTTGGAGGACCGAGCTATCTTGGCTTCAATTTTGGTTGAGAGATCATGTAATTCCATAGAGGACTTGAATATCCTTGCCTAGGATCATGATCTTGGGTATCAAACTCTAGATATGCAAAGAAGAGGGAATGCAAAGTTTCCTTGGTGGAGGAAAATATGGAATAGGTTTGGATGGTCCAAATATAATTTCTTCCTATGGATTTTGAGTTAGAATAAATTCCTCACTTGGGATAATATAAAGAAGAGATATTTTGAATGCATTCTACCTATTCTCTTTATAGTAATAATGAGGAGTTCTCAGTCATCTTTTCTTTCAATGCCCCTTTTCTAAAGAAAGGTGGAACTTATGGTGATATATTTGGAAAAGATATTTTATTCATAGTACCTCTTTGTCTAAATTTTTGAATAGCTTGGGTCATTCTCCTGCCTTGGCTCCATTCCTTCTTTTTTCTTGAGATATTATACCTTCATTTATATTTTGGAAAATTTGGTTGGAATACAATTAGATAATCTTATAGGAGTGTCAAAGTGGATTCCTGCATGTCTGGTCTAAAATTAAAAAGATGTTAAAATAAATAATTGAGGTTAAATTAGATATGGATGGCTCACTCATTTCTTTTGGTTTGAAATTGGTTAAACTCTTAGATATTTCTATCTCTCCCTCCTCATAAATTAGGATTGAAACTAAGGCTTAGGTTTCTAAGAAAGTGAATAGACCTAAAAAATGGACTTTCCCCCTTGTGGTTTCCTTAAAATTAATATTGATAGCTCTCCTAAAGGAAATGCGAGTGTTGCAAGAATCAGTGGCATTGGATGAGATAGTAAAGCCTTTGTTCATTTCATTGTCTCCACTTCTATCAACTCACACTCTAATAACCAAATGGAAGCTTTGGAAATGCTAAAGGATCTTGAAAGGGATTATAAATAGGGTTGAAGAAATATTTTGTGTGAAAATGACTATAATTATTGTTTCCTTATTAAACAATAGGAATTTCCAAGATGCTTCTTGGAGTTTGGCCACAAATTTTGAGCTAATCTCTTTCTCACATGTTCAAAGAGAATGGAATATGGTGGCACACTATTTATCTAAATGGATATTTGAAGATAATCATAGCTAGAATGCTATTTATTGGGGTGATTTATATCAAGGTAAATCTTAGTATTTTCTCAAGATTATTCATGATGATCAAGGAAGGTAACTTTATCCTTTCAGACTTAAAAATCAAGTGATGCTTTTGTTTTTCCATGAATATTGTGTAGTGTTTTGGAAGGATCTCATGGTGGATTCTTCTTATGCTCTACCTTACAGTGGTAATGACCATCTAGAAATCCTTGTGATTTTTTTGTATTTAAGAGTTCATGAATAATATTTTTATTTTTACCATAAAAAACCCCTTCTAGAAGGAGGAAGATACATCGAGAAGTGAATTTGTAACTTATTTATGAAGAAGTATTAGGTAAATAATTCTTTGCAGTTAAAATACATAAGGGTAAGTGTAGATTGAGAAAATTTATAAAGTAGTACGACATTGTCAAAAGCGTTAAGAAATAAAGAAATAAAGAACTAGAGGGATATATAATAGAGCAAAAGAGGAAGAGGAAGATTAGAGAGGAACCTTTAAACATAGAGATAAATTAAAAGAATCTAATTCTCTAATAATGGGCCATAATCAAATTAATTGTACCAAACTTCTCATTTGAGGGAAACATACTAAAGAAGCATCAAAACACTTTTTTGTTCTAGATTTAGTGTGGAGGATATTGAGGGTAATTGATGTTAGATTCACTCAAAGACTGAAGCTTCTAGGATGAACTGCAAAACCAAAAATAACCTTCTACAAGAGAGAAAAGTAAGAGCATAAATTTGAAATAATGGATGCAAGATAATATAGCCATTATGCAATACTCAATATTGCATTTGTATTGAATTGAAATAAAATACAAATGAGAACCCCTTGGTTATATAGCCAAGGTGTGAGATAGGATTAGACAAGATTATGATATGTGTCTTAATCACATGTTATGAGACAACTAACTTAACAAAAAAGTAAAAAAGATAAGATAGGATAAGATCTTATCTAGATAACTAAGACTTCTAGAGTATCACCTAGAACCTAAGTAAACTTAACATGTGAATAAGTCAGCTTACTAGGAATTAGCTAGGTACAATAAATTTATTCACACCAACAACCCCTTAAGTGCAACTTAGGTAGTGGATTATTATGCCAAGATGCAAAACATGAAAATGATTATTATGGGTCCCAGCTACTAGGCCATGTTTGGTACCTATTTATAATACAATATCACACAAATGGAGAAAAGGAGAAAAACTAATGGGAAAAAACTCCTCTCTAAAAAAGAGAAAAATAAAAACAAGGATGATGTATGGAGGAATCAATGATACCCCCAAGGACTACATCTGTCATGAATATACAATCAATAACCCCCCATAAGAGGGAAAAAGAGAGACAAGATATCCCCCATAATGAAGAAACTCCAATGTTCATGCAGAATTCCTAAAAACAAAAGATCCAATGCCTATAAGAAACACATTTTCCCTTAGTAAGAAACAATTCCATAGGTAGATGAAGAAGTTTTTTCATGTCCAATTGAAAGGAGGAAGGATGAAGTCTCAAAATATATGCCTCTAAAAATTGATTAGGAGTCTCCAAGCTTAAAGAAGTCACAACATAATCATGGTCAAACTCAACTAGGAAACATGAAAAAATAAGGAAATAAGGAAACTCATGACTATCAATCTCAAAGACAAAGAATATGTTATAATAGTTGTGCTAAAACTATCATCAAAGAGGAGAGAGACCACCTAAAATGTGTCCTCCAAATCTACAGTATGACACTCCACAAACAAGTTAGAAATCCATATCAAATATTCAACCCACAAAGCAAAACCTAAAAAAAATGATCATCTTCCTAAATAGAGGCATTGATAGCTAATGAAGAAAGAGATAGAGGAGTAGGAAGCTCATCACTAGTCTCTAGAATACCAAGATTTATATGACCAAACTTCTTCTCACAAACATGATTCACAGTTGATGAATGGGTGTGAATAGCAGTCAAAGGAACATTATCATCAACAAAAGCAAAATGAGAAAAGGAATAAAAATGATATGAATGATAAACCATACTTATAGAAATGATATCTCTAGTCTCCAAGTCCCTTATGTATATACTCTATTAGGAGTGAACTCAACTATTTTACCTTGTCCACTATGGGTAATTTGATAAATAGAAAGGATATTAGAGGAAAAGGAAGGAACAAAATGTAGATCATTAAAATTTCATTCTCCCATGTCAATAGAACCTTTCCCACATACCTTCATATATGTGTTGTTACCCATCAAAATATTAGGTGAATTACAAGGCTCAAAAGAAAAGAACATTCCCATAGATGATGCCATATGATGAGATGCCCTTGAATCAAGAATCCATCTTTCAAATTCAAGACATCTAGAGGCCAAGAGTTCTTATCCTTTCATTTTTTTGAGACCATTTGTAACTCCCGTGTTCCTTGACTATGATGATGAAGCTACTATGGATTGAGAAGATAATGAAGAAGAAAACACTGATGAGGGAATCATAATGTTGTTATTTTGAATAAGGTGTGTTAGCTCATCAATCTTCTTATCATAACTTCTATGCTTATAATGTACTATCCTTTTACAATATGCACATTTCAAATTCTTCTTCTTAGATGAGTCCTCTTTGAAAGAGGTAGTGGACTCAAGATTTTTATGTGAAGGTGAATCTTTACCTTGCTCATTAGACTTGGGGTCCTTATTTTGCTTCTTACCTTTTCCACTTAAAGCCTTTTTATCTTTTGCAAGAAGAGATTAAGATGTGGAAAAATTAAATTTTCCCATGTGTTCCAACTTTGCTTGTTCCCTTGTGATTTGAGCTATAAATCCATCAAGAGGTTTTCATGTTTTAATTTGCTACAACTGATTCACCCCCCTCTTAGTTGTATTTTTCATTCAACAATTGGTATTAAAGCAAGGTTCCTTGGAGAATAGCTTAACCACTTGAGGTAGATCAGGGATGGTGAATAAGATAGATTTCCCTAGATTTGATGGAACAAACTATGCATTCTGGAAAACAAATATGGAAGGATATCTGGCATCTCATGGATTTAAGATTGAAAAGGAAATAAAGAATCAATATACTACACCAGTGAATGGTCCAAGCACAAGTGATGAGATCAAGGAACATGAGGTAAATACTAAGGAAATATTTATTCTGGTGAATAGTCTTTCAAATTCTGAATTGGTTAAAGTTATGAATCTTAAGACTACTAAAAAAGTTTGGGATAAGCTTGAGAGTATTTATGAAGGAGATGATATGATCAAACAAGAAAATTTGTAGAATCTAAAGGCACAATTTGAGACCCTGTGAATGTATGAAGATGAAAAAATTACAATCTACATGCAGAGAGTTGATGAGTTGGTAAGTGCTATGAGAGGTCTTGGTGTGCAAGTCAAAGAACCTAGGGTGGTAAAGAAAGTTCTTAGATCTCTTCCTGATTCTTATAGTGAGCAGGTATCTGCTATTGAGGAAGTTGCAAATTTTAATACCTATTCTAGAGATCAGTTGATTAGTACACTAACTTCTTTTGAAATGAGAAAACTTGGTTTGAGAAATGGAAGAAAAGTGGAGATTTCTTTTAAGGATGGAAAATAATAAAAGATTGAAGATTCAAATGGAGAAGATCCTGATGATGTGGAAGCTAACTTTGTAAGAAGGATGTCCAAACAGAGCTACTAACAATAAAAGTAAGGAGAGTAAAGAAATTATGATTAAAAGAAGCTACTATGTTAGAGAAGATGTTGGTATTTTTGATGATGAATTTGATTATGGAGATGATGATGAATGCTTGTTATTGGCTATAAAAGATAAATCTACTTCTGCTAACTCTAAAGTTTGTGTGAAAGAAAGTGTTCCAAAGAAGAAGGATAAGGTTGAAGGTACTTTGGTTTTTTCTTTTCATGTTAAATAGGATAAAAACTACTGGGTTGTTGATAGTGGCTGCTCTAATCACATGATCAGAGATAAAAGTAAGTTTTTTAAACTTGAAAAGTATGATGGAGGATTAGTTAAATTTGGAGATGATTCAGGAACTAAGATTTGTGGAATGGGTTCAATCAATTTTGATGACAAGCATAATACTAAATATGTTTACTATGTTAAGGGTTTAAGGCATAATCTTTTGAGTGTTGAAAAAATTTGTAGCAAAGGATATACTCTTGTGTTTAAGGATGAAATAAGTGAGATTAATAAAGGATCTAGAACTATGATTGCTATTGGTAAAAGGATAGATGGAAATATCTATCAGCTTAAGGGTGCTAATGGTCATTTTTTTATGTCTTAGATTAATGACAGTTGGTTATGGAACTGGAGAATGCGTCACATGAATTTTGATAATTTGGTTAGAATCAGTTTAGTTCATATAGTGAGCGACCTACCAAGAATCACAAAGTCTATCAATGTTGTTTGCAATAATTATCAATTTGGAAAGCAAGTAAGGAGAAGTTTCAAGGGAAAGGAACAATCTGCTACCGGACTACTAGAATTAATACATACAGATCTTTGTGGTCCAAAAAGGGTGAGAAGTCTTCAAGGTGATAGGTATTTCATTCTTTTGATTGATGATTACTCTAGAATGACATGGGTTACTTTTCTTAAAGAGAAATTTGATGCACTAGATAGATTCAAAGAATTTAAAGCTATGGTTGAGAATGAAATGGATCTGAAAATAAAATGTTTGAGGTCTAATAGAGGTGGAGAATTCACCTCCAATGAGTTTAGCATGTTTTTTCAATTTCATGGAATAAAGAGGCACTTGTCTGCCCCTAGAACTCAACAAAATAGAGTGCTTGAAATGAAAAACTAAAATATTCAAGAAGCTAACCTACCAAAAGTATACTAGAGAGAAGTAATTCATACTATTGTTTACATACTTAACAGAGTTCAAGCTAAAGCTAACAACACAAAGAATCCCTATGAGTTATGATATGGAATAGTTCTTATTGTCAAGTATTTTAGAGTATTTGGAATCAAATTTTATATCAAAAGAGATGAAGAAAACTTAGGAAAGTTTTATGCAAGGTATGATAAAGGTATCTTCCTTGGATATTCTACTAAGAGCAAAGCTTATAGATGTTACAACAAAAGGCTAAGAAAGATTGTTGAAAGTGAAAATGTTAAGGTTGATAAAGATGTGCAGAATTTAATTGCTATAGATGGATATGTGTCAGATGAATCTGATTGCGGAGAATAAGAAGAAGAAAAAGCTAAAGAAAAATAAGTGCATAATGAAGAGGAAGAAGCTATGGAAAAGACCCCTAATACCCCCTAAGTATGTGCAAAATAATCATTTTGAAGATCAAATCATTCGAGACAAGAGGAAAGGAGTATTGACAAGAAGAAAAGCTACAAAAGTTGAGGTAAATATGTGTTTACTTTCTAAAGTTGAACCTAAAATAGTGAGTGAAGCATGCAAAGATGAACATTGGATGAAGGAAATGGAAGAAGAGCTTATGCAGATTGAGAAAATTAGACTTGGGAATTGGTTCCTAGACTGGAAAACAAGAACATGATGAGAATGGAGAAGTGGTAAGAAATAAGGCAAGGCTTGTGTGTAAGTGTTACTCTCAAGTGGAAGGAATAGACTTTGAGGAGACATTTGCTTCAGTGGCTAGGATGGAAGCTATCAGAATGTTTTTGGAATTTGTAGCATACAAGTATTTTAAAGTTTATCAGATCGATGTGAAATCTGTTTTTCTGAATGGTGAACTAGAAGAAGAGGTTTACATGGAACAACTAGAAGGATTTCAGTTGTCAAATCAACCAGATATGGTGTGTAAATTAAAAAAATTATTATATGGATTGAAGCGAGCTCCCAGAGCTTGGTATGCAATATTGGACAGATTATTGATAGAGCAAGGATTCAGTAAAGACACCGCAGATTGTAATCTTTACTTCAAAACTAAGGAAGGAAAAATATTGATTGTGGTTGTGTATGTGGATAATATTATCTTTGGAGGAAATGGAGCTAAGTGTAAGAAATTTTCGTAAGAGATGCAGAAAGAGTTTGAGATGACAATGTTTGGGGAGATGAGTTTCTTCCTTGGGCTACAAATCAATCAAACAGATAAAGACATTTTCATTTCATAGTCAAAGTATGTCAAAAAAATGTCAAAGAAGTTTGGAATGGAAGACTCCAAACTAGTATGTACTCCTATGGTGACTGGTTGCAAATTGAGAAAAGATGATGATTAACCTAAGTCTTATTAGAGAAAATATAGATCTATGATTCGTGGACTGTTATATCTAATTGCTACTAGACCATATATCATGCATGCAGCTTGTCTTGTGGCTAGATTTCAAGAATATCCTAAAGAAACACATGGTGCAGCAGTGAAGAGGATATTCAAATATTTAAAAGTCACTCTAGATTATGGCTTATGGTATCCTAAGGATACTGATTTCACATTAAGTGCTTACACAGATGTAGATTGGGTTAGTTATGTTGATGATAGAAAAGTACAAGTGGTAGTGCATTCTTTCTTGGATTTAGATTGGTATCAAGGTTAAATAAGAAGCAAGATTTATTTTCTTTATCTACTGTAGAGGTTGAGGATATTGCAGCAACATCTTGTTGCACACAGATTTTGTGGATGAGATAGACATTGAAGGATATCAAAGTAGTGTATGATGAGCCTATATTTATCTTTTATGATAATACAAGTGCAATTAGCATTTCAAAGAATCCAATCACGCATTCAAGGACAAAGCATATATCAATCAAGTGTCACTTTTTGAGAGAGAAGGTTATGGAGAATGAGGTGAAGCTTGAATATGTACCTAAAAAGGATCAAATTGTTGACATATTTACTAAGGCTCTTCCTAAGGATACTTTTGAGTATCTTCAGGAGAAGTTGGGGGTTATTGCCCCTCCTTATTTGAACTAGATGCATATGGTGATGCATCAATGCAGTGGATCTATGGATTCATCTCTTTTTTGGACCAATGTTGGTGGCTACCTCTCACGGGGAGTAGTTAGTGTCATGTGTTGTCATTGTTGTAGTAAGGTATGTTGACATTGTGCAAAGTTGTTGATTTGGTTGGGTGTACTCCTAAGGGGGAGTATTCAAAGCAAGTGTCTTGGTTGAATGTCAAAGGGGGAGAAAAATGCAAAACACTTTATCCTTTTCCATTGATTTCAAAGGGGGGGAAATAATCATTCAAAAAAATTTATCTACACAAGGTGAGAGAAAAGAAAATCATGAGGAAGTGTGTTCAGAGGTTTTGTGTTGTATTTGATGGTTTTTCACATCATGTGTTGCCATCAATGACAAAGGGGAGATTGTTGCAAGTATGAATGTGTTGTCATTGATGTTAACAAGTTGGTGTTTTCATTGATGTCAACTATGTGTTGAAGAAGTTTGTTGCAGGATGAAGATGTCAAAGATACGGAGAAAATTGATAAAATAAGGAAACAGGATGTTGCAAAGGTTTTATGGTTTTCCTTCACATTTCTTCTGGGTTGAATATCTTATTTTGTACTTTGGATATGTTGGTTAGATTTTTTCATAGTTTCTATATCCATAATTTGTGCTTCTATATTGCTCATTAGAGGAAGTTGTGTTCACCAGTATGTGAATTGGTTTTGTAGTGTTGTACAAAGGTGTCTGGGAGAAATCTATTTGCTCCACATTTATTCGTAGTTTCTTTTCAAGACATGTGGTTCTAAAGTAGAGTTAATGGTGTTGTTCTTTTTTTTGTGTCAAAAGGATTCAAGGTTAGGCATATCAGAAGGTCTTTTGAGTTGCAGAGTATTGCAGTGTCTGGCAGTGTTGTCTAGATAATAATATGATTATAATTTTCAAGTGAGATTTGTTTAAAAGGAATTTTTTGGTTGTTAAGATGTTCTTGGATCGCATTCAAGTGAATTTTTTTTTCTAAAAGTTTCGGATTGATCAAAGGAAGTGTGTACTTAATGCTTAATGTGTTTTCATGGGTAACAGCTAACCTGGTGTTTACACTACAACCAAAGATGTTCAAGTATTAATGAAGGCATAGCGTGGCATGTGATATTTAATATAGGTCCTAGTTAAGTTTTTTTTTTGGTCCACTTTCATTCCTATCCACCATGAGAATCTTTAGTGTCAACCTAATTTGAAATTGCAAAGTGTGAAGCATGTATTGTTGACCTTGGAGAAACTTTTCAAGGTTGAGAATGGTATAAGTGTGAGTCAAGATGTTGAAGGTCATTAAGATATAGAGTATAGAGGTGTGTGATACAAGTGATACTAATTTCTAAAGAGTAGAGTGTGAGTTTGAGCATAGCAGTGCAAACTTCAAAGTGTTGGACTTCTGAATGCAGTGAGCAGAAGGTGTCTGCAATATTTCATACGAGGTTGTGAAAGTGTTGGAGCATTTGTGTTGCATTCCTTGTTGCATTGAGAAGTTATTCTATGTGTAACATTTATCTATCTTATTTTTTTCTATATGTGGCAATGAGCCCTGGCTATGAGCCTTTTTGGATTGTGTGTCCTATTATGGCAGTGAGCCCTTGTACTAGTTTTGCAATTACTTATATTGTGAGCTAATCCTCACCGTGGTTTTTCAATAATTGAGTTTTCCATGTAAATATGGTGTTTTCTTGTGTATGGTGTTGTTATTTCAGTTTCTCTTATCTACATTTCATGATTAATCACTTTAACAGAATAAGGGTTTAATAAATGTTTGTGGATCTAATTACTATTGAGGGTTTTTATGTTTTAATTTGCTACAACTAATTGACCCCCCCCCTCCACTCTCACTTTTCTTGTTATTAAATACATTTTGGCTCAAGGCCGACATGTTCCTTGAGGGAAATTGTTAGAATATAAATGTAGGGAGTCAATTATTGTAATAGGTATTGATTATTATGTCATTCTCCTATATTTTTGGGACACTTATGTTCTAATTCCTTTGGTGGACGAAAACCCATAGGATTTTGTGATCATTGGAAAAAAACCTTGCGATAACTAGGATCAAAGGATGAAACCCCTTGATTATTGAGTGTATTCTCATTCAAGGGTTGCATCAAAGATTAGAGGAATATGTAAGGAAGTTATTAATGTTGTTATTGACATGTGGTAGCATTGTATATCATTCTAGATTAGTATTAGTGAGTTGTATTTGATGTCATATATGTGGATGAAATTTTAAAGTTTATAAATATATCAAAGTGATCTTTGAGTTCATATGTTGTTGATCATTGAATTCAATCTGTAAATCATTCTTTACATTAAAATTTTAAGTTACGTACATTAAAATGGTATCAAATCATGATTCTTCCAACTTGTAGGGTTTCCCTAATGATTGATTTTGAGTGAAAGAGACATTAGATACCAGAGGACAAAACTAAATAAATTGGAACAAGAAGGAAATTCAAACCAAAAGAAAAGGAAGATGTAGGAAGATGAGAAGGATTTAAGGAAACATTTGCAAAATTTCATGAGATTACAAGAGGGTTAAGGGATATACCCGAAACCCTAGTAGAGACAAGAGATGTATTGAATGTTTTGGAAGACAATATTTCAGGTGGAAATTCAAATCACATTGGTCAAAAGGGTGAAATATCACCAAACAACGGTGGAAGTAATGATGCAGTAAATAACATATATTAGGGGCCCAAAGGAACATCTTCTTATGAGAAATTAAATAAGAGAGGAGTGAACCTATGAACACCAGTTCCTTCAATCCAGAAACTATTTATAGATGGCATGGTGAGTACCAATATTTACTAGAAGAAATAATATTAGAGATTTCTTAAGCATATTACATAGAATTTGTAAGGAAGAGTGACCACAGAAAAAAAAAAAAAATGGTTATACAAAAGCAAGGATCTGAGGCATAAGTTGGAAAAACTTGCAACAACTTATTTTGATGGGAATAATAATATCTTAGCTAGAGAATGGTTACAAAAGATGGAAACTTATTTCTTGATCAACCCTATGGTCCAAAGAAAGATGTAGTTTAATTTTCCTCTTTGCATCTCGAAGGGGAAGCCTATGAATGGTGATTTCATGGTCATACCACTCAAGGCCATGATCAAATATGTAGATTTGATGAATTCAAAAAGAGGATTCTTGATAGGTTTGAGTTGAAGGATGAAGAAGAATATTTCAACAAGCTAGCCATGATCAAACAATATCACTCAGTAGATGACTATATAATGGAGTTTTAGAAAGTGGTGGTGATGGTGTATGAACTATCAGAAAAGATGATTGTGCACATTTTCATTACAAGGCTCATTGAACCTCTTAGGGGGTTTGTGAAATATTTTGCACTAGTCTCTATACAAGAGGATATTAAAATGGATCTAACCCTTGAGCCATCCATTCTAAAGAGTTTATTCTCTCACCCATCTAAACTTAGTACATGGCACCATAAGGGTAGTTTTCAGAAAAGACCACTGCATGCTCCAGTATTGGCACCCAAATATGCAACTTCTAATGTGGTGAAGAAAGTAGATGAAGAGACTAAAAATGAGCTCTAGAGGAAGAAGCTTTGTTTCTCTTGCAAAGAGCCATGGGTTTGGGTACACAGATGTCTAGGTAAGGGGTAAGTTCACTATATAGAATTAATTTCTAACAAAGAATCAGATCAAATGGGTCTAAAGAATTTCATGACCCAGAAGAGACCATTCTAGGGGAGGAAGATAAGGAGAAAGAAAATGGTGGTATACTAGTATCTCTATCTGACACAAATAGATACCACTCTTTCAAGGTCTAAGGAGTCCTTGCCAGACAAAGTGATTGTTTTGATTGATGGAGGAGCTACCCATAACTTCATTGATGAAGGACTTGTGAAGAGAAGAAGGCTAAACACAAAGAATTTTAGAGGCTTCACTATCATAGTGGAGGATAGGGTATAACTTACCTTGTAAGGAGAAAGTCTGAAATCTAGACATAACATTGGGAGATCATAAGGTTTGTGATGACTTCTATGCTATTGGTTTGGGTGAAATTGATGTAATCTTGGGTGTGTATTGGATACATTCATTGGGAGCATGTACTAAAAACTACCAAATGGTGGAACTCAAGTTAAAATATAATGGGAAGGATGTGGTTCTAAAGGGAATGGCTAATGGAGGTCCGCAAGCAGTATCATCTATGAGAATGGAAAGGATTTTCATAAAATCCAAGTTGCTTGGTGATTTCAAAAGATTGTTCTAAAGGTAATAATGTTTGAGTTCATATAGATATACAAAATATTTTGGATAAGAATAGTTTGGTTTTTAATGATATGCCTCCTAGATTGTCACCAGATAGATGTTTCCATCATATCATAGAACTTGAACCAAGATCAAATTTGGTTATGACCACTCCTTACCACCATCCCCAGATGTATAAGGAGGAGATAGAGAAAGCAATACTAGAGTTGTTGGATATGGGCTACATCAAACCAAGATCTGGGCCTTTCACATCTTTCATGGTGTTGGTAAAGAAGAAAGATGGTACTTTGCATATGTGCATAGACTACCAGTCATTGAACAAGAAGACCATTAAGAACCGGTACCCCATACCACAAATAGATGAGCTGATTTATGAGATACATGTGGTGTAATTTACTTTCAAAGATTGATTTGACGTCTGGATGCCACTAGATCCGCATGAGGGAAGATGTACAAAAAACTATTTTTCAATGTCAATATGGGAATTTTGAATTCCTGGATATGCCCTTTGGTCTCACTAATGCTCTAGAAAATTTCCAATCATGCATGAATCATGTTTTTGGTAAGCACTTGAGGAAGTTTGTGTCAGTTTTATTTGATGATATTATGATCTATAGTAAAACATGGGAAGAACATTTGAAGCATTTGGATATAGTCTTAGGAATTGTAGAACAACAATCCATCTTTGAAAATATGTCCAAATGTGAATTTGGGTCAACAAAGATATTATATTTGGGACATGTCATAAGCACTAAAGGACTTTAGGTTGACCAGCAAAAGATCCAATCCATTCTATACTGGACAACTCCTACAAACTTTTCTCAGCTAAGAGGTTTCTTTAGACTATGTAGCTATTATCAAAGGTTTTTTAGAGTATTTTCTCATTCTACAACGCCTCTCACCAATTTGACTAAAATAGGAGCCTTTTAATGGATAGGGGAAGCACAAAGGACCTTTGAGAAGCTAAAAGAGGTAATGATTTCTTGTTTGGTTCTTGTAATTTCTGATTTCTCACTTTCATTTGTTGTAGAGTGATGCTTCTAGTGAGGGAATTGGATTTTTTCTCTCTCAAAAAAGACATCTCATCACATTTGAAAGTAGGAAGTTCAGAGGAAATTAAAGAGGATATTCCATATATGACAAAGAGATGCTATCCATAATGTATGCCTTGAATAATTTCTATCAATACTCGATGTGTGGAAGATTTATGGTCAAATTATATGACAATAGCCTAAAATTCTTCTTGATCCAACAAAATTTGAATGATAGGTAGCAAAAATAGGTAAGTAAACTTCAAGCATATGATTTTGATATTCAATATGTCAAAGGAAAATAGAATATTGTGGTGGATGCACTCTTTAAGAGACCTCCTCTATGTCATGTGTCTAACAGATCAATAGACTAGAAGGATTCAATCATGGAGGAATATGCCAAGGATCCTTTTTCTACCAAAATTTTGGAAAGTGTAAAAAAGGATGACCAGTATGTGGTGTTAGAAGGTTTGATTCTATTCAAGAATATAATTTTCTTGGTTTTTGTATCCGAGGTGAAAGAGAAGATATTGGAAGCCTATCATAATGCACTCATGGCAGGGAATCCCAGGTTTTACAAAACTTACTGAAAAAATAGAGAAAGGTTCTCTTGGAAAGGCCTTAAGGAGGATGTCCTCACAAATATCAAGGAATGTGTCACATGTTAGAAAAATAAAGGAAAGCAAGAATTTTCAACTAGATTGCTACATCCTCTTCCCATTCTAGAACACAAATAGGAAAGTATTTCCATGTATTTCATTATCAAATTTCCCAAGGTATAAGGGAAAGGTTGCATTTATGTTGTAGTTGATAGATTTACCAAAATCTCATTTCTTTTCCATATCCAATGAATACAAAGCTCTACAACTTGCATATTTAATCTTCAAAGACTTTTTTTGATTGCATGGGATAGGCAAGAACATATTTAGTGACAAGGACAATTGGTTCCTCATCAAATTTTGGAAGGAATTATTCCATATGATAGGCACCAAACTCACTCCTAGGACAAACTGAAATTGTAAACAAGTGATTAGAAGGATACTTGAGGAACTATGCCACCAGTCAACATGCAGCTTGGATCAAATGGCTACATTTGGGAGAGTATTTCTTCAATGCAACTCATCACATTTCCATTGGAATGTCTCCATTTAGAGAACTCTATGGATATGATGCATTAACCTTTGTAAAGTTAGTCCTCACAAACAATAGAGTTTCGACAATGAGTAATTTGGTAAAACAAAGTCAAGATATTTTGAGAACTCTCAAGGATCATTTGCAAGTTGCCTAAAATTAGAAAAAGATGTATGCAGATAGGAAGTGCACAAAGAGATCATTTGAGGTGGGATATATGGTATTCATAAGGTTGCAACCATATAGATAGTCTTTCGTAAAGAAAGGGGGGGTGGGGGAAGCTCAAGCCTAAGTTCTATGGGCCATGTAGGATAACTCATAGAGTGAGAGAATTCGCTTATAAGGTGGAACTTCTGATAGAAAAATAAATACATAATGTATTCTATGTTTCATTTCTAAAGAAGGTTTTGGGATTGCATAAAACTCTACCACTGAGTTATTACCACTAGATGAGGAAGGGAAACTCATCCTTATTCTGGAAGTTGTAATTGATACTAGAATAAAAAATCTAAGGAACCAGAATATAACTGAGTATATTGTCCATTCAAATAATTTTCCAATTAAAGATGCTACTTGGGAAGGATTTGAAGTTCTAGAGTATCCCAATTTACATTGCTTAAGGACAAGCAATTTTGGGAAGGGAGGATTTGTCATGTCCCTTTTTCCAGAAAGATAGTTACAAAGCAACATCTGAGAAATATTTTGCATTCCACCACAAAGGAGCCAATCAGCCTACGAACAAGGAATTGAAATCTCCTGATAACCATGTACATTCTACCCAAACTTCGTAAGAAAAGCAAAAATTTATATAAAGGTATCACTAATAGAAGATCACCTTGATTAACAATCTTGTTTCACCTCTCTGACGCTAGGGAAAATTCAGAAATTTCTCTACATCCCTTTGTAAGAGAATGTATTAGGTTGTGGATTGGAATATACATCCTACAAAGGCATGTGCACATTATTCCTAGAACTCATGAAGCATGGATCAAGTTCCAAAAAGATATTGTTGTCAGAAGATGATTGTGTTGGGCTCTTGGTAGCTAGTCCTTCAGGTGAATTGAGTGGGTCACCTCTAAAACGTGCGGTGCCAATTAAGAAGTATCAAGAAGAAGGGACAAAGGAAGTGTATGGATAGGTCCATAGGGTGGTGGGCTAACCCCAAAATAATCTACTTTGGAATTAAGGTGAACCTAATGTAGCATGTTGAAATTCAAATTCTAGGCTTTGGCACCATTTTGGGTCAAGGCTAACATGTTCCTTGAAAGAAATTGTTAGCATATAAATGTAGGGAGTCAATTCATGTAATAGGTATCGATTATTATGTCATTCTCTTATATTTTTTAGATACTTATGTTCTAATTCCTTCTATGGATGAAAGCCATTGATGGGTGTTTTATGCACTTCTCAACACAGGTAGTGCATAGGTGCACTACCTCTCTTGAAAGGCAATCTCCAACAACAAGTTGCTGAAATTCACCCCAAGGTCTCTCAGGTGTCAGGTCTTGACGTGCATGGAATTTCTCAACCGATATTTGATGTGATTTTTCTAGTAATCACAGGGCATACTTACGAAGTTTGGCTGGAGATGAGGTGAATCTCAAAATGGAGTTCCTAAGATGGGAAGTTAATGTGCAATTTGCTGCAAGTTCGAACAACAATCTTAAAATCCTATTTTATCTTAAGATTTGACTTTACAATGTGCAATGAACCTTAGCATAGGTTACTTCTTAAAAAAAAAGAAAAATGGAAAGGAAGAGAATAGGTTCCTATATCTGAAACTAGCAATGAACAGTGATCATGGAGGGTTCTACTGTGGACAACTTCCTTAAAATAGAATTTCACTTAACCAGAACAACTCACAGTATCATGAAACTTGTGCAAGCTTTTAAGGACTACAAATATTTGACCATTCATTAACCATAAACATGCATGAAAAAAAGATAGAAGTTTGGAGCAGCTTTTAGTTTATGCCCAGACTAACTTTACATAGCTATCTACCATCAGTAAACAACAAAAAGTATGGACAAGAAAGGCATCAACACAGCAGAAATCTACACAACCATTGAACAACATTCAATAATCTATAAAAGTAATCTAAAACATGAAGAACAACAAAGAAAATCTATCTAAATCAACTAACTATGGGAGATGAACAATGTAACATGCAATAGAAACTCAAGAGTCCACCAAAAGCCAATGAACTTCTATTAAAAATTTTGCAGCATGCCTTTACAAAAACTCAACTCTCCCCTAAAAATGAGAGGAGACCCCCTATTTATAGTGTTCAAAAATCAAAATGAATGTCCAAGATTCACTACAACCTAAGGTTTCACCTACCCCCAAATATATTACAATTTAAAATTACATCTTTGTGTTTTCCCTATTTTGTCCTTATATGATAGCACTATAGCACTTATGTCTTTTGTTGATTTCCTTTGCTGCATCTAATCTATGAGAAGCTTTTCATCAATGACTGGGTTTCCCTCTTGCTTCTTCAAAGTGGCATACTCCATGAACTTGTTGATTAATGCCTGAAGCTTATCAATCTCCATTATATTAGACTGGAGCACTGGGTAGTTCCTTTGCTTGGATCGGCTTGTGAGTGTATCCCAATCTCCAACATACTTAGCCACATTGTCCCTGACTTGTTCAGATTGGGAAAAATATCAAGCAACAAAACTCATAAAATTTGTGGTAAGCTTGCCTGACATCCCATCTTCCATCTTCTTATGGAAATAAGGAATTATCTTTTCCAGATCAATCTCAATGGCGGGCATATCATAACTTGTTATTAATTTCAAATAATGAATACAATCTTCCCTAAGGTCCTTGGCCCAATCAATTTCAGGCTCCACTTTACAAATCACTTTCTCTAGTATCTCCTTCATATGATCAAAATCTAGCTTCCACATATCCACTAGCCAATGATCATCCTTCGTCCGTGCAAGATCCTTTTCCCATGTTTTCTGAGGCAGCTTGAGGATGGCCTCAATTTTAGGATAAGTGGACTCGTATACCTTTGGGAAGTTAGTACAGAACTTCCTCATGCCCTCAAGGTGTCTTTGTACTTCTAAGAACTTATTTGTTGTCCTGACAACATGATTGATTCCCATGTTTCTAGCATACAGGACCTGTCAGAACCAATCCTCCATAGTCTTAGGCTAGTTCTTTCTTTTATCAAGTTTGTCAATTTGCTCCTTGGACAGCAATTGTGGTGGTGCCGAGGATGTTGTGGGAAGCTCTTCCATGGACGACCATTACTGAATATAGTTAGTCAAATCAGCCAGTTGTGCTTTGAGTTCTTCTTTGGAGATCTTTTCCTTGTGCATTTGATGCACCACTATGGCAACTGACTCCTTGAGGTGATCTATCTTCTGATCCCTAGTAGTTGTTCCCAAGTTGATGGTGGAGACGTCGTAACTTACTCCTTCTCCAACCATGGGTGTGGCAATTTGTATATTCCTAGACTCAGAAGCGTCCATGGTCAGTTTGGATCTAACTTTAGGCTTATTTTCCTTCTTTGTACTGACTTGTACTCGAGCTAAGCTAGCCTCGAGTCTTTCCTTGGGATCTCTGGGAGTCTAAGTCTTCTTCTCTAATTTCTTTTCTAACCACTTAGGCATCTGAGACTCTTCCTTGGGTGATTCACGATCATCTTCTTATTCGCCCTTCGTGACTTCAATCTCTTTATCACTTGGAGCTTCTTGCTTCATCCTTGTGTCTTCTCCTTCTTCTTCATCAGAGTCCTGAATGAACACTATGTCTTAGATCAGAGACTTGGTGGGTGTGCATTTCTTGGGGCTATCCTCTTCTTTATAGGTCTTTTCCTCTTCTTCAGCTTCATGCTTATGTTCCTCAGGATGTTCTTCTTCCCTGTGAGATTCTATCAATAGATCTCTTCTTGCCTCAGCCTCCTCCTCCTCAGGCTTATCTATTTATAGGCTCTTATTAGCTTCAGACTCTTCTTTGGGTTTATCTTCTTCCTTATTCTCCTCCTCCTCATGCTGAGGTGGCACATCTTTTTTCTCTTTCTTTTCTTGCTCTTCTTGCTCTTTCAAGAGAGATATTTCTTCACCATGCTTGGGGCTTTCTTCTTGTTCCCCAATTGGAAGTTTGGTATCCTCTTCTATTTTATCACTTGACTCCTTCTCTTCCTCAGAAGGTGGCCTTTCTATTTTCTCTCTAACTTTCTTCTACTAATGAGCCAACTCCTCCTTGAGGTTTGCATCAAAGGTGTCTACAATGTATTTGGTGTCATCCTCTCCTTCATCACCCTCTAAGGACTCTTTTTCTTCTCCTTTGCGGAACACCTTATCAATCTACAAATGCTTGTGCTTTGGATGTTCATGGTAGTCGTCTACTTCCTCATCCAATTTCCTTGTTGTTTCCTTTTCTTGCCACTCTAACTCCTCAGATATTTTCATTGTGGCTTTCATCTATGGTGGTTCAGTTAGAGGAGTTGAGGCAGGAATGTTGGCAAGAACCTATGCCAGTGCAGCTTGGATGGTTGGATTCATCAATACTTCATATCATTTAGATTAACATTAGCATTCTATAGGAGTTAGATCAAGTAATTCAGCATTTGAGAAATTTGACATATCATCTAGATTAACATTAGCATTCTACAAGAGGGAGTTTGAACAATCTGAGCCCTAGGGGTCAGGCTTCCTTGGTCGTTGGTTGTTTCAGAGCAACTATAGGAGGGACAACAACCAGGGCACTACCGACCTGTCCTAACCCGCCTTCGTGTTTGATCAATTTGAAAGGTCCATTGAGGAGAGTGCCCTATATTAACATGTCGAAGTCAATTTGTTGATTGGAGGGAATTTGGATCATCCTTTAGGTGATCGGGATCAAGAAGGAGCTCTGCTATTAGGAGTTTGTTGTTAGGTATGGCTTTGGTAGGAAGGAATTTTTGGGGTGGATTTCTACCAGGCAGAACGCACAGCTCTGGACGGCAGTAGCAGAGTTCCTATCACTCAGGCATCATTCACTTATCTTTAGCCACTTCGGGTCTGAGGAGGCGGAAAGCCGCTAGGTGTTTGCTGCTTAAGTCGGCAGATGTCAGGTAGCAGTCCAATGGAGGCAACTTGCAGAATTGGGACCGGACAAAGACAAGGTCGCTTACCTTGTGTTTACCCTATCATTTGAAAGTTTTGTGGTTAGGGCAAGGTTGGGTTCTGAGTCACGGGAGGATGAGAACAATTTTCCCTAAAGTTATGGTGCTAATGGGATGAAGTCCCGATCACGGAGGTTTGTGGGACACAACCCAATGAACATTGGGCACTTGGCGATTTTCACTTTGCATTCAAACATTTTTCTTGGAACTAGGACCCGAACGGCACAAAGATGCCACTTGGAAGCTATAAGAGACGATGGAGTGCTCACAGAGTGCCAATGAAGGAAACCCAGTCGAGATGACTCACAAAGGATGATTAGTCATGTATTTTGCATTTTTTTGGCCATGATGGGATCAGGTTCTAAATCTCAGAACGCTAGATGTCGATGGCCGCAAAGGTCGGTGAGTTTGGCAGGGTAGCCCACAGATGAAAGTCTGTGAGGTAGGGCCTAGAGGATACTAGGCACCTGGTTGTTTATTCATGAGGCCTACAGTGTTACATGACAGACAGAGGAGTGGGGCCTGAAGGCTAGATAGAAGGGATTAGAATGTCGTTTAGGGTAGTGGACTATGAGTGTCCCCCAATGATAGAGTCTCGCAGGTGTGGACCCGAGCAACTTGTTGAATTTCATTTCAATTTGTGAGTTTACCTAGTTTAAATGGCGAAAGGATGGAGTCATCCTGTGATGGTGGGCCTGATAGTGAGGTTCGTCATTTGGAAGTTATCTTTGTTTTCAAGTGTTGAAAAGGAAATAGGGGTGCACAAGCTTGAAGAGCATGAACACTCTGGCCGAAGAATGGCGCCGAGAGGACAAGGTTTTGTGGCCACTAAGTTGTTTGATTTCAATGGTTTTTCAATTTTTTATCATATGGGTTTTGGGCGCCTTTTTTTTCTCTATCTAGTTCATGTGTTTTTCCTCCTTCCAATTTATCATTTTTTCAACAAATCAAGGTGCGGGCGGTGAACTCGCCTTAAGAATCTGATGGAAGCAAAAGATCAGCTAGAAAATGCACTAGAACAACAGCGACACTTGATGGGCTCGAAGGCAGCGCTCGCTGGGTAGCTCCGACTCGCTCTGATCAAACTAATAAGTGAAAATGACCCTTCATTGTTGGCTATTTATAGACTTCAGTGCATTTAATGCCCCTATTTAATGCAGGTATGGCAGGTCAGAGAGTTGGTAGGTTGCAAGTTCAAAAACGGTGTTGGAGACACTGGGATCTAACAGGATGGAAGCCTTCATGCGTTGGATGTTTGGAAGTTTAGTGTTGATCAAATGGTGAAAGGAGCTTAAGAACCCAATGGGCAGGTGACAACGGGCTGATGGCTTCTAGAAATCTTGGTGATGAACTAGTGGTGAAGATAACTCTGGAACCCGATGGGCGGAAAGCTACCAAAAGAAAGCCTTTTGAGACAAGGCGATGAGGCGATGGAAATCTGAGAGGAGTGACCCGCCAGGGTAGGCCCAATGAGCTCGATGGACGCCGGCTTCAAAACACCAAGGCAAACAGCCAGTGGTATTACACAAAGACTAAGGACTTAGAAAATTTGAGGGATTGAAAAATATGGTCACCTTAAGATGATTCCTTTGGGACTCACTGACCATTTTGAAGACCAAACAAGGGGCATGCAAAACAAAGTGACAAAAAATGACCTACCAAGGTGAAGGAAATAAAGGGTCCCCGTTCACAACAGGGCGTGTGTGTTGAAGGCACAACAAGTGGTGACTCTACTGGAGAACGTTCCTGAGCTTTCTAGGGATAAGTATTCATTTAGAAGCCAGAATCTCTGGTTTCATAGACCAAGGACCGAACATCGAAATGTAAACCAAGAGAATGGGATCCTTAGTTGAGTCAACCTACAAAACATTTCAGAAGTGTGTGTTTAGTGAATTCATTCCTTTCCTTAGAAATTGTGACAGACAGCGGTCAATCAAACTGAGCAAACTACTTGAATCATCCAACCCCAAAAGTAACCTGGACATTGCCTCGTTGCTAGTCAGGAATCCATAGCCTTGGCAGACTTTTTGTTGTGACCCCACAAGTATTTCTCTACTGCCATCCGAGCGTCCATAGCCCTGGTAGAGTTATCCGCACATCCATACAGTTGCTTGATTTTAGAATTTTCTTTTCTTTCTTTTGATATTTCTTTCACACTTTATCCTTTTGCTCAACCATGTAAGCACTAAAGCCTACAATGGGTTTGGGAGCCACAATGGTCACTAGAGCGGACTTAAGATTTTTCACTCGCTAAGTCATCATAACAACTACTATAGAGCCCTTTGGAAACCGTTAATATGTGTTTCATGCGGAATCTTAGATGAACATAAAAGGATTCAACCAAGGGTCGAGTTCTAAGGAAGAGTTCAAATGAGGAAGTCATTTTGAGGTAGCTATCAGGGACCAATGTTTGATAGTGAATATTTTTCCAAAGAACACTAAGAGCAGGCAGAAAAGTGAACCATTCATTGAATGAGCATGACCACTGTAGCAGAAACAAAGAACACCCTCATCAAAGAAAAATGGTCGGGACATGAGCAAAAATGAAGTGAAGCAACGCAAAGCAGGGAAACGAAAGGAAACCAAAAGTAGCCTAAACTAACCTATATACAAGTATTTACAGGAACAACTCTAAAAGAGCTAAGGCTTGGAAGTAATGCTTTAGGTGTTGCCCATTGACAGGCAACGAGACATCCTCACCAGTTAAGGTCTTTAAGCGGAAAGCATTGTCTCCGAGGATTCTAGCTATCTGAAAGGAGCCAAGCCAAAGCTTGTCGAATTTGTTATGTCCCCCTTTCTTCTCATGGGCTTTGTCCCAGCATAAGACTAAATGTACAATTCTAAAGGCCTTAACTTTGGCTCAATGGTCGAACCATCTCTTGACAATGCCCTAATGTTTGGAAAAAAATTCTATTGCACGATCTTGTACCTCTTCTAAATGTAATAGCTCAGCTAAGCGAGCTTCTCTACAATCCTCTCCTTCGTAAAAGTCATTGATAAACTAGAGGATGGGGATATTTAAATGGATTGAGAATATAGGCTCTAAGCCAGAGACGAGGTGGAATGGAGAATCACCAAGGGCAGCCTTATGGTCTATGTGATCTGCCCAGAGGGAAAAATGGAGTTGGGTGTGCCAATCCTTGGGATTCCTATCAAGCAGTTTTTTAATCATAGTAATCAGGTTCTTATTAGTGGATTTTGTCAGGCCATTGCCCTGGGGGTAATAGTTGGATGAGAATTTAAGAGAAATTCCTTAATCAAAGGCCCAACTGGAAAACTTAAGTGAGGAAAATGCAGGGCCATTTTCACATACTAAGGAATAGGGTCAACCAAAACGATTTAATATAAAACTTTCAAGAAAATTCTTAACTACCTCTGTTGTGCATTGCCTACATGTAATTGTTTATGTCCATCTAGTGCAATAATCAAAAGTAGTCAGAATGTACCTGTGTCCTATAGATGATGGAGAGCTTACCAGAACAATGAATTCGAGACCCCATTGTGCGAACGGTCTCACCTCCAGAACTAGTTGCAATGGGACAGCATCATTCTTTTCTCTGGTTGCAGCGGTCTGGCATAAGTGTCATGTACGAACATGGTTGTGATCATCCTTGAAGACTATCAGCCAATAGTAACTTGTTCACAAGATCTGATGAGTAGTCGAAGGGCCAGATTGATGACCGGTGCCAAACTTGTCATGGAATTCTTTCAAAACCCGATCAGCTTCTTCCTTCCCAAGGCATCTCAAATAGACACCTTCATGATTCATCTTGTAGAGTATAGATCCCTACAGCATGTAGTTGTTGCTTTTCAGTCTAAGGGAACTCTTTTGAACTCCCTGCAAGTGAGGCAAGCACTTGTGGCTCAACAAATATTAGACTATGTCATCATACCACTCCCCTAGGGAAACATCCTCAAGCTGGTACTGTTGCATTGTAAGTTCAAGTCCTGCTTTAGCTGTTGTTTCTGCTATCATTTGAGTGAGTGCCTACCCTCTTACTAATTTCATGAACTGAATCTCCATGTCATATTCTTGCAGCAAAGTAACCCACTTGGCTCTTCACTCCCCCAATTCATTTTGTATTAGCAACATCTTCACTGCCAAGTCAAGAACAATGGAAACCACCTTATTACGTAAGACATAATACTTGAACTTCTTTACTCCTCTGAAAAGGGCATATGCTTGCTTTTCCACATTGTGATATCTTAGTTCGGTATCTTTTAAGGGAGGACTCATGAAAGCAATAGGGTGCTCATTTCCCTCATTGTCGTTTTGGGTTAAAATGTTGGCACACAAGTGATCTGAAACAAAGGAGTAAATGTAGAATGGCTACAGATAGTTTGGGCTAACTAGAATAGGTGCCTCAACAATTATTTTTTTAATTTCTTCAAAGGATTTCTTTGCTTCTGGGGTCCACTCAATCTTAGCATCTTGTTTCAACATAGCATTAAGTGGCTTGATGATCTCAGCAAAGCCTGTAATGAACTTCCTGACGAAGTTGATCTTTCTGAAGAAAGACTTTAATTCTTTCTTGCTACCTAGCAGCAGGATTTTCAGCAGAGATTAGATACACTTGGGATCTATGGAGATGCATTGTTCTTAGATAACATGCCCAAGAAATTTCCCTTTAGTGACTCCGAAGATATATTTCTTCATATTAAGACAAACTCCAAATTCTCAACATCTCTGAAAAACCTTGCATAAGTTAGAAACATGATCACTCTGCTTCTTTGAGAACACAGTTAAATCATCCATGTAGATGATTATGCATTTTCCAATCAAGTCTTTAAAGAAAATTTGCATGGCACGTTGAAAGGTGGCACCAATGTTGATGAGCCCAAATGGCATCTGTCTATAGGAAAAAGTTCCCCACTTGGTGGTAAATGTCATCTTGTGTCATTCTTCATACTGCACCATGACTTGGTTGTACCCATAATAGCCATCAAGAAAGGACATCATTTGCGAACCATTCACAATCTGCAGTACCTCATCCAATGAAGGCACTGGATAGTTCTCCTTTTCTGAGGCTCTATTCAGATTACGAAATTCCACACACAATCTAATTTCTTCGTTCTTTTTCCTAACTGGGACCAAGTTGGCCACCATGTGGAGTGCCTGACTAGGCAAATAATCCTTGCTTAAAGTAGTTTCTACACCTTCCTTGTAAATGATGGGTTCCAACAATGCATTGATGGGACGTTGTCTTTGGCGGAATGGTTGTACATCAGGCTTGAGAGGGATGGTATGCATGATGTGGAAGTGTCATAAGTCTTCAAGTCTTCATAGCTCCATGCCACCACATCATGATACTTCCACAAAGCATCAACAATTCCTTTCTTTTCTTCTACAGTACACACCTTGCTAATAAAAACATTTTTGATTTCCTCAGTTGTGGACGTCACATTGGTTATTTATGGACTCTTTCTTTACTTGTTGGTCTTGAACTCAGATCTAATTCAAGTCAAATATGCGCTCAAGTTGAACCATACCTCATGGAATAGTGTTGATTTTGAGGTTGATGACCCCTTCTATGTCTAATTCAACTTCTTTTGAATCAACTTCATCAATTATTTGTGTTCCAAAGACATTGGAACTAGTGAAGAATTCAAGGAGGTGCTTATCATCATTAAATACTTGGAAGTAAGTAATGTTATCTGAGACAGATGGGGTGGATGTCAATTCAACTATGAATTTCTTGAGTCCAGACAGGTAGAGGGGTTACAAAGTACTGGTTGCTTGAGCCAAGGCATCAACTGTATGATTCTGGGAATGTGGGATAAAATGTATATTAAATGCATCAAAACCTTCTAGAAGATCCCAGACTCTATGCCTATAATTTTCCAACCTTCTGTCGTGGCATGAGTATAATTTTCTAATTTGTTTGACTACCAGTTCCGAATCACCAAAAACATGTAACATCTTAATATTTTTCCTTAAATCCATTAAAATACCATGGACCAAAGCTTCATATTTTGCTACATTATTGGTGCAATAAAATTGAAGTCTATGGGTGGAAAAGTAGGTCTTACCTGTGGGGTTGATGAGCTCGAATATGGCGCTGACTCCTTATTTGGATTTGGACCCATCAAAGCGTAGATTCCAAAACTTAGGCAATTCCTTGACTCTAGGGCCAATGAGGTATGGCCTCTCCTTCAGTTTAACACTTGCATCAGAGGTTTCCTAAGTAGGTGTTAACTAATTAAAGTCTACGACAAGCTGCTCCGTCGACAACTCCTCTTTGGGGGCGACCCGTTCTTTGATATGTTCCAATGTTGTTTGGCATAGACAACACTCAAACTTGAAGTGGGAAGTGTTGTGTACCCTGCACCAATTAGGTAGCAAGAGCTCTTGGAAATTCATCCTCACACCCAAACTAAGCTTATTTTGCATGCATTTTTCCATGACGTCCTAGAATCCATCTAGTAATCCTAAAGTGTCATCTTCAAGGAACTCCTCATTATCGCGTTCTACTAGCATTTTTGTGCTGAGGTGTATGGGCTAAATTGATTAGAGGGCTACATTGTACCAAGAAGACTTCTGCAGCTAATTCTTCTTCTCGAGGCTCTACTTCTTCCTCATAGGCAAAGGGGCAATAATTCCCCAACTCTGTTTCACTAAACAACACCTCATTAGTGATGTTATATTCTATGATCTTGAACTTCATACAAGGCTCACGATCTATACAGATTTGATTTGGTAGCCCTTCGCATGGTAGCCACATGTGAGAGTGATTTGTTGTAGCATATCCATTCAGCGTTCTAGTGAAGTCTTGCCCAAGGATAATCCCATAGGCATCAAGGATTTTTTCTACCTGAATTTCAATGACTTGATGTACCCTTGGATCTGTAGCAATCTGCATTGGGATCTTATTCATTTCCCCCACTATATTAACCTTTGTTTTTTCTCGTTGAGTCACTTTTCTCCTTGAAGGTGTGGGGGTAATCCCAAGAGCTTTGCACACTACTAGGGGCATGACATTGGCGGATGCCCCAAATCAAGCAAGCAATTGTGCAAATTCTTTCCAAATATCTGGATGGTGGTGAGGAAGGGCAGTGTTTCCAACTTTCCCTGGAAGAGGCCCATAGGCATGTCCACCTGAGCCACTAGAGCTTTGTTCTTATCACCACCCTTATCCTTAGCCTCCCCAGAGGGCTGATCCTTGGGGTTTTTCTTATTATTCTGATCTGATTCCTTTGCAGGCTACTTATTTGTCGACTAATTTTGAGGTGGATCAGCCTTCTTCCCATGAATTTGTTGAATGATAGGCTCACTTGGAGGGTCTTCGAAAGAGACTCTCTTAGCTGGTATTTCTTGTGTTTCCTTAGAGGAAGGGGTTCCATTAATAAATTTAAAGAAGGCATGCCTAACTATGGGAACCTTGAGTAATTCAAAGGTGGATAAGTTGATCTTGACTTTCTTGAACTCCTCTATGACATATTCACCCATTTGTTCAATTTTGGTTTCAAAGGCTCTACCTATGGCAGAGCTAGTAGACTGGGCTTGTTTCTAGCTTGATTTATTTTGGGTTTGTCCTTGAGGCTGGTTTTGTGGTTGTTTTAATGGCTTATCCTTGTTGAGGTATTGAGTAGGCACATGAGGAAGACCAAGATTATTACTGGCATTGGGGTCAGGCGGGGTGCTAAAGTAATTGGGCGGAGTGGAAGTCATAAAAGGTCCACCCACCTACATATTCCTAAGGTAGTAGGGAGTCACCCTCTGCTGGAACATATGAACTTCATCTACATATAATTCCTCATCATCTATTGGACCACTGTCTACTAAATCAAAAAGTTGAGACAAGGTTTCTTTGCTACTTAGCTCTAGATTTCGTCCTCTTTTGGTGGAGCATCCTCACATTCCAGGACATTTCTCACTCTGTGGGAATGGTGCTAGATCGACCAAAAGATAGGAGGATTCATAGGGCTCAGACGAGAGTAGGTCGCAACATTCGACATTGTCCACGACATTCTAAACTTCGACTTGGAAAATTTATGCGGCAATGAGGAACTCAGTGCAGTCCAGCTCAGAGTGCCTACTAGTTTTGTGAATTCGACACCATCTAGAGAGAGCTGCTTCAACAATGTATACACCACTAGTTGTCTTCTATGTGCTAGCAGGTTGGTCAAGTGGAGTAGGAACACCCCCGTTGTTGGGCCTAGTATTCCATATTTTGTTTTGTCTTTGGGTCGTTATGCTTTCAAAATTCTAGTTAGAATTTTGTCCTTTTTCATAGCTTTGTCTTGAGGAGGGACCTACATCATGGCCACCGCTGCTCTCTTTGTTGAGGTTGGCTTGAATGCTCCATTGGGAAGCTTGTAGCTGATTATTCTGATTTCTCAGGTGTGTCATCTCTATGGGAATTTTCTTGTTCATTTCATTCATCTCATCAAGATGATCTTTCTCAGTGTTACTTGGCTATGACACTTGATTTTGAAGGAAAATGGGCAAGGCAATTGGCTGATTTTGTTCTGCTGGGGGAAATTTTGGTCCCTGTAGGTATAATGGCATTTGAGGTTGTTGAGAGTATGTCTGCTGCTATTGGGGAGCCTTGGAGTAGGTCTACTATTCTTCGAGTTGCAAGTATGAGGGCACGAGAGGCACTTGGTTCATCAGTTGTTTTGGATGTGGGACTATGGGCAGTTGAGGCACCTGGTTCATAAGAGGTGTCTGATGAGCGAACGCTTGGTTGAGCCCTTGAACCTACATTGGATGAGCCATTGGGCTCAAAGAAGGCAGTGGATTGGAAATGTTTTTCCCCAAGTCTGTACTAGCAATAACTGCCTCAACATAGGAATCTACTAACTGAGTTGGAGTTGGTCACATTCTTTCCACCAATGCAGCTATGAGGTTGTCCAATGTTGTGTAATAGACTGGCAAGGTAGCAGTATCATTGAGTGTATACGGAGCTTGTAGCCTTGAATATGCCCAGTGGAATCGATCAATGAAGAGCAGTAGGTGTTGGAGTTAAAAGAGACACTGAGAGGGGGGGTGAATCAGTGTGAATCCAAAATGATATTTGTTGCTCAAAATGAGAGTTTAAACATATTTATACTTTGATCTCAATTTAAAGATTAAGTCATTCATGTATTGAATGTAATCTTTTGCATGCACAATTGAGAATTTAAATAAATAGAATAGCAGCATGAAATAGAAGAGCCATCACACAGAAACAAAGATACACAAGATATTTTTGCCGAGTGGAAAACCCTGAATCAGGGAAGAAAAACCACTCCAAGTGCCTTATAGGCTTAATAAAAAAACCACTGTTCATAATGCCTTATAGGCAATTTTTAGAGCACCCACTCAAGGAGCACCAACCCCTCATTTTTGAGACATCTATCTTAGGGAGTACAAACCCTTCAACTTATGTTTTTCAAACAATAATGATAGCTCAGAGGATTACTCTGTTTTCAGTAAAGCATAAACATGTCTGCTCTCTCGTCTACAGAATACCCTAAGGATTCACAAATTGAATCCCTAAAATATTACATAGAGAAGAGGTTTACAATCTCTCTTCCTTTTGAATACATATGCTTATGCAGAGTTTACAATTTCTTTCATAATATCCAGATACTCTCAGAATTACAATAGAAGTGCCAGTTGTGAAAATAATTTTTCTGTTTCATATTTATACATCTTGTTTTTGGTATCAAGTCTTCAAGAAACTTCAAATGTCAAGGAGAGCAGCAACATAACTTCCTCTTGAGTGATTTTGTGACAGAAAATCAGGAGTAAAGAATGCCAGAAAATGATTGACTGAAGAGAAAACGCCCGAATAATAAGGCAGTCAAGATTATGACTGAATCAATAAAGCTTTGACAAGTGTAGATCAGGAAATTTTATCATTTTTGCATCTGTTTTGCCAAAACCCTGAATACAGCAAATAATATCATTTTGAACCAAAAATATGGATAACCCACAAGCTTATTTGTTTATTTCAGAAAACCCCTGTTATTAAACTTCAAAAAATTTGAATACCCATAATCTGAAAATACATTTAAGTGCCATAAAAAGTTTGAGGAATGTAATCATTCTTCCAATATGATTCCCTTAAATGCAGCCAAATAAACTTCATTTTATGAAAACCCTTGATCAGAAGTAATAAAATCTACTAAGTAACTGCTGGAATTCAAAGATCATGATAACCCATGAACAAAAAATGCTAAATCTGTAATATAACTGATGGAATCTCAATACCCACATATTGAAAAAGAAAAACCCTTATTCCTAAAAGCTTTGAAATCATTTAAGAGCAATAAGAGAAATAGTTCTGGAAGAGCAATCATACTTGTGAAATGATTCCCTAATATCCAATCGAAAAATGCAAGATATCCATTTATCCCCACAAAAATTCCATGTGAAAAACAATTCTGATAGAAGGTAGATGCTGATCAAGCTGATATAAAATAAATTATGAGGCAAAGGCATTACCAGATTATAATGAAGGAAGGCCAAAAAAATTGAATACCATGAAGCTATCCACATTTTTCTGAATATGCCAAGATTCCAGCTTGAAAAATGCATGCAAAGACTCTTCAAAAACATCTAGAAACCACGTTGTAACCAACAAAATGTCTCCATGGCGGTGCCAAAAGACTAGGGTTCCATCATTTCGAAGTGAAGAGACAAAACAACAAAATCTGCCCTAATCATTTTCCTTTCTCATCATTCGAATGACTTAGCAAAAATGAAATGGAGTTTGAAGTCCATGCAAGACTCAAATCAAAACAAAGTCATTAAAATGTGGTCGCTGTCCAAGAAGCTCGACCAAGTAATAATCATAAACACCAAGTAAAAGATGCACGTTTTCCATGTAAGAATCAAAGTTAACTCAAAAGCCGAAAGGATCAATATGATCAATATAATCATTATGTAATGGATAGTATAAAAGAGTGGCCATAGAACCTAACTAAAGTTGAAGTCAACCTTGCAAAATAATTTACCAAACTGTCCATCGAAACAAAGGTGATTACCATGAAGATTGACAACCTCACCATCTTAAGTCAATGTCAATGTGACCATGGAGAGTGGATGGCCAAAAGAATTTAAATAACTTTGCAAATTGTCTTGCATTTAAACATGAAATTTGTCTTGCAATTAAACATGAAATAACTTGCCAAAGATATAGTAACCAAGATGATCATTAAAAAGATTACCATGATCAAAACCAGACTGAATTGAAATACTGATCCAATGAAGTACCTGGCAGAGAGAAGATCATGAATCATGAAATACTGAATCTGACAATAACCTTGAAACCATTAAAATAACCTGTCATTGTCAAAGAACACAAGTAGATCAGTACCGTCAAGAGATAAAAATACAAACTGAGCACTGAAACTAAAATTGAAGCCAAGTATGCCAAGAGAGTAAATTGATCACAGGAAGCCTGAAAGAAAACTATCCACTGCAAATTAGAGACCAACTGAATGTAACCAAGCTGAGAGAATCATCTGACACAATAGAGAAGTTTGTCATCAAGGACAATCATAAATGAGTATCAACAAACTCCCCCTTTGTCCTTGATGGAAAAACACAAGACTCTCCCCCTTTTTACCTCAACGACAAAGAAATGAAGAGAGGATTGTGCAATGCCATGAAACACACGAATAATAAAGAGTACTAGCTGCAAATAAAGAATAACAATGCAACAATCGAGAATAGAGGAGAGAAGTAAGTAAATAAGACAAAGAACTTGCTCGCCCTGTCAGAAAGCATGGTAAATTAGTGAAGTAACGATTGAGAGATAACTCCCAATCGAAGCCTCAGCCTCTCAAACAGTTCTTTAGCTAAGGGCTTAGTAAAAATATCAGCCACCTAATCTTGTGAACCAACAAACTGTAAGTAGACTTCATTAGCCAAAACCTTTTCATGAAGAAAGTGAAACTTGATAGCAATATGTTTAGTGTGAGAGTGCATGATAGGATTTTTCAAAATATTTATCGCACTAGTGTTATCACATAGAATGGTAACAGGTTTAGAAACAACAATACCCATATCATAAAGAGTCTGACTCATCCACAATACTTGTGTACAACATGAAGTGGCAGCAATGTATTCAGCTTCAGCAGTGGAAAGAGAAACTGATTCTTGTTTCTTGCTGAGCCATGACACTAAACGATCACCAAGAAAGAAAGCAGCACCACTGGTGCTTTTCCTATCATCCAGACAACCAGCCCAGTCAGCATTAGTATATGCAATTAAAGAGAAATCACTGCTCCTAGGATACCAAAGACCATAGTCAAGAGTGCCCTGAATGTATTTAAAAAACCTTTTAACAGCAGTAACCTGAGATTCTTTAGGTGATGCCTAAAAGTGTGCAACTGTGCAAACTGCATGCATAAGGTCAGGTCTAAAGGCAGTTAAGTATAAAAGACTGCCAATCATTGATCTATATTCTGTTTGATTTGAATTATGAGAATCATCTGTTTTAGTAAGTTTGCATCATGTAGCCATTGGAGTGCTAACTGGATGACATTCATCCATTTTAAATTTCCTAAGCATCTCTCCAGCATATTTAGTTTGAGAAAGAAATATTCCATTCTCACATTGAGAGATTTGAAGACCCAAAAAGAAGTTTAATTCTCCTAACATAAACATTTCAAACTCAGATTCCATGAGCTTTGAAAACTTCTTACTCAATGTAACATAATTGCAGCCAAAGATAGTGTCATCAACATAAATTTCAACAACCAAAATATCAGAACCTTCAGTTTTAACATAAATATTACTTTCTACACCTCCTCTAACAAAGCCATTAGAAATTAAATGACTGTCCAGCCTTGAGTACCAGGCTCTAGGAGCTTGTTTTAAGCCATAGAGAGCCTTTTTCAACCTGTAAACATGAAGTTAAGACATCGCTTTGCATATAAATCCTTCGGGTTTGACAACATATAACTCTTTACATCCACAAAAGCCATTACGCGCGGTTTTGTCCGTTTGATGGCAGATAAAAGTTTTGTGAAACATAGCCAGTTAAGAATATTGATGGACTCTGTCGCGGTACGAGGTTTGCTAAGTCGTACATTCTTACTGAAACGCAGCCTTCTGAATAAATCACGCTTTGGCTAAGGGCAGCATTACCATTTTCATCAATTTTGTAAATCCGACATCCAATGACATTATTGTCATCGGCGGTCTTGGGACTAACTCCGAGTCTGAATTTTTCTGAATTTGATCAATTTCTTCCTGCATAGCATTAACCCAGCATAAATTTGTGAGAGCTTCATTAAAAAATTTAGGCTCAAACTGAGTAACTAAATAGAAAGCAATTTGTGCCTTTTCATCATATTCTGCAGCCCTTCTTCTGGTTTGAACTCCTGTATTCTTATCCCCAATAATCTGATCTTTGGGATGATATTTAGCTATAGTCTTCAAAGGAGCTTTTGATGCAACCTTTTCAGGACTTGCATTTTCATTTTTAGGGTTTGCTGATTCAGCAATAGGCTTTGTTGTTTTAGCTTATTTTGGATTGGATTCAGTTTCAAGAACATCTTCCTCATTATCCTGCAATGTATCAGCATCTAAATGCAAACTTTCATCAAATTTAACATTCACAGCTTCAACAATCTTGTTAAGCCTTATGTTAAGACATTTATAAGCTTTGCTGTGAGTTGAATATCCCAAAAAGATACCTTCATCAAAATTTGATTAAAAGCTGCCATTATCGTATCCTCTTATTAAGCTTATTTAAGCAAAGGTGTTGTGGAAGCGGGTTTCTTCCATACCATAATTCATACATAGTGTGTTTAGACTTCACCCTAAGCTGTACTCTATTCAAAATGTAAACAGTTGTATGAACAACTTCTTTCCGTTGATAACAGGACAATTTAAGAAACTGTCAGCTTATAGGTTCCTAGCTACATTTCTTTTCTGAGTTTATTCTTATGTTCAACCGACTGTTTGTTGAGAGTGTTTTAGTTGTAGCATATTGTATTTTAATGTCGTGCTGTTCACAATAATCTATAAATTCTTGAGAGGTGAACTCACCTCCTTTGTCAGATCGCAAACATTTAAGTTTCAAATCTGATTCTTTCTCAACCAATTTACGAAAGATTCTAAACCTTTCAAAGGCTTCTGATTTGTGCTTAAGAAAAGTGACCCAAACCATTCTTGTATAATCATCAAAAGTAGCATAAAATTACTTACCATTAATAGACCTGGTTCCTGGTTCAGATTTTCATCCCAGTATGCACGAGTGGTTTCAGAGAAGAATGTTCTTTTGTTTTGAAGTTGATTTTAGTTTGTTTACCACTTAAACATTCTTTGCACATAGAGTTTTTTGGCTTGCTAAGAACTGGTAAACCTCTAACATTCTAATTTTTACTAATTCTAACCAGATTTTCAAAGTTTATGTGTCCTAATCTTTTATTCCATAACCAACTCTCTTCAATTTGGCCCATTAAACGCCGCCTTGATTGGCCCATTACATTTCGCCGTGTATGAAGTTATTTTACTTTCCTTTTTAATCATCAGCTAGCTTGGGCTGGCTTGTTCTTAAATCAAAATTCCTGGTGAGAAAAGAACATGATAACCACTATCACATATTTGACTAACGCTTAATAGATTGTGCTTGAGACCTTCCACATAGTACACATTGTAGATAGGAGTGTCCTCATTCAAAAGAAGTGAACCCTTACCTTTTATTTGAATACCAGAGTTATCACCAAACTTAACACACCCACCTACATAATATTCAAGATTTATAAATTTACCTTTGTCCCTGGTCATATGGTTTGAACATCCACTGTCCAGGACCCATAAGTCCTTTTTCTTGGAATGAAAAGCAGTCTGAATAAACATAGATTGCTCAATATTGTGGACAGACTTAGGTTTCCAGACCTTTTTAAAATTCTGCTGTTTAGATTGTAGATTAGTTCTGCACTGCTTGACAGAATGTCCCAAAGTATTACATTTCAAGCATCTGATCTAACTAACAAAACCATAATGTTGTCTAAGACCAAACCTGGGTGTTCTAGAATTCATAAATCTGCAAGAGCTCGCCTTATGGCCGAATCTGTTGCAGAAAAAACAATAACCATAGAAGAAAGAATTAATGCTGTAAGAGGGTCTATTACCTCTTAAAATCTAACCATGATCTTTGCTAGAATGTGAGTGATTTGGGTGTTTGACTTCAGAAGAGGGGTTTTGTTTTACATTGTCACTTGAACACTCACCCTTTTCAAAACTGATACCAGTTTTATCATTATGAATTTTCTGCTTACATAGCATCTCATTTAGTTTTAGAGTGCTTTCATATTTTTCAATTTTTCCTTCCTAAGCTAAACAACTTCTTGTTCCAGTTTTTGAATTTCTTGATCCTTCCAGCTTACAGTCTCTCGAAGACAGTCTTCAACTCTTTTGGCTTCTTCAAGCTGAGTTTTCAAAGAGACCACAACTTGATCTGGTTTATGTTCTTGTGTAAGAACTTGTTTTTTGAGTTTTCTAACCTCTTGTAAAGAACATTTCAGTTCACTTTCAAGGTCTACAACACCTTCTTCAACATCAATGGCATTAGAGTCATTTTGCTGAGTAATTTCAGCCATGAACAAAGTTTCATCTTCTTCAGCTGATGAATCTTCAGATTCAATGTCAAATTCATCCTTACTAAATAGAATTTTCTTCTTTTTGAAATTAAAGTTTCATTTAGGTTTGAAAACCTTCTTCTTAGGCTATTTTTTCAGTTGTCTCGTTGTCACAAATTTGATCATCATAGGGACACTTTGCAGCAAAGTGACCTATTTTGCTGCAGTTGAAACATTTAAAGGGAAGTTTTCCCTTGTATCTTCCTGAACCCTTCTTGAGTTTTCTAACAAAATTGGATTCTTTAGAATCAGACAACTCTGATTCACTAACTTCAACCTTTTCTTTCTTTTCAGTGTTAAAGGCAGTTTCTTTTCCAGTTGAGGTGTTTTTGCTAGTTCTCATTTCATAGGCAATAAGTATTCCTTGAAGGTTGTCTAAGGTAAGTTGATCAAAGTGTTTCTTTTCTTCTAGGGCTGAAACCTTAGATTCAAATTTTGATGGTAAGGTCTTGATAACCTTTGTGACCACATCAAATTCATTAACCTTTTGGCCTAAACCTTTCATACCATTGACAACTTCATCAACTCTAAGAAAATATTCAGCAACTTTTTCATCATCCCTCATTTTCATCTCCTCAAATAGATGTTTGAGTGTAATGATTTTTGACAACTTGACTTTCTCATTCCCTTGATATATAGTTTCAAGTTTTTTCCTAGATATCATGACCAGATTTGCAATGCATGACTTTAATGAACACATCTTTAGTTAACCCACATAAGATGGTATGCTTAGCTCTGGCATTTGTTTCATACCTCTTTTTATCAGCAAGATCAGTGGGAATAGAAGTTGGTACATTGTAAGCAATTATAACCATGCTCCAAACATCAACATCAAAAGAAATAAGAAAAGCTTCCATTCTGATTTTCCAGAACACATAATCTGTTCCATCAAATAACAGAGCTCTGGTTATAGAGGCACCGTCTTGAGAATGTGCCATAAAAAAAATAAACTCCAAGACCAAGATCAATCCAAGGTGATAAAAAACCTATCAGAGGACCCTACGCTCTGATACCAATTGTTGGAGTTAAAAGAGACACTGAGAGGGGGGGATGAATCAGTGTGAATCCAAAATGATATTCATTGCTCAAAATGACAGTTTAAACATATTTATACTTTGATCTCAATTTAAAGATTAATTCATTCATGTATTGAATGTAATCTTTTGCATGCACAATTGAGAATTTAAATAAATAGAACAGCAGCATGAAATAGAAGAGCCATCACATAGAAACAAAGATACACAAGAGATTTTTGCAGAGTGGAAAACCCTGAATCAGGGAAGAAAAACCACTCCAAGTGCCTTATAGGCTTAATCAAAAAACCATTGTTCACAATGCCTTATAGGCAATTTTTAGAGCACCCACTCAAGGAGCACCAACCCCTCGTTTTTGAGACATCTATCTCAAGGAGTACAAACCCTTCAAATTATGTTTTTCGAACAATAATGATAGCTCAGAGGATTACTCTATTTTCAGTAAAGCATAAACATGTCTACTCTCTCATCTACAGAATACCCTAAGGATTCACAAATTGAATCCCTAAAATATTACATAGAGAAGAGGTTTACAATCTCTCTGCCTTTTGAATACATATGCTTATGCAGAGTTTACAATTTCTTTCATAATATCCAGATACTCTCAGAATTACAATAGAAGTGCCAGAACTGAAAAGAATTGTTTTGTTTCATATTTATACATCTTGTTTTTGGTATCAAGTCTTCAAGAAACTTCAAATGTCAAGGAGAGCAGCAACGTAAATTCATCTTGAGTGATTTTGTGAAAGAAAATCAAGAGTAAAGAATGCCAAAAAATGATTGACTGAAGAGAAAATGCCCGAATAATAAGGCAGTCAAGATTATGACTAAATCAATAAAGCTTTGATAAGTGTAGATCAGGAAACTTTATCATTTTTGCATCTGTTTTTCCAAAACCCTGAATACAGCAAATAATATCATTTTGAAACAAAAATATGGATAACCCACAAGCTTATTTGTTTATTTCAGAAAACCCCTGTTATTAAACTTCAAAAAATTTGAATACCCATAATCTAAAAATAAATTTAAGTGCCATAAAACGTTTGAGGAATGTAATCATTCTTCCAATATTATTCCCTTAAATGCAGCCAAATAAACTTCATTTTCTGAAAACCCTTGATCAGAAGTAATAAAATCTGCTAAGTAACTGCTGGAATTCGAAGATCATGATAACCCATGAACAGAAAATGCTAAATCTGTAATATAACTGATGGAATCTCAATACCCACATATTGAAAAAGAAGAGCAATAAGAGAAACGGTTCTGGAAGAGCAATCATACTTGTGACATGATTCCCTAATATCCAATCGAAAAATGCAAGATATCCATTTATCCCCACAAAAATTCCATGTGAAAAATAATTCTGATAGAAGGTAGATGTTGATCAAGCTGATATAAAAGAAATTATGAGGCAAAGGCATTACCAGATCATAATGAAGGAAGGCCAAAAAAACTGAATACCATGAAGTTGTCCACATTTTTCTGAATATGCCAAGATTCTAGCTTGAAAAACACATGCAAAGACTCTTCAAAAACATCTGAAAACCACGTTGTAACCAGCAGAATGTCTCCATGGCGGTGCCAAAAGACTAGGGTTCCATCATTTCGAAGTGAAGAGACAAAACAACAAAATCTGCCCTAATCATTTTCCTTTCTCATCATTTGAATGACTTAGCAAAAATGAAATGGAGTTTGAAGTCCACGCAAGACTCAAATCAAAACAAAGTCATTAAAATGTGGTCACTGTCCAAGAAACTTGACCAAGCAATAATCATAAACACCAAGTAAAAGATGCACGTTTTCCATGTAAGAATCAAAGTTAACTCAAAAGCCGAAAGGATCAATATGATCAATATAATCATTATGTAATAGATGGTATAAAAGAGTGGCCATAGAACCTAACCGAAGTTGAAGTCAACCTTGCAAAATAATTTACTAAACTATCCATCGAAACAAAGGTGATTACCATGAAGATTGACAACCTCACCATCTTAAGTCAATGTCAATGTGACCATGGAGAGCGGATGGCCAAAATAATTTAAATAACTTTGCAAATTGTCTTGCATTTAAACATGAAAATTGTCTTGCAATCAAACATGAAATAACTTGCCAAAGATATAGTCACCGAGATGATCATTAAAAAGATTACCATGATCAAAACCAGACTGAATTAAAATATCGATCCAATGAAGTACCTGACAGAGAGAAGATCATGAATCATGAAATACTGAATTTGACAATAACCCTGAAACCATTAAAATAACCTATCATTGTCAAAGAACACAAGCAGATCAGTACCGTCAAGAGATAAAAATACAAACTGAGCACTGAAATTGAAATAGAAGCCAAGTATGCCAAGAGAGTAAACTAATCACAGGAAGCCTGAAAGAAAACTGTCCACTGCAAATTAGAGACCAACTGAATGTAACCAAGCTAAGAGAATCATCTGACACAATAGAGAAGTTTGTCATCAAGGACAATCATAAATGAGTATCAACAGGTACAAGTTTGATCATCCATTTTCGAGCTTCTGTGAAGGTGGTTGGAGGTTATTTTGTTTTTTTGTATGGGGCGATGGTTGTAAAAGCAATACAAAAGTCTTGGTGATGCCACCATTGATCATAGTGATGGACAATGCATTTCCCCTATGTGCAGATATGTATGTATGTCATAGTAGATGCAAACAACATTGATACATACTAATCCCTATGTTTATTTTTTTGGGACATTCTTGGAATGCTTAGCTATATTTTACGTGTTATATTGAACGTTGATGCCACCATTGATCACAGTGATGGACAATGTATGTTCTTGGTTGGTTGTTTTGTAAGAACATATATTGTTTTCAAAATTCTCTACAAAGGGTTTCTTATTACACTTAATATAGAGCCTATCATTCTAAGTTATGCAGCCATATCAATATCAAAGATAGACATATGCAACATAAATTTATGAACTCACATGTAGTAGCAATATACTCTACTCTCAACCAACACAAGAAGATTAAAAACACATAAATCAAATGAAAAAAATATGAAAGATCCATTTTTGTCATTTTCCCTTATTGTGTGCACATTTGGCCAGAATTTTCATCAGCCTTCCCATTTTTTAACCCTTCCAATGTCCGACCCTCATTTAGAAAAAAGGTGGTGGAGTTTTTTTTATATATTAAAAGCATTTGACACGTCAATAGAGAATGGAAATGAAATTAGATGTCAGTTGGCATCAACAATAATTATTTTATGGTTTTTGTGGGGCGACGATGATTGCCAAGTAACAAAATTGTTCATATTCTTCTCGATAAGGCATTGTTGGCCTTTTTTGTGTGGCCTGTGGTAATAGTTTTCACTATTTTCCATAAGGCATTGGTAATTTTTGACACATGGATTTAGAAATACTATGTCATTTGTGGTTCCCATGTAGTGGTGATGGTTGGAAAGGAATTAAACATGCACTATCTTTATACTTTTCGAAGGATAGTTGTTATTTTTCTAGGCTTCAATAAGGATTTCTTAGAATGGTAGGATGTATATTAAGTTTGAGATGAAACATTGGTCTCACCATTGATTATAGTCATAGAATAACATACATTTTCTAGTAGCGTAATCAATCGTGATATCAATGCTTTTTATAATTAAATACCGGTTGGCATCAATATTAATTGTTGTATGTGGTTATTAACATGTAGTTGGAGATGGTATGTAATATATATATATATATATATATATATATATGTATGTATGTATATCAACATAGATTTTGTTTTGTAAGTATGTAAATATGTGTCGCATTCGTTGCATGCATAATAGGAAATACTATATATGAATGTTGGCTACATCTAATTTCACACATGTTTTGGATGTTGTTTTTCTTTTCTTTTTTACAAAAAAAACTTGAAAATCCTAAGCCTGAGACAATTAATTCAGAGAAGAATAGGTACCACATGTTTCAGTTAACAAGAGCAATTTGAATAAATGTACAATGTTGATTGTTGTTCAATAGCATCAAAAATATTATTTCATTTATGATTTCCATGTAGTGGCGATGGTTGGAAAGAAATAAAATAGTCCACATATACACTTACAAAGCAAAATATACACAAATATATATGCATCTAAAGTTATATGTAGACAACACACATGTATATCCATAGGTGGAATTTTCAATAAAGAAATCATCGTGAGAGAAAAGGAAATAAACATCACTTGGCACAAGCTAGCATGGCAATATCACTTTTCTACATCTAATTTCATATACACACATATCTACACATAGGGATGAATGTTGTAAATGTCTAATTTCACAAACATGCATATATGCACATAGGGAAAGTAAAATGAAACACAACTAAAGAAGACCTATTCTCCACCCTACCATATTGGGTCATGGAGCCTTATAGGCTCTCACAAAACCCCTAATCAAGAACATACATTGTGCACTACTATGATGAATGGTGAAACCAATGTTTCTTATTATGCTTAATATAAAGCCTATTATTGTAAGAATTCTTTTTTGAGGATGAAACAAATAACTATATTCCCAAAATAATAAACATGGGGAGGAGTATATATGAATGTTGTCTACATCTAATTTCACATACATACATATCAACACACAGGAAAAGAAAAATGAAACACAAGAAAAGAAACACATACGTTTTGTATCTATATTTCCAAGCAACATATTTCTACATATGCATCCAACACATACAATACATATATATGCAGTTGCAAAAAAAAATCTACACTGATATATATGTATCTAAAGCTAGATGCACATATATACACATTCTTGATTGTTGTTCAATAGCTTTAAAAAAATTATTTCATTTATGGTTTCCATGTACTGGAAATGGTTGCAAAGCAATAAAATAGCCCACATATATGCTTAGAAATAAAAATCTATATAGATATATATGCATATAAAGTTATATGTATAAAAAATGCATATATATCCATAAGTGGACTTGTCAATAGAGAAATCAACACAAGAGAAAAGGAAATAAAAATTACTTGGCACATGATGGCATGACAAAATTGTTTCATGTATGGTTTCCATATAGTACTAAGGACCACAATAATATTTAGGATATGTGTAGGATCATCATAGAAAAAATAGGCCCTTAAGTGGCGAAAAATCCAGAAAAATCAGAGTTAGGCAACTTGACGTAAAAATTTGAATAAGTTATTTATATTATTTCAAAACTACATAACAATAGAATTTGTAGAAAATTAAATATAGTTTATAAAATACTAGGTTTATTAAAAAAAAAATCTATTTGGTGAAAATTTGAAATTTCAATGTAATAGCACTTAAATTTCAGGGGAAAAATAATAAGTAGGTGTCTATCTGACCACCCTAACCACAATAAAATGATAATATTTTTTTACAATATTTTAGATATAAGTAAAGGACTCATGTCCCGATGTGACGCATAGATTTTTGTAATTTTTTTCCAAGTAAATAATTAATTATGAATTTTTGATTACAACTTTTAAAAAATATAAAAACTCATATGTCTGACCACCTTAACTTCGTCAAAACTTCATGAAATTCATTTTTTTTTAATCCTATAGTATGTGAAGCATAGAATGTGATGCATGTTTTAGATTCAAAAAATGTGATACCATTTGAAAGGTATAGATATTTTTCAATCAGCTTATCAATCAAGACTTTGGTCTTAATTCAAATAGAAAATGGATAATAATTATTTATTAAATTAAAAGTAAAGCATAATTTATATTGGTGGAAAGTTGAGAATCTCCTTTAAAAACCCTTTTCGTTTCATCAATTTTGGGTTAAAAAAAATCATCAGCCACATACCGATTATATCGCCACTTTTTGGCCCATCATGATCTTGCACATACCGTTTAGCATTATAAAATTACCAAAGAAATTGAGTAGTTTATGTTATTTTTAATAAGGAATTGTTGACTATTGTTTTGTACCTTTAGCTGCTAGGGTATGTGCAGGATCATCATGGAAAAAATAGGCCCTTAAGTGGTAAGAAATTCATAAAAATTGGAGTTAGACAACTTGACATAAAAAATTGAATAAGTTATATATATTATTTGAAAAATATGCAAGAATAGAATATGTAGCAAATTGAATTTAGTTTCTAAACTACTAGGTTTTTTTTTTTTAAATCTATTTGGTGAAAATTTGAAATTTCAATGCAGTAGCACTTAAATTTCAGGGAATAAATAAGAAGTAGGTGTCTGTTTGACCACCCTAACCACAATAAAATGATAACATTTTTTTATAATATTTTAGATATAAGTAAAGGAATCATGTCTCGATGTGATGTATAATTTTTTGTAAAAATTTTCCAAGTAAATAATTAATTATGAATATTTTATTACAAATTTTAGAAAATATGAAAACTCATATGTCTGACCACCTTAACTTGGTCAAAACTTCATGAAATTCATTTTTTTTTATCCTATATTATGCAAAGCATAGAATGTGATGCATGTTTTAGATTAAAAAATGTGATAGTGTTTGAAAGCTATAGATGTTTTTATTAAGCCTATCAATTAGGACTTTAGTCATAATTCAAATAGAAATTGAATAATAATTATTTATTAAATTCAAAGTAAAGCATAATTTATATTGGTAGAAAGCTTAGAATCTCTTTTAAAAACCCTTTTCATTTCATCAATTTTGGGTAAAAAAAAGTCATCAGCCACATGTACCCTATACATACCCATCATATCGCAATTTTTTGGCCCATCACGATCATGCACATACTCGCTATCAAGATTGTGAGCCACCACTGTCACAAGTGTTTTTGAAAACAACATACATAGATATCCACACCCAAAATTTTCAATACATGTGAGAACAAATATAGATAAGTTTAAATGTAGATATATGTATGTTGCCTGAGCAGAGAAAATAAAGGTCACTTGGCACAACTTGTCATGACAACATTGTTTCATGTATGGGTTCCATATATTGGCAATGGTTGCAATAATAGCTTGCATTTAAGACTTACCAAAGTAATTGAGTAGTTTGTGTTATTTTCAATAAGGAATTGTTTAGTGTTGGGCTATAGCTTTAGCTGCACAACATACATAGATATCCACACCTATACTTATCAATGCATGTGAGAATATATATATATATATATATATATATATATATATATATATATATAAGTTTAAATGCAATTACATGTATCAACAAGTATAAATGTAGATATATATGTGTGTTGTGTGCATCTTCATTTGGATACATATATATGTGGCATGGATTTATGATTGGAGAGCTAGGACCAATATTTTCAACATTCAACCAATATTAAAAGATTAAAAACTAAGTCATGTGATTGAAATAAGTATGGGTTCAAGGGAACAAACATTATAGCTGAGAACCATATGATATCCATATGCAACATGATTTATGAATGGACATGCCAAAGTAGTAGAGAGAACATTTAAGCAACATTAGAAGATCTTATAAAGTACATATATGAGAATATTCTACACTTAGCCAATAGAAGAAGATTAAAACCACTTAAATCAAATGAAAAAAAATTGATTACATTATGCATTTTAATCATGTGCAACACTAGATTTTAATAATTTGGACTCAAGCAAAATCACAAAAGTATTGCGCGGTCGGTAGAGGACAGTCATTATTGAATGTTACATAGGAAATATTATAACGAAAATGAAGTTTTATGAAACTCTAATAAAATGAAACATAACCATGTGACATGGCTTTATGAATGTAGAGGAATGACCACATTTAAGCTCAGCATGAGAAGATTATAGAGCACATATATGAGAATATTCTACACTCAGCCAACACAAGGAGATTAAAAATAGAGAAATGAGATGACAAATTTTTTATTACATTCTACATTTTAATCATGTGCAATGATCAAATGCAGAATAACTATGGATTCAACAGAGCCAACATTATAGCCAACAACAATTGTGGAGAGATAAAAGTATGTGGTAATTGAAATAGACAAGAAACAAATAACTATATTGATATTAAAAACTAGACATATCTATATATAGATAAACACATGACCTCATAGATACATGTGGAAATTTATACACACATACACACTCACATACATATAAACATTCAAATCTACATGCATATACACATACAAATGCATTACACACACATATATCTACACACATATGTATCAAGATTTTGTCTACACTCAAAAAATTCAATTGCATGCATATATGTTTATGTATATACATACATAGATGTATGCATGCATACAACCATGTCCACAAGTATATATAAGAACAACTATAAATACTGATACATGTGTTGAATAGGGAAACATAATTTAATAACCAAACGACATAAAATAAAATGAGGGACATACACTAAAAGTGAAACAAAACTATAAGTGACATAAAGAATACAAAACAAAAGAAGTGTATATTTTTTTGTTAAATATTATAAGTTACAGCGCATTGTCTTAATATATAATGAGTTCTACAAGAAACAAAGCAACAAGATTAGAAAGAAAAGGTCTTCTAATGTGACGAGCACACCAAAAAAGGAAAAGGAAACAAATGTTCAGTCAATGCAAACTACACCAAATATCCAATGTCACAATCAGGCATGGTTGTCTAGCATTCAGGATTATCTCTACAGATTCTTTCCTAATAGAGGATATTGCAAAGAAATCTAAGAGAAACAACTTGCACTCAGCTTCAAAGTTAATTCTTGCAACTTTGACTATTGTTGTTTTAAGCCTTGTTTTTGAATTATAGGTCTAATTTTTAATAAGAATAATGAAAACAAAAGAAGTGTAGATGACACCATTGATGACAGATTGAGTATTCATTGTAGTAGAAGATGCATATTGCAACATATAAAGCTCTTTTTTTTACATCTGCAATAAGTGTGTTGCAATAAGAATAATGAAAACAAAAGAAGTGTAGATGACACCATTGATGACAGATTGAGTATTCATTGTAGTAGAAGATGCATATTGCAACATATAAAGCTCTTTTTTTTACATCTGCAATAAGCGTGTTGCAGCTTATCAAAAGCAGTAGCCCAAATCTCGCCCATGTGGTCTTCCATGTTTAGCTACAACAAATATCAAAATTAACAATCGGGCATGGTTGTCTAGCATTGAGTGTAGTACCACATATTATTGAAAAAAAATTCACACTTTTTCTTGCATTGTTTGACATTGGCCTATAAAGACATGCAACATAACAAAATGGATTAGTTTTAATATATTTCACTATTGCCTTGACAATAGCCTACAATTTTTTTGGCAAGGACAAACAATGATCCAAGATATATCCAATAGTGACTCTACCATTGGCCAAAGCAACCTTTTGAGGCACTATTCGAGAGGGCTCAATGGAAAGTGGCTGAACATGTCCTCGTTGCATCAAAGCCTATGCTTCTAGGATGCTAGGATTTATGTATAGAGTAGTCCCTGCGGATGTATGCACAACAACTCTATTGAAATATCCAACACGACCATTTATAACAACAAGTATGACAACCAAACTAGGAATGTGCAACCTTTCCAACTTGTCACCCTCTACTTCCCAATTCCCCCCCCCACAAATTAACACCAATGCAAGAGGATGAAAAATCATTAACTTTCACAGTTATTTGAATCATTTCTGATTGATCATTTCTTTGAATAGTTGACACCTTTCCTACATGTACCACAACCCCAATAATATCAATCAAAGTGTTATTGCTACAATTTTCAATTTCATTTATTGGAATTAATTTAAATAATTTGTATGGAACAGAGGTCTCATCATCACAACACTTCAATACTGAGTTTTAATCAAAAATAATTTTCATATGGTTGTTCAACTTATTAAATTTCTTATCCACTTGTTTGACCAAGCCTTTTGAAACACAATAAGTGCAATCCACCTGAACCCTATCCTAATGCAATTTTTCTATGTCATTAAAACAAGTGATTTGTAATTTTGTTCCCTCACTCTCAATAATTTCAAAGCTGAATACTTGGCCCTCACATCCTTGTTTATTGTAATGGTACATATCCCTTTTAGTTTTCACTTGACCTTTTATTGTCCATCTGGTTTGGTAAATATTCATGCCTTTAATAGGATGGATATTTGAAGGAGCACTATGATGCATTTGGGATGATGAATCCCAAATTTTGAGGCACATTTGGATGGGGAAGGCGACTTTGAGTCCACCATTTTATATTCTTGATCTTGTAATAGATATCTAGGTGTTCCAATTAACTGAAAATCTAATATTTTGACATCTAAGGACAATATAACAATCACTCTAGAACCAAACCAAGATCAAATATTAAAAAAGGTGGTCCCCACAAACAAAAAATCATAAACCAACAAGCGCAAGCAGTGCAAAACAATAACCAACCTTGATTCTCACAACTTCCTACACACATAGTTTGTCAAGCACAAGATGGAACCTATTTTCAATGCCCTTGCAAACAAAATGTCTTTGTATCTTGTAGGAAAAGTGCCTATCTACATGTGGGTTCCATTAGAGAGGGAAACTTTGTAATGATCAATCAAGATTTGATCACCACCTATTTTCTAAAAAGACATCAGCTAAAGAACAAGAGATGGGACAACATCTCCAACATCAATAGATCGGATTGCATGTCTTGTCAAGGATGGCCAGAAATTTGGATCCTACAAGGTAGATTTGCTTAACTAAGCCAAAGCAATGAGATGTTTAAGACTATGACATGACTCTAGAAGCAAAAGTGAGGGAAATAGGAAGCACAAAATGAATCAATTATTGGTATATGATATGCAAAAACATAGATAATTATACATGGTTATAGAATCACAGTGACTTCAAAATTGCATACAATAGATGAAAATGAAAGGAGGGAAAGGTCGAGCAAGAACCAAACAAGACTATATTTTTTCACTGAATATAAACAAGGTTCATAACATAGCAATGTTGACACATCTCAAAGTTGCAACCCTTTTTTTTTCTAACACATAGGCCACTCCCAAATGGCTAGCAAACCAAAAAGAAAAGGAAACATAAAGAGCTCAAATATAAATTAGTTAGACTATATATTACAAGGACTATTAATTCAAATGAATTATATTATCAATTCACTAGATGCACATGGCAAACAGCTAATATAGTTCTTAGCAGCAAAAATGAAGCAAGGAACAAACTTATGTGATTGGTGCCTGAGGGTTGTTCAACAGTCTGGGGAGAACCAGAGTCCATCAAAATTGTTAGGATTTCTCTTTAGAAAGCTAAGAGATGCAACATTGACAACTTACTATGAGCTCTATGCCACAACAACACAATGAACGAATGTTCAATTAAAGCAACAAAGGTTGACGAGAACCCCCACCAAAACACATATAGGAAATATAGAACACAAATGAAATGACAACCATCAAGATCTTCAAAACACAACATTATCTCTCAATTTTTGTTTAGAAACATTAACAATATGAGGGAAAAGAAATAATAAAAAAAATTCTTCAATGTTTCATATATCAAGGTATGTGCAGGATCATCATGGAAGAAACAGGCCCTTAAGTGGCGATAAAATTTAGAAAAATTAGAGTTAGACAACTTGACATAAAAATTTGAATAAGTTATATATATTATTTAAAAAATATTTAGGAATAGAATTTGTAGCAAAATGAATGTAGTTTCTAAACTAGTAGGTTTATTTTAAAAAAAAGTCTATTTGGTGAAATTTTGAAATTTCAATGCAGTAGTAGTTGAATTTCAAGGAAAAAATAAGTAGGTGTCTTTCTAACCACCCTAACCATAGTAAAATGATAATTATTTTTTATAATATTTTAGATATAAGTAGAGGACTCATGTCTTGATGTGGTGCATATTTTTTGTAATTTTTTTTCCAAGTAAATAATTAATTATGAATTTTTTATTAGAATTTTAAAAAATATAAAAACTCATGTCTGACCACCTTAACTTGGTCAAAACTTCATGATTTTTTTTTTTTAATCCTATAGTATGTGATGCATAGAATGTGACACATGTTTCGAATTCAAAAAATGTGACATCGTTTGAAAACTATAGATGTTTTTTAGTCAACCTATTAATCAAGACTTTAGTTGTAATTCAAATAGAAAATGAATAATAATTATTTATTAAATTCAAAGTAAAGCATAATTTATATTGGTTGAAAGTTGAGAATCTCCTTTAAAAACCCTTTTCGTTTCATCAATTTTGGGTCAAAAAAAAAGTCATCAACCACATACCCTACACATACCCATCATATCGCCACTTTTTGACCCATTATGATCCTGTACATACCCAACACTTAATATACGGTTTATCATTCCAAATTTTTTGTTTCAATTTTTTTTTGTTTCAAATTTTTTGTAGAGACATTAACAATATTAGGGAAAAGAAATAATAAAAAAAAGGCTTTAATGTTTCATATAACAATTAATATATAGTTTATTATTCCAAGAATTCCCTATTGAGACTCAAATAAATAATAACTATTTTCCCAAAAGAATAAACATAGGGAAGAGTATGTATGAATGTTGTTTACATCTACTTTGACATAAATACATATCTACACATAGGAAAATAAAATGAAACACAACAAAACAAGGCATGCTATCCACCCAACCATATTGGGTCATGAAGCGTCATAGGCTCTTACCAAACTATGGTAAGATGGTAAGAAAGTCATCTTTTCTTGCCACTCATTTTATTTTTCCTATGTGCAGATATCTACATATGTGAAATAAGATGCAAAAAACATTATTATATACAGACAATATTCATATGCAGCATGCAACCCATTTTGTGTTTTTTTTTTTTGCATGGGTTTGTTACTATGAATTCTTCTATTTTCTAGTTTTTTTCCTCTAATTTTTTTTTTTGGCTTTTTATATTGGCTGGACAAAGAAGGTAGCTAAAAGAAAGAAAGCAAGAAGAGGCACATTTGGAAAACCCTTTGTAGAACATTAAAAAAAAATCTATGTTCTTGCAAAACAACCAACCAAGAACATACATTGTTCATCACTGCGATCAATGGTGGCATCAATGTTCCATATAACACTTAAAATATAGCTTATCATTCAAAGAATTTCCCAACAGAATAAACATAGGGATAACTATGTATCAATGTTGTTTGCATCTACTATGGCATACATACATATCTGCACATAAGGGAAATACATTGTTCAACACTATGATCAATGGTGGCATCAATGTTCCATATAACACTTAAAATACAACTTATCATTCCAAGAATGTCTCACTATGTATCAATGTTGTTTGCATCTAATATGACATACATAAATATCTACACATAGGGGAAATAAAATGAAACACAACAAAACAAGGCATTATTCATCATTGTGATCAATGGTGACATCAATGTTCCATATAACTCTTAAAATACAGCTTATCATTCCCTACGTGAAGATATGTATGTATATGTTGTTTTCTCATGATAGTTGCAATACAATAAAATAGTTAATGTTATACAGTTTATGTTGTTTTCCACAAGTAATTTTTTATTATTGTTCTCTAGCTTTGGCTATATTATTTCATTTTCGATAAGGTGTTGTTGAAAAGAGAATTTTTCCACATGCGGGTTTTTTGTTTCTTGTTTTTGCATGGGTTTTTTATTTTGAATTCTTATGTTTCGTAGGTTTTTTCATCTGGAAATAGGGTGCTCCACCTTTTAGAAGATCGAACAATGGAAATTTCTAAAATTTCCTCATAGCTAGACCCATCTTTCTATCATTTGAATAATAATCAGCTACTCTCGAAGTTGCACTTGGGGGGTTTTGGTGTAAGTAAAGTCTTGTACCTAGTTAATTCATTACTATGGGATATAGGTGACTTATTTATATATTAAGTTTACTTAGGTCCTAGGAAGGAATCTTTCTTGAAGGTGTTAGATGTCATTAGATCGTATCTTATATTTTGACTTATAACACATGTGTCCTAGGTAGTTGTGATATGTTGTTACATGACATAGGATTAAGACACTTGTCATAATCCTATTCAATCCTATGTCTCACCTTAGCTATATAACTAGGTGGTCTCATATGATTATTCACACACATATTCTTGGATAACCAATTCCATTGAAATCTTGAGCATTACATATTGATCTCGCTTCAACATCAACATGCTTTCATGAAGTGCCTAAATGTTTGGTGGCTATAATCTTCAGCCAAATCTTGCATGGTGTGGAGTTATTCTATACTAACTCTTACACAAATTACCTAGATTTGACACAAGACCTATGTGAGTGTATGTTTGACTGAAGTTGGAAATTACCCATTTGTTTACAATATCTATACACTTTTCTCCAATAATACTCTTCCTCTCCATCCAAGAGGGAAAAATAATTCTTGCATTAAACTTATAAAGCCATCACAATGGTTATCCCATTAATAGCCATGATATAATAATCATTAATAAAGAGTAATAATCATCATAATTCTCTAATCCTTTAATAAAAGCATTTATATTGCAATATAATTTTATCTAAATATTAATTGAAGTAAAATCATGTATTCATGCCTAGTTAAACATATATTTAATGTAAAATTTAAAATTAATTGTAAGCCAAAATTAAGGGTGTGACATATCTTCCCTCCTTAAGGATCACTATCCTTGATGATTCAATGTATCATAATAAGATAATAAAACAAGTTTCTCTTAACTATTGAAAGAAATAAAAGAATGAGGAAACTTTTGATGAAACTCATTGTAGTATTCTGAAGTGGCAATGTCCTTATTACATTGGTTGCATTAGACGTTGCATTGGGTAATATTTTTATTACACAATTAGAGCTTTCATACATCAAGCACCTTGAGAGGTTTTATCGTTACCACTCCTAGATCATGTACTTGTAGTACATTCTAATCAGGTATACGATTAAAACTAGTTATATACTTCTTTAGATAAGTAAAAGGAAAAAATATATGGACTCAAGAAAGAGATGGAGGTAGAGTGGCCTTGTAAGCAACCAAATTGATCACTTCAAGAACTTCAAAGGGTCCCACAAATCAAGGGGCTAGTTTGAATGATTTTGTAAACTTTATGAATTGTTTTTGAGGTTTTAACCTTGTAGTGTAGAAAAAAATATCCCTTTTTCACACCTAATTTGGACTTAACAATAAAATGGACTTAAAGGTTCCTTATTTAGGGTGTTGTAAAGTGTATCCTAACACTTTAATACTTGTGGACACAGAAAAATATCCCTTCTTTCTTGCTTGATATGGGAATAATTGATGACAAATTGGACTTAATGAGGCCTTGATTTAGTGTTGTGATCTATTTTACCCATCCACATTAAGTCTTTGACCCTTGAAAACTAAATAAAATGCATCTAACAATGTCTTGTAAAGATGTTGTAAAGTGTTGTAAATGACTTTCACACTTTTATAGACTTTTCTAATTAAATATTATTTTAATTCAAAAGTTAGCTTTTCCCTCTTCTTCTATAATTAAATAATTATTTCAATTATTTAATTATTCATTAGCCTTTTCTTAAATATTTATTTAATTATTTATAGTTTCTTTATATCCCCAATTAAATAATTATTTTAATTATCTAATTATCCCCACCTTTCCTCTACAATTAAATAATTATTTTTAATTATTTAATTATATCATTATTTGATCTCACCTTTCTTTTTAAATAAATAAAATTAATATTTTTTTGGCCACCTAAATTAAATAATTTTCTCCAACAACCTCTTTTTCTATGCCAATCTTATCTTCCACCTCAAGTCTATATCTATCCATGTCTTTCTTCTCTTAATTAACCTCCACCCTTCATTAAGTTATTTTCTAATTTAATCTTGGCCCTTGATCGTGATCCTTATTCTTAACTCTTGTCTATAAAAGGATACCTTTCAACCCTAATTCATTATCCATCCATTAATTCAATATTCATTCATAATTAATTCAATCACCATTTATCATGCATACATATTGTCAAATCAAGTAAGCATGAATCAAGCATTCAAGATAGCATTCAAGCTCAATTTTAAGGCATCCTAGAGCAAGATTCTTCATCAATCATTGTAATAGTTCCAGATCCATCATCATCGAAAGTTTCTAATTGAATTGTTTTGAATTTAATGCTTTATTATCTTATTTCTTCATTTTGGTTTAATTACCTAAATGAGGTTTGACCAAGGAAAACCCCCAATAACTAACAATCAACATTTTCTCTCTCTTCCTTTGTGTGATTGCAGATTTAGGTGCTTGGATGGCTCATAAATGATTGAAGATTAGGTTGCAAACTTGTTGAATTCATCTCCCTATTGGAAAGGTCAAAACCTACACAAAAATTCACCAACGATGCTAAAAATTAAGGTTTCAAATCTAGACACTTGGGGGTATATATTGAGTAGACCAGGAGCTTTAGATTCTATTTTTGAGTTTTTAGAAAAGCCAAAATGGAAAAATTTGCCCAAAGTGGTGAATGAGTCCCACTATAACTTTTTTCTAGAGATTTTTTGTAGATTTGGATACCCATTTGGACTAGGACTAATTCACCTAGAATGAGTGACTTGATGAATGAGTGACTAGGACTAATTCACCTAGAATGGCGAATGAGTCTTTCTAGGCCTAAAAATCAACACTTTCAGAATTTTAGAGTCATTTCTAGTCCTCAACAAGTTCCCAGGTACACATTTAGTTTTACAGCTTTCTATTTTGTTTTACTTGCATTTCTATTCATCTTTCTAGGTGTTTTTGCATATCATAATGTGTTTTCAAAAACTTTACATTTGCTAGGTTTTGCATTAATAATCACCTTTATTTTTCAGTTTATTGCATTTATACATTGCATCTAGGCATATTCCATCCATCATTACATTAATTTTGTGTGTTTACATTGCATTTTGGCCCATCTTTCTCCTTTTAGGTGAAAAACCGTAGAAGTGATAGAAAGACCCTTGGAAGCCAAAATCTTTATTCACATTTTGGTGAGCCTGAAGTGAATTAAACACAAAACCTTGGAGGTTTCTATCAGAGTAGAGTGTAGATTCCAGTACCGTTCTGGCAGAAATAGACTTCTGAGCAATAACCCTGGTCTGGGATTAATTCGCCCAATTTCACGAATGAGTCCCAGTCAATCAAAAAGTCAACATTTCTAGTCCTCAATAAGTTTAAATGTGCAAAAATTTAGTTTTACTACTTCCTTCTTTGTTTTACTTGCATTTCTATTCATCTTTCTAAGTCTTTTTCATACAACACTATGTTTTCAAACAAGTTGCATTTCTTAGGTTTAGCATTGATAATCACCATTCTTTTCCAGTCCTTTTCATTTAGATCATCTCACCTAGGCATATTCCATTCATATCACATTAATATTTGAATGTTTACATTATATTTTGGCCCATCTTTCCCCTTTTAGATGAAAAACCCTAGAAGGGCTAGAATGACCCCAAGGAGCCAAAATCTTTGTTTGCATTTTGGTTTGGAGTCCTTCATCATTCTAGAATTTTCTTGCTTGCTTGATATGAGAGTATTTGATGAAAATTTTAACTTAATGAGGCCTTTATTTAGTGTTTTGAGGTGTTTTACATGTCCACATTAGGTCTTGGACCCTTGCAAATGTATTTATCGATGTCTTGTAAAGGTGTTTTAAAAGAATTTCATACTTATCTAAACTTAAGGGACCTATTTTTCCTAATTCAATGATATAAAATGTATTTAATAGCAATCTCACATCAATATATAAGGCTTTTGAATTAAACTTAATGTTAATCTAGTGTTGTAATATGTTTTACATATTCACATTGGATGTGGGTATGTGCAGGATTATGATGGGCCAAAAAGTGGCAATATGATGGGTATGTGGCTGACGACTTTTTTTTAATCCAAAATTGATGAAACGAAAAGGGTTTTTAAAGGAGATTCTCAGCTTTCCACCAATATAAATTATGCTTTACTTTTAATTTAATAAGTAATTATTATTCCTTTTCCATTCAAATTATGACTAAAGTCCTGATTGGTAGATTGATTGAAAAACATCTATAGCTTTCAAATAGTATCACATTTTTTGAATTCAAAATATGCATCACATTCTACACTTTGTATACTATAGGATTAAAAAAAGAAAAACTAAATTTCATGAATTTTTTCCAAGTTAATGGTCGACATACGAGTTTTTATATTTTTTAAAAGTTGTAAAAAAATTCATAATTAATTATTTACTTGAAAAAATTACAAAAAAATATGCATCACATCGGGGCATGAGTCCTCTACGTATATATAAAATCTTACAAAAAATATTATCATTTTATTGTGGTTAGGGTGGTCAGACAGACACCAACTTATTTTTTCCCTAAAATTTAAGTACTACTGCATTGAAATTTCAAAATTTCACCAAATAGATTTGTTTATTTTTTAAAAAAATCTAGTAGTTTAGAAACTACACTCAATTTTCTACAGATTCTATTCTTACATATTTTTGAAATAATATAGATATCTTATTCAAATTTTTACACCAAGTTGCCTAACTCTGATTTTTCTAAATATTTTGCTACTTAAGGGCCTATTTTTTCCATGATGATCCTGCACATGCCCATGTTGTGCCTTTCTAGGCTATGTGGACCTCATTTTAATGATGTAAACTACATTTAATCACACTTTCACATTAATTTTTTTGTCTCAAGCCATAATTGACCTATAAATCATTATTAATACGACCCTATGACACCATTTTGTGCATCCCAAGGCTTAATTTAATGAAATAATCAACAAGGTCATCATATAAACATGATTTTATTATTTCTCGACATTCTAGCTAGTAGAATGGCCCTTGTGGGACCCATTCACCATTAGGGGCGAATCAGTCCCATATAGGTGGGAACCATTCACCCTTGATGGCAAATGAGTCCCATTTGAGTCATTTTCAAGGTTTTAGCGAGAAAATTTAGGTTTTAAGTTTATTTTTTCTTCATGTCGGCCTCGGGGATCAAATTAACGAGAAAATTAGGTGGATTTCCTATAAATGAAAGCGTCTAAACCCTAATTAATAATAAATTCAATTCATTCATCATTTTTCTTCTACCTCAAGTCAAGCAAGCTAGGGTTTTATCATTCCAAATCATCAAGATAGCTTTGAAGGACATTCAAGGGAAGATTCTTCATCTTTTACTACATAAAATCAAGATCTATCATCATGGAAAGTATCTAACTCCATTATTTCATGCTTCATTACATCATTTCTTCATTTTGGTTTAATTACCAAAAAAATGGGTTTGACAAGGGCAAACCCCCATGCCCTAACATCCAACATTTTCTCCTTCTTTTCTTGTGTGTTTGCAGATTTAGGTATCTTGAAGGATTGAAGATCATTAAAGATTAAGTTGTAAAGTTGTTGAAGACATATCCTTGTTGACTAAGGAAATATATCAACAAAAAGTCACCTAAAGTGCCGAAAATAAGAATTTCAGAGGAAGACACCTATCAGGGACATAAGTGTAGATTGAGGGCTTCAGTTTCCACTTTTGGATTTTCAAAAATTCAAAAGTGGACTCATTCGCCATTAGTGGTGAATGAGTCCCACTGCCAAGCCTGAAAAGTAAGCAAGCAAGCAAAATTTCAAAAAAAAATTATCCCTGGACTCATTCGCCACCCTAGGAAAATTAGTCCAGTTGCATATTTTGCACTATTATTTTTGTTACTTTCAACAAATTTTCTGTTTTTGTTTTCTGTCAATACATCTCTGCCACAATTTCTAGATTTTCTATTTTTCTTGCATTTAGGGTATGTGCAAGATCATCATGGAAAAAATAGGCCCTTAAGTGGCAAAAAATTCAAAAAAATTAGAGCTAGGCAACTTGACGTAAAAATTTGAATAAGTTATCTATATTATTTCAAAAATATGTAAGAATAGTATCTGTAGAAAATTGAATGTAGTTTCTAAACTACTAGGTTTTTTTTTTAAATAAAAAATCTATTTGGTGAAAATTTGAAATTTCAATGTAGTGGTACTTAAATTTAAGGGAAAAAATAAAAAGTAGGTGTCTGTCTAACCACCTTAACCACAATAAAATGACAATATTTTTTTATAAGATTTTATATATAAGTAGAGGACTCATGACCCAATGTGTTGCATATTTTTTTGTAATTTTTTTCTAAGTAAATAATTAATTATGAATTTTATATTACAACTTTTTTAAAAATATAAAAACATTAACTTGGTCAAAACTTCATGAAATTCAAATTTTATTTTTTTAATCCTATAGTATGCGAAGCATAGAATGTGATGCATGTTTTGGATTCAAAAAATGTGATACCATTTGAAAGCTATAGATGTTTTCCAATCAGCCTATCAATCAGGACTTCAGTCATAATTTGAATATAAAATGAATAATAATTATTTATTAAATTCAAAGTAAAGCATAATTTATATTGGTGGAAAGTTGAGAATCTCCTTTAAAAACCCTTTTCATTTCATCAATTTTGGGTAAAAAAATAGTCATCAACCACATATCCATCATATTGCCACTTTTTGGCCCATCATGATCCTGCACATACCCTTTAGTTTTCCTTCATTTATTTTCATCATGGCTTTTTGCTTTAATAAGTTTTGGATGTCATTAAAATATTTAGTGGACATGAAATTTTTTAACTTTGGAGCTAATCCTAATGACCTTGAGCTTCCTCATCCTCCTTCAACTCATCATGAATGTCCTCCTCATGTTGTTGACATCATTGGAGAAGATGATTATAGCATGAATAAGTTCTTAAAAAAATTCCTTGACAACCTTGAAGCTAATTCATCCTTTTATCCATCTGTGACACAATCAAACCTTCCTACTATATCACCTCCTGATATGTTTGGGTATTTACATCCTAAATCAAATGAAGGACCTAACTTCCCTCCAATAGGTGGACCTAGTTCTTCTACACAACCAAATCCTCAACCATTCTATGATCATAAAGTCACTAGTACTCCAATCAACCTTGACGAAACTTATGGTAAAGGTTTTACCATCTTATGAAAACAAGGATGTGACACAAGAACTAAACATAGCATTCATCAAATTTTAGAAAAAAATCCAAAAGATGAAAAACAAATTGGGTTAGGATATCAAGATCTCCCTCATGACAACAAGCCTCCTTTCAAATATTGGATACTTCATGATGATGGCACGACAATCTTTGATTCCCCTCTTGATTTAAATGTTCTCCTTCCACGTGAACAACTATTACATGACTCCAATGACAAGGATGATAGGATCCCCATGGGTCCTCTTCCTCCTTTAATTCATGACAAAGGTGAATCTAGTAAATGCAAATGACCTTACAAATTGAAAAACTAAAGTTTCCTCTTCATCCACCACCTGAATGTGAAAGGAAACTACAAATGCTTTTAAATAGTGGTCTCATCCTATTACCACCTATGAATAGGATGGTAATACATCCTAAATATTCTAATATAACCTATTGTAAATACCATGTGTTCTTGGGCATCACACTGATGAGTGTAGGACATTGAAGGAAATACTAAGTACCCCTTCGATGACATCGATTGTTATCCTATCATCCCAAAGTACACTTGCCCACACCTCATCATGCAATAGTTTTAGAATCTTCCATTCTCACTATTGCATGACCTTTCCCATCACCTATCTTGGCTCATTCTTGCCTTGCACTCATTGGGGGGTAAGAAGTTGTTAGCCTTGTCCCAGTGATGCATTTTTCCTTGTCCCCTACCTATGCTTTTCACTTTCTACTTATCCTGACTAAGATTGGGAGGTGGATGACTAGCTTGATGGATGACTTGCATCTTCCTTACTAGTATTTTTCATATTATTTTCTTTTTCTTTTGTGTTTGTATGTGTGTATTGTGTTCCCCCATGATGTGACATTTGATGTTATCTCTCTATTTTGGGAATTCCTCTATTTGTACCTCCATTCTTCTATATGTCATACATTGCTTTTGCTTTTTTTTTTCATTTTTTCATTTTTGTGTTTTCCTTTTGGGAATGACACAAAACATTGAGACACCCTATGTCTCTTCCATGTTGACCCAATAGGTCTTTTTATTTTATTTTTTGCTTTTTTTTGTGTTTTCCTTTGGTGATGATGCAAAGCATTGAGATGTCCTATGTCTCTTCCATGTTGACCAAAAAGGTCTTTTTATCTTCTTTTTCACTTTTTTTTTGTGTTTTCCTTTTGGGGATGATGCAAGGCATTGAGACCAAAATGTCTCTCTCATGTTGACCCAAAATATTTTTCATTTTCATTTGATTTCATTTTCTTTTTTGCAATGATGCAAAGCATTGTGACATCCTATGTCTCTTCCATGTTGACCCAAGAAGGACTTTCTTTTTCTTTTGTTTTCACTTTCTTTGTGTCATTCTTCTAGTTCTATGTGTTTTTGGGGAATGATGGTAGTTCTGAGCTCTTTAATCAAAACATTGCAGCAATGAACATACTTACCAAAAATCTATAGATCCCTTATGTGTTTGATGTGCTCCTTTTTGGGGATAACCCCTCTTTCTTTGGTTCCTTTTTCCTTTACATGACGCAACCTTACTTGCAAACGTATGACTTGGCATAGGGGCTTTCCATGTTGGCTCTCATGTCTTGTTTCTTTTTGCATTTTACATTCGCTACTTTAAATTAATTGCTCACATAATAGTGTGTAGAAATTCCTTTAAAGTGGGGGCATACATTGGCATTATAATTTATTTTCATTTTTCTTCTTTTTTGGTTTTTAGTGCAGCCTTCTTGTTCCATACAATGTGTTTGTCACTTTGTGGATGACATTGGGTATAGTGTCCTTCATGAGCGTGATCTCTCTTAACATGTTACATTCCTCTTAGTATCCTAATGCAACACACTACATCCCCTAATTTTTGAATTTTCTAGTCTTTTATTGGTCCTCTCTAGGAGACATTAGACACAATGTTCCCTAAGTTATAGAACTTGCATGAACTAAGAAAGATTCCTTTGAACATCTTTTCCATGTTGCATTTTTCATTTACATGGCCACCTTGCATAACACAACTTGTATGCATGTGGTTCCATCACATTTGTTCATGAGTTTGAAGCATACGAAGCTTTGCTTGTCTCATGAAGAATGAAATTACATTGTCCTTTGTCATGCCTTATTAAAGTTATCAGGAGGTATAACTTTAGTATGGTTGATCAAGAAGTCCATTCTGATGCATGCATTTCCCCATAGCCACCTATGTGTTTGTGAGTACATACAAGCTATGAGTGTATGTTTCTCACCTTTTGGACCTTCTCACCTGGAAAAAATACATGAGTTCCATTGCCCCAGAGTGAGTATGAATTTTCTTTCCATACAAACAAGCCTAAATCTAGCCCACAATGGGATGGACGATCGATCAAAGCTTGATCTGACTTTCTTTCATCATTCTCATGTATGTTCCTTTGTGCTCATGTTTGGTTTGCCATGGGATCTTGATCCTAGGGGCTTGATCATCCCTCTTGATTATTGTTGTCTGATATCACCAAGCATTAGTGCATTAAAACCCCTCTTGATTTCATGTTCGGCTACTTTAATGTGAGTTTGAAGCAAGTTCATCCTCTCACTGAAGTGGTGGCTAAATGTGGACACCTAAAAAGTAACCCTTCTAAGTTTTCTTGTTTTTTCCCTCCTTATGCTTATTTGGCTTGATTACACCTTGATTTAATGTTGCAATGTGGCCCACAAATTCACATTACGTCTTGAATCTTTATGAATCATTAACACTTTATGGTGTCTTGTTAAGGTTTTGTGAAGTGTTGTGACACATTTTCACACTTTTCTAGACTCTTCTTATTATAATTCACTTACATACCCTCTTTTTATCACTTACCAAGTATTATTTCAAAGTCTTGTAACAAACTTTCTTACAAGCCTTAATTAAGTGTATTTTTTAATACAAACATGATAAACATCATTTAAGACAAATTAATTCCTGACCCCCATTCACATTCCTTGAGTGGGACCCATTCACCACTAGGGGCGAATGAGTCCCTCTTAGCAAAAAAATCAAAATAAATTCAAATTACTGGCGAGTTTTTATTCCTTAAGACTTAAGGTTACCCTGTGATGTATTTTTGAGAAGCTAGGGAATAATTGTGTATAAATACATGATTTTATATTCATTTTAATTCCCATTCATCGATTCACTCATTCATTAAAGTGTTCATGCATTCATCATAGCATTTTAGCATTTTCATCATTCAATCAAGCATTCAAGCATCTTGGAGTAACATATCTTTAGAATTCAACATCAAGGATTTGGTGAGTTTGTGAAATTTCATGTGGTTTATTCGTCATTCTCTTTCTATTTCATTTCATTATCAAGGTTTTGATTACCAAATTGGGGTTTGACCAAGGTAAACCCCTCTACTCTAACCCTTAACCCTTTTTCCCCTCTTTGCATGTGTGTTTACAGGTCTTGTATGCAAATTTGTAAAAGAGAAAGGTGTCAAAAAGGTGTTGTAAATTCATCAAAGTCAATATAACCCTATTTGAAGCTTGGAGATCATTTTCCCATTAGATTTTCCAAATTCAGATCCGACAAGCTGACAAGCAGAAAAGTGCAGATTAGGACCCACAAAGTTGACCCTTGACTTTTTAGAAATTTGTAGGTGGACTAATTTTCCATCAATGGTGAATGAGTCCCACTTCTAGGCTAGAAATTTTATTTTTTGAAGTTTTGTGTTCCCTGTATCCTAAAACCTGCTCTGACATTTTTCACCAGAAATAGGACTAATTCACCATCTATGGCGAATGAGTCCTAGTGGGATTCAAGACTACTCTTTGTAGCATTCCAGAACCTTTCAAAAATATATTTCAACCTTCAAGTGCACCTCAATCAGATTCTTTAAGTTTTGTTCTTGTTTTTCCTTGTTTTTAGTTCATTTTGCATACAACATTGTGTTTTCAAACACTTTGCATTTCTTAGTTTTCATTCAATGAGTGATCTATTTCATCAATATTTTTGCATCTAGATCATCTCATCTATGTATATTGCATCCATTTTACATTAATATTTGAATGTTTATATTGCATTTTGGCCCATCTTTCCCCTTTTAGGTGAAAAACCCTAGGAGAGCTAGAAAGACCCTAGGTGCCAAAATCATTGTTTACATTTTGGGGGAATTTTCAATTTTAAGTGGGAAACTAACCAAATTAATTCAATTTTTCAATGTACATCAATCTCTTGTGTCTAAATAACAAGAAATTAGGTATTGATGCCTATAAATATGTTTTTTTAGGTCATTTTATACATCTCCTAGTCATTTTTACCAAGTAAATTCAAAAGTCAAGTGTTGAAAATATTTCACAAGAAGATTCATTGGTATTTCTATAGAAAAATTGAAGCTTTAGGACAACAAGATAGGGGTTTTCTAGGTCTTCAGGCTCACTTCTCATTCAATATCCAACATTACAAGGAGTTGATTATGCATGCCTATGGAGAATTATGGAGAAATCTAGGTTGAGGAGATGCAACTAGCCATGAAATAAAACTGAAAGAATTTTTTTCAAAGTGATTCCATCTTCCATTTTCTCTTTATCTTCATATTTAAGGTTTGCATGCCATTAATATTCATTTGATATGTTGTAGGGTTTCTTAGGTTGAAGTCTTACATCATTCAATCTCCATTTAAACATCTTATTCTAGCACACTAGAGTAGGGTTTTGTCTTGCTTCATATTTTCCTTGTCTTAGACACAATTAGGGCTAGGGTTTTATGTAGATTTATTTATCCATCCAAGGTTTAATTACCAAATTAGGGGTTTGACCAAGGAAAACCCCCCATTAGAAAACAAACTATACTCTATTTTGTAGATGTTTTCAGAGTTTCAAATCTGAGATTCAATCTAGAAGTGTAGTGCAGGGGACAAAGTGCAGATCTAAAACTTTAATGCTGCCTCATGATGTTTCTCACCATGTGCCACCTAGTCTCGAAGCACATCCAGTCGTGAAGGCCTATAATCTCATCTACTCATCATCTTTCTATCTCACTTGTCACTCTCATACTACAAGAAGGTAAATGAAATAGTAAGTGATAAATTACTCCCCTTTTACCTCTTTTAACTCTTTTCATCCTTTTTTACTCTAATGAAGAAAGTTAGGGTCATTTTTTATCTTAAGCTTTAATAAAGTAATTTTTCCTCAAAAAACAATAACAGGTGCTAGGGAACTCCATTTTTGACATTGTTTGATGCATTGGAATTGTGATTTCGCACCCAACATTATCAATTGTCTATCGTTATGTGGAATGGTACTTGGAAATTCCCTATGATATGATTGTTCCTTATTTGATGTGGCTAGATTGCTACCTTGATTCCACCTTTGTAAAGCAAGTGGAATCAAGGGGGGGCATACATCTACCCTTGAATTTTATTTCTAAAAGTTAGATAAAAGGATTTTTGGAAAACTAATGAATTCATGTTATAGGATGCAGTTCCTAATGTTGTGGTTTTGTAGATAACTACACTAGGGGCTTCATTCACCCGTCTTTGAATGAGTATCCTGCTATGTAATAAAGTATATGTTTTGGAGTCCTTTAGCTTACATATGCATGTAGAGTCATATGGGTGCTAAAGTGGGGACTAATTGTGGACACAAAAAATTATACTCCTTTGCAGAAAGTATAATTTGTGGCCTAATTTGGTCCAATTTTAGACAACCTTGCACCGATCGACTATTAAAAACTACATTTATAGGCCCCTAATTTTTATTATTTTTTATCCAAAGGCCCATTTCACTCAAAAATCATACAAATCCAAAAAAATAATGATTAAATCATTCATATCTCAAAAACAACCTTTGAAAACCACATGTGGGACCCATTCGCCACCTCAAAAAAATGAGTCCCCTTTGGTGGGACCCATTCCCCAAAATATTTGTTTACATTTTGGTGAAACTGCTTTCTCAATACTGTTGTGCATGTTTTGCACACACACCCCGCTGTAGGTGGGGACCCCTCGTTTAGCTCCTGACAAGTCATTCTCACTCTTGTGTAGGCTATTTTTCCCTCATCTCGCTTTTTGCATCCCTGTTTCCAAGCCTAAGTTGGTTAGGAGCCTTAAAAAGATTAAAATACCTTTGGCCAAAATCACCTAGCTGAGTTTCACCAAGTCATTTTCTTCTACAGGCTTAGTCCTATAGGTTTCCCCTTGGTCCTTGCCCCCAATGTCCATCAGCCCTGGCAGGCCCTCATTTGTAGGTTTCCCTTTGTCATTCGCCATTTTCACTTCACCATTCACCTATGACCAAGCCTTGACTTCCCCCTGCATTGCGGACTCTGCACCTATTGCACCCCCCCTTTCGCTGTCGATCAACGATGAAGCCTTCATGACCATTCCAAGGTGTGCATTTCACAAATGTTATCAATGATCCTAGAATTGAGGTTCAAGGTGGTAAAACCACTAGGTTAAGCGCTTATGGGTCCACCCCTGTGGAAGGTTATAGTCTGTCCTCCACTCTCTACCTTCTACCTTATGTTTTTCGGGTCATTTGTCTTCACTCTTCTATATTTTTTCTTTCATCTTCTATCTACAAGTCATTTTCCATCCGCATTCCATCCACCTTCCATCTACCATCCTTCCACCATCCATCCACCGTCTACCGTCCACTTTCCATCTGCCTTCCATCTGCTATCCATCATCCTTTCGCACTTGTAGGTATGCCAATCTGGAAGGTTGTCCATCATTTGCCATCTACCTTACATCTTCCATTTGCCATCCGTTTTCTGCCTTACGCCTTCTTGTCACTGACTATCTGACATCTGTCATCTTCCTTCCATCCATCGGTCATCCACCATCTTCCATCCACCTTCCCTCTGCTGGCCTTCTGTCATCCATTGTCCTTTTGCACTTGCGAGTCTACCCCTACGGAAGGCTAATGGACATATTCCTTTCATTTTCCTTCTATCCGTCTATTTTCTGTCGACCTTCAATGCTTGTGAGTCCACCCCTGTCGAAGGTTGTCCACCATCCATCATCTACCTTCCACCTTCCATCCACCAGTTGTCCACCGACCATCCGCCTTCTACCTTTCACCTTCCATCCACCTACCGTCCACCTTCCACCATCCGTTCGCCCACCATCCATCATCTTCTTTCCACCTTCCATCCGTTGGTCATCTACCTTCTGCGTTCTATTTGCCCATCATCCGTCATTCGCCATCCTTCCTCTCTTGTGGGTCCACCCCTGCAAAAGGTTTTCCATCATCTACCATTTTCCTTCTGCCTTCCATCTGTCAGTTGTCCGCCTTCTGCCTTCTGCCTTTCTTCTACCCGTTGTTCACCTTCCACCTTCTGTCTACCTGTCCTCCGCTATCTACCTTTCACCCTCCGTCTATTGGTCATCCACCTTCCACCTTCTTCCTTCCATCTGTCTCACATCCACCATTCATCCACCATTCATTGCAGACAGTCCATTGTCCTTCATCCTTCTGCCCTAGGGGAAGCCCGCACCCTCCAACCCGCATTTATGTTTATTGCCCAAATGAGATCCAAACATGAATTTTATGATCTTTTCATAACTTATTAATGGATCTAATGCTAAATTTGTACTCGATGTGATTAATCTTCATCTAAATTTATATGTGAACACACTTACTACATTTCATGTATGTAGGATTTATGGAGCCTACTGTGGGTCCGTCAGGGAGGCCCATTACAAGAGTTGGTTTTCTTTTGATTAAATGATCATGATCCATCAAGGGTTGTCTCATTAGATCCAGGGGCAGCTAATCCATCCCACAATAATGAAAATCTATAAATGGGGCTCATTTGATTGATTGAAGAGAATGCTAGGAATACATCAAATAGAAGGAAACCTTCAAAAAAATTTAGATACAACAAAGAAGGTTGTCACTACAGGAGACAATAAGAATGAGACAAACTATATTTTATATTACTAAATATTGGGGTGTAGGTGAAACCCTAATATAAAAAAATTTGAGCCACTCATTGAAAACTAATCTTGGCCATTCATTTGGGCTTTAAAAAACTATAAATAGGGAGTTTCCCCTCATTTGTAAAGGGTTGGAGAGCTCATGTAGAGGAATTCTACAGCAATAGAGAGCTACATTGCATGATTTATGGTTGTTTCTCTTGTATTTCTTCATTATGTATGCATGGTTCTACTTCCCTATTAGTTTAGTTGTTAGTTTCTTTAGTGGAAGTGATGATGGTGTTTGTTGTTACAGTCTTTGATGAATTTCAAGATTATGCTTTTTATGGTTTGTCGATGATAAATCACTTTGTAAATCTAGTCTAAGCTTATTCACTTCATTGCTACAACCTAGTTCAATTACATGTTCATGATGTGTGTATGTAATCTAAAAATTTGAAGTCCTTAGAAGATTGCCCTGGTTTTGTGTAACTATAGGATCCTCTTGGCCAAGAAAAACCTAGTTTAGGGAGTTTTTCTACTATGGTAGCTTCTAGGAGGTAGAAATTATTGATCAAGTGGATCTAGAGGTATTGATGCTACCAAATTGGTGCAGACTCCTTGATTCATCACATTTTGATTTTGTATGCGAGCTATGCAAAGAGCCTATCAAACAAGTTAGAGGACAAGTGGAGCAGCCAAGTGTTTGACCTCCTCTACTTGTTGCCCAGATCGAAGAAGAAGACTGAAAGCCCGAATCGAGTGATGACTCAGCTAAAGGAAGACCTCAAGAGGATGTTGGGATAGCAATAGAAGAAGGATAGCAATATAGTCTTGAGCTTCCAAGCAATGAAGTAGATCAAATAGGAATGTTTTCCACCAGTCATCAAGAATTTCTTCGTCTTGAAGAGAATTTGTGCACCATGGACGATAGGCTTTGTGGCTAATCTTTGGAGGGAAATTGTCTCATAGATTTTGGTCCCTTTTATGAGGTGCCATTAATTGATGACTTCTTTCCATTGGGAGTTGTACTGTAGAGGTATGCTCATGTCGAGGAAGAGTAAATTGTAGAACATAGTAGTGATGAAGAAATACTCCTTGAACCTCCAAACGATGAAGCATTGGAACCTCTAGAATGGGAGAGGGGTTCCTTCTCCATTTATAGTGATAGTGACCAAGAAGAAATAATTGAACATCCTAGTGAGATGCATGAAATGCAAAAAGAAGATAAAGGCGAATGTGTTTTGATGGCTACCAACAAACATGACATGCTTGGTCAACTGCAAGATTTAACTGCTGGTCCTTCTGCCTTGGTCATTGTTGATCCTCCTTCACATTCAAGGAGCTACAATAGGAAAAATTCATCCATGTCATCATCCTATGACATTGGAAATCATAAAAATGAGGTTAATACTTGGGGAAGGAGATGGGACAACACTCATCCTTTTGAAGACAACAATCGAGTGGAGCTATGGACTATGGAAAACACACATGATGAACTTTTTTTCCTTGAAGAATAGCCAATAGGGGCTACGGTTCCAATTGGTAGCTTGAAAGAGGTGCTTTCTGACCCATCCTCCTGGCATGTTGCTATATTGAACTTACTTTTTATGAGTATAAGGTTGAATGTGCATGATTGAGAACTATAATGATTTCCCTTCTCCTTGTGCATGCATTATGAAATCCAATGGGTGTGAGTGTTGGTTTTCCTTACATGAGCATAGTGCTTTGTAAATATCTTTGTACATAGCCCGTTTTGAGTAGTGTAGGTTTCCTGTAAATACTTTTCTTTCCTTTTTTCCTTAGAGTAGTTGGTCTTTTGTAGGTTAGGTTTGGTTTAGGGTGGTCTCTTTTCTATTTTCTTTCACTTTTCTACTTTGGTTAGTGTAGGTGTTTGCTTTTTGTTTTGCTTTTTGTTTTTTTGCCACTTTGCTACTACTTTGCTTGGGGTCCCTCTACTTTTAGCTGGGAACATCTATGCACACAATAACCATACTTATCACCTGGGGTTGTTCTACGTATTTCTTTTTTAAACTCTGATCAAGTTTTTAGAGTGGATGGTGAAGGTCTTTTGTTAGTGTCAAGTGATCTAGACATTTAATTCAAAGAGGATAAGTTGTTGGTTGGTCCAATTCTTATGTATTCTGGAATGTTATATTTCTCACATATTTTAAGAATTTGGAGGTCACTGTAGGTCCTTTGTAAAGTCTAGTTAAGTGAAAAATCTAAAATTCTGCTTCAGTACCACTGTGATTCTCAGCCCTAAATGCAAGCTTCATTGCTAGCAGGTTGAAATTAAAGGAATTGAAAAGAAAAAATCAAAAGAAAGAAGAAATTAAACCTTTCAGGAGGATCCAAGCAACTCTACTGGGGCTATGGACACTTGGCTGATAGTAGTTTAGGAGAATCACAACAACAACCTTGTTGAGGCTATGGATGCCTGACTGGTAGCAAGGCAATGTCCCAGATGCTTTTGGAGTAAGAATAAACTACGTAGCTTAACTAGACAGAGATTAGGTTCCTGTAGGAATTGAAGGATTGGGAGTTAACGTATATGCACAAATTTGGATTTTTAGCATACTGAAGGTTGGGTTGACTAGTCATTTTGATCCTTTGGCTGGGTGTTCAATTTCTTTGCTCTAATGTAAAGATCAAAAATAGAGATTTTAGGTTCTTGATTCCAGCATGTCATCGAAATGATCTGGAACATTTCCCCAATGAGTTACCATTTTTTGTGCATGTTTTGCACACATGCCCCACTGTAGGCAGGGACCCCCTCTTTTAGCTCCTAACAGGTCATTCTCATTCTTGTGCGGGCTATTTTTCCCTCATCTTGCTTTGCGTACCCCTATTTCCAAGCCTAAGTTGGTCATGAGCCTTAAAATGATTAAAATACCTTTGGCCAAAATCACCTAGCTGAGTTTCACAAAGTCATTTTCTTCTATGAGCTTAGTCTCATGGATTTCCCTTTGGTCCTTGCCCCCAATTTCCATCAGCCTTGGTGAGCCCATGTTCAGAGGTTTCCCTTTATTGTTCACTGTTTGCACTTCACCATTCACCTGCAGCCAAGCCTTGACTTCCACTTACATTTTGGACTTCAAACCTATTGCACCCCCCTTTTGTTGTCGATCAATGATGAAGCCTTCACGACCATCCTAATTTGTGCATTTCGCTAATGTTATCAGTGATCTCAGACTTGAGGTTCAAGGTGGTAAAACCATTAGGTAAAGCGCTTGTGGGTCTACCCCTATGGAAGGATGTCCATAGTCTACCGTCTGCCTTATGCCTTCCCTCCATCAATCATCCACCTTTTGTCTTCCACCTTTCGGCCGCCCACTGTCTGCCATCTGCCTTTCTTCTGCCAATTGTCCATCATCCATTGTATGCCTCTTTTCCACCTTTCTTCCGCCGACTGTCCATCATCCATTGTATGCCTCTTTTCCACCTTTTGTTCGTCATCCGCCATCTTTCTGCACTTGCGGGTCTACCCTTGAAAAAGGTTTTCCACCGTCTATCATCTACTTTTCACCTTACATCTTCCATCTGTTGTTCACCTACCACCTTTTGTCTACCATTCATCTACCATCTGCCATCTGTCATTCACTTTTCATCTACCTTTCGTCTGCCTATCATCCATCATTTTCCATCTGCCTTTCGTGTACCTTCTGTCCACCCACTGTCAGCCATCTGCCATCCTTCCGCACTTATGGGTCCACCCCAACAAAAGGTTGTTTTCCCTCCACCTTTTGTCTTCCTTCCATCCACTAGTCATCCATTGTCTGTCATCCTTCAATGCTTTCGGGTCTACCCTTGCAGAAGGTTTTCCACCATCTGTCATCTACCTTTCACCTTACGTCTTCCATCTACTGATCATCCACCATCTGCCATCCGCCATTTTCCTTTCATCTACCTTTCATCCACCTATTGTCCACCATTCGCCATCTGCCTTTCGTGTACCTTTCGTCTGCCCACCGTCACCATCGGCCATCCTTCCACACTTATGGGTCTTCCCCTACAAAAGGTTGTTTTCCCTCCACCTTCTTTCTTCTTTCCACGCTTGCGGGTCTGCCCCTACGAAAGGTTTTCCACCGTCCACTGTCTACCTTCTAGCTTATGTCTTCCAGCTATCTACCATCCCCCTTTCGCCTTTTGCTTTCCACCTTTTGTCTACTCATTGTTTTCCCTTTGTGTTCTACCTTCTATCCTCTAGTTGTCCGCCTTCTGCTTTATGCCTTATGTTCGCCTTCTGTCTACTTTCTGTCTTCCATCTACCTATCGTCCATTGTCTGCCTTCTACCTTTTGTCCACTAGTCATCTTCCTTTCGCCTTCTGCCTTCCGTCTACTTACCATCCATTATATGTCGTCCTTCTGCGCTTGCAGGTTCGCCCCTACTATCCACTATATGCCTTCTGCCTTTTGTACGCTCATTGTCCACCTTCTACCTTCCTCCTTCTTCCTTCTATCCGCTTGCCATCCACCCTCTGCCTTCCGCTGGCCATCCTCCTTCCACCTTCTTCCTTCCGTCTACACACCATCAACCTTCCCTCTACTAGCTGTCTGTCATCTTCCTTCCGCCTTCCACCTTCTACCTTCCATCCATTTGTAGTCTACCATATGTCTTTCATCTGTTTCCCATTGTTCGTTGTCCACCATCCTTCTACCCTAGGGGAAGCCTACACCCTCAAACTTCCATTTATGTTTATTGCCCAAATGAGCTCCAAACATGAATTTTATGATCTTTTGTTAATGTATTAATGGATCTAATGCTTGATTTTTAGGATATGATTAATATTCACCTAATTTTATATGTGAACACACTTACTACGTTTTGTGTATATGAGATTTATGGAGCCTTCTATGGGTCCTTTGGGAAGGCCCATTAGGACAGTTGTCTTTCTTTTCATTAAACGATCGAGGGGTGGCTAATCCATCCCACAATAATGCAAATCTATAAATGGGGCTCGATTGATTAACTAAAGAGAATGTTGGGAATACATCAATCAGAAGGCAGCCTTCAAATAGTTTTAGATACAACAAAGAATGCTATCACTAAAGGACAAAATAAGAATGAGACAAAACTATATTCTAGATTACTGAATATTGGGGGTAGGTGAAACCCTAATGTAAAAAAATTTGAGCCACTCATTGCAAATTAATCTTGGACATTCATTTGGGCTTTAGAAAACTATAAATAGGGGCTTGCCCCTCATTTGTAAAGGGTTGGAGAGCTGATGTAAAGGCATTATGTAGCAATAGAGAGATAGATTGCATGATTTATTGGTCTTTCTCTTGTGTTTCTTCATTATGCATGCATGGTTCTACTTCCCTATTAGTTTATTTGTTAGTTTCTTGAATGGAAGTGATGATGGTTTTTGTAGTTGCAATATTTGATGAACTTCCAGCTCATTCTTTTTGTGTTTTGTCTATGATAAATCACTTTGTAAAGATAGTCTAAGCTTATTCACTTCATTGCTGCAACTTAGTTCAATTACATGTTCATGATGTGTGTATGTAATCTGAAAATCTACAAGCCTTAGAAGATTGCACTGATTTTTTCTAACTGTAGGATCCTCTTTGCCAAGAAAAACCTAGTTTAGGGAGTTTGTCTACTGTGGCAGCTTCCATGATCATTGTTCATTCATAGTTTTAGTTCTAGGAACTTCCTCTCTTCCCTACCCTTTTTCCTTTTTTTTAAATAAGTAACATAAGCTAAGGTTCATTGCACATTGTAAAGCCAAATATGAAGTTGAATTTTGAGTTATAGAATGTTGTTTTGAACCTACAACAACTGAGTAACAATTTATACATCCTAAGAACTCCATTTGCAGACCTAACTCCCCACACTTTGTAACTCATCTATAAGTCCACCATGTGATTACCAGCAAACACATCAACCAATTGAGATATTCCAAGCATGTCATCACCTGACACCTAAGATACCTTGGGGTAATTTTCAGCAACTTCTTGTTAAGAGAGGTGATGCACCTATGCATTTCTTGTGTTGAGAAGGTGCAAAAACACACATCAACAAATACCTTCTTGTCTGATTTGGAGTCCATAATCATCCTAGAATTAGCTTGCATTGCATTTTGCATTTGTTAAGTTGTATTCTAGGGTTTCAAATTTTGCATTAGTGAAAGTGCATATACGTTGCATTTTTGCATCTTAAATCATTAATTTTTTTTAAAATTTTGCATTTTCATCATAGGTCTACATCATACAACATACAAAACATAAAAAACCAACCAAAAAAATCTCAAAATTTTGAAAAAATCCCTACTGGGACTCATTCACCATCTTGGGAGAATTAGTCCATTTGCACCCCTAAAACTGCCTTTTACATTGCTGAAAACCCTATTTTTTCACTTTTGTTTGGTACCATTAACTATCTATATCAATTGGTTGAGTTCCAATTACATTTAATTAATTTTGCTCATATTTTGAATTGCTTAATTTGAAATTTGCATTCCCACATTGTTGCATAGTGTAATCATTTAATTATCATCTAAAAATTGCATTTCCTTTTAGCCCTTTACATTGTATTTTACGTTTGCATAAATTAATTTTCAAACAAATGTTAGTTTCAATATTTTCCAAGTTTGCACAAAAAAAATTAGTCAATAAGCATGCTAGTCATTCATTCAATGCAATCCCTAGCTATGAAAGTTTCTTCATACAAGAGAGTGAAACTACAAATGCTTCTCTTAAACTTACACTCCCACCTATCTCTCCCATTTGTGAGGATGATGTGTTAGAAGCGAATATAAACATAGATAAACACGATGATCATAATTGTACTTCTCTTAATACCTCTCCTTTTAGTGACGAAGGTATCTTGCAAAAGAAGGTACAATCGTCAAGAATCATGAAGGTCTTATTTTTCCTTCTCCTCATTCTCCTTGGGAAGAAAGTATAACAATACAAGATGAATGTATTGCCACCACTTTACCTAGTATCCATTGATCTCCCAACACCTTCTCTATTTGTGACAATGCTTTCGTGAATGATCATGACAAACACATAATTTGTGAGGAGGATATGTTTGTGTCAAGAAACCTAATGATTGAGAGTTATAGCATTGTTTCTCTCCTTCCTAATGTTCCTAACAATTGGAAGAGTATATTTTAGCACAAGGATCCAATCATTAGTACACATAAAAATCATAATTTTTATTCCCCTAATATCTCTCCTATTGGTGAAGAAGATATTATGGTGTTACACAATCCAATTGATGAGAATCTTATGTGGGAAAATATCATAGAACAAGATAATTCAACCATGGATAGCTCCTTTACTTACAATGGAGACATTTTGGAAGAACCAATACTTGAATTTCAAGACCATTTGGATTATTTTTCTCCTAAAAACCCTCTTCTGAGGGAGACTATTCTAGTGCAATAAAATAATGAGTCTTCCTTAGATGATAACAAACATGTGACTCTAGATTTCCCTTTATTAGGGATAAATCAAACCAAGACCACCGAGGTTATGAATCTACAAGTTTCCATTAGATCCCCCTTGATCAATGAACATCATACATACCTCATGGGACATCCTAAGAATCCTCTAATTCTTTACCCACCATCACACAAGCAGCAACCTCAAAAATAACTCAAACTCATCCTTTACCCACCTAAGCATAACCAACCAAGTTATAATGACATTGCTCACATATGTAACAAAGTATACACAATCAAGGCCAATCCCAAACCTGAAAATCTTATGAAACAAGAAGGAAAAGAATGTGATGCTATAGAACAAAGTATCTGTGCCCCTCTAGAACCTAAAACACAACCACCAAATCATGGTTTTGTGGATTTTCCTTTCATAGAAATCAATCCATCCAACAAACCTTCATTCAGCATCAATACTATCACACAAGACTCTTCCAATACAATTGTAACCTTGGTACATCCTAAACTCATAGACATCTCATTAAACATGTATCAAGCAGACACTTTATTTACTTATCAAAATAAAGAACATTAGTTGCTACTCCTTGCCATGCAATAGTTGTAGGATCATAACATACACACTACGACATGTTTTCCATTCATCACAAGGGGCCACATATCATCATCTATTTTAGGCTCACTCTTTTGCTGCACTAAGTGGAGGAAAGGGGTTAATTAGTCTTGTCCTTGTATGTCAGTTGTCGTTGCTTCTTTTGGCTAGTCATTAACCTTTCATGAACATTAAGAGCAAGCTTGGGGATGTGGATGAAATTCCTTAAGTTGGATCACATGTGACATACTCATTCAAGATGTAGCTCAATTCAAAAACATATGACTTGGCATAGGGCTTTCCAAGTTGGCTCACATGTCTTCTTTCATTGGCTACTTTAAAGCAATTGCTCACAATGATGGTGTTAGCAACCACTTTAAAGTGGGGGCATACATAGATGACATCTTGTGACAAAAATTTCATCATGTGATTTTTTTTTGTGATGTTTCCTCTTCTTGGTGGTGTCATTGGATTTGATGTTGTCCAGGAGTGTATGATCAACTGGCATGGCATGATGCAAACGAAGCATCCCATGGGAAATGATATGACACTTTGACTTGTCCTCTCTTGGAGACATTTGGTACAATTCTCCTTAAGAAGAAGACCTTACATGAATGAAGAAAAATCCCCTTTAACAAATTTTTTACATTACATTAAAAAAATATATTTACAAAAGCATTTTCATTCGGGTTCCTTATCAAAGTTATCACAAGCATAAATTTGGTATGATTTGTATAACGGGAAGTTGACACACTACCATGAATTTCTCACTAAACTACTTCTTTGGGACAACTCACCCCATGGACAACCTAAAGTTCTATGTCCCTAGAGTATGTACATCTTTTATCCACCTTTTTTTTCCCTCCTTTAGTTCTTGTCATTGCATGATCATGTATCTTGTTTTGCTGTAAATTATTCACACTTGTGTGTGTCCTTTTGTGCTTATGTTGGTTTGACCTAGGATCTTGGATCTTAGGGGCTTGACTTCTTCCTTAATCTTTTTCATCTTTGGTTGTCCACATTGGTACCATTGGACCTCTCTTTAATGTCTACTTTAGTGTGATTTTGAAGCAACTTCAATCCACTCACTAAAGTGGGGGCTAACTATGGACACATAAAAAGTATCCCTTTTTGCTTGCTTTATATGGGAATAATTGATGAAAAATTGAACTTAATGAGGCCTTGATTTAGTGTTGTGAGGTGTTTTACACATCCACATTAGGTATTGGACCCTTGCAAATTGAATAAAATGCATTTAACAATGTCTTGTAAAGGTGTTGAAAAGTGTTGTAAATGACATTCACACTTTTCTAATTAAATATTATTTTAATTCAAAAGTTAGATTTTCCCTCTTCTTCTATAATTAAATAATTATTTCAATTATTCAATTATTCATTAGCCTTTTCTTAAATATTTATTTAATTATTTATCATTTGTTTTTCTTCCCAATTAAAAATTATTTTAATTATTTAATTATCCCCACCTCTCCTCTATAATTAAATAATTATTTTTAATTATTTAATTATATCATTATTTGTTCTCACTTTTCTTTTTAAATAAATAAAATTAATATTTTACTGCCCACCTAAATTAAATAATTTTCTCCAACAACCCTTTTTTCTATGCCAATCTTACCTTCCACCTCAAGTCTTTATCTATCCATGTCTTTCTTCTCTCAATTAACCTCCACCCTTGATTAAGTTATTTTCTAATTTAATCTTGGCCCTTGATCGTGATCCTTGTCCTTAACTCTTATCTATAAAGGAGACCTTTAAACCCTAATTCATTATCCATCTATTAATTTAGTATTCATTCATAATTCATTCAATCACCATTTATCATTCATTCATCTTGTCAAGTCAAGCAAGTAAGAATCAAGCATTCAAGATAGCATTGAAGCTCAATTTTAAGGCATCCAAGAGCAAGATTCTTCATCATTCGTTACAAAAATTCAAGATCCATCATCATGGAAAGTTTTTGATAGAATTGTTTCATATTTCATGCTTTATTATCTTATTTCTTCATTTTGGTTTAATTACCTAAATGGGGTTTGACCAAGGAAAACCCCCAATCTCTAACAATCAAAATTTTCTCTCTTACTTTGTGTGATTTCATATTTAGGTTCTTGGATGGATTGGACATCATTGAAGATTAGGTTACAAACTTGTTGAAGTCATCTCCCTATTGGCAAGGTTAAAACCTACACAATAAGTCACCAATAGTGCTAAAAATTAGGATTTTGAATCCAGACACCTGGGGGTATAGATTGAGTAGGTTGGGAGTTTTAGATTCCATTTTTGAGTTTTCAAAAAATCCAAAATGGACTAATTCTCCAAGAGTGGTGAATGAGTCCCACTTTACCTATTTTCTAGAGATTTTTGTAGATTTGGATACCCATTTTTCTAAAACAGGCCCTGGTGCAGTTTTCCGAAACTAGAACTGATTCACTGAGAATGGTGGATGAGTACCACTAGGCCTAAAAATCTACACTTTCAGAATTTTAGATTCATTTCTAGTCCTTAGCAAGTTCCCAAGTCCACACATTTAGTTTTACAGCTTTTTTTTTTTTACTTGCATTTCTATTCATCTTTCTAGGTGTTTTTGCATATCATAATGTATTTTCCAACACTTTACATTTCTTAGGTTTTGCATTAATAATCACCTAGTTCTTTTTCAATTTATTGCATTTAGACATTGCATCTAGCCATAGTCCCTCCATCATTACATTAATTTTGAGTTTTGACATTGCATTTTGCCCCATCTTTCTCCTTTTAGGTGAAAAACCCTATAAGTGCTATAAAGACCCTTGGGAGCCAGAATATTTGTGTACAATGCTAATCCAGGGATTTATTAATTGATGTGACTTATTTATGCCTTAATTAATGAATTTTTTTGAGGATAATCCTTACACTTATGAAATAACCAATCATAATACAGTGTTTTGGTTCATGTGTTCCAAATTTAGTGATCTAGGTATCATACACCACCTTCGGCATATGAGTCCCACCTAGGTCTTAGGACCTAATTTCAAGTTTCACATTAAATTAGATGTGTATTGGAGTTTGTGCTTTAGTTTTGAGCCACTGGGACTCATATGCCACCTTGGGCATATGAGTCCCACTCTAATTAGGACCTAATTTAAATTCAATTTTTGGTGGGATTTCATCTTCCTAGATCTTATGTCAGCTTGTAGTGTAGTAATTTTTGTAAATTCATCATAAATAAGTATAAATACAAGGTCATTTCACTCATTTTCCCCTAAGACTTCTGTCGAGAAGGGGGATTCACTACTCATGATTTTTCTTTATTCAAAGAATCTCACAGGGTAAACTCCCCTAAACTAGCTCAGGATCAATGCAAAATTTCTAGAATCAGAAAGAGTAGGTCACAAATATTTTCTAGACAAACTGACAAGCTCTTAGCCAAAGGATGACAACATGAAATACGAATGACAATGTGGAACGTTGGCATCCTATAGGCACGTTGGTGTCTTGTGGGTATGTGCAGGATCATGATGGGCCAAAACATGGCAATATGATGGGCATGTGGCTGATGACTATCTTTTTACCCAAAATTGATGAAACGAAAAGGGATTTTAAAGGAGATTCTTAGCTTTCCACTGATATAGATTATGCTTTACTTTGAATTTAATAAGTAATTATTATTTATTTTCTATTCAAATTATGACTAAAGTCCTAGTTGATAGGCTAATTGAAAAACATCTATATCTTTCAAACGGTATCACATTTTTTGAATCCAAAACATGCATCACATTCTATGATTTGCATACTACAGGATTAAAAAAAGAAAAATTGAATTTCATGAAGTTTTGACCAAGTTAAGGTGGTTAGACATACGATTTTTTTTATATTTTTTAAAAAGTTATAATAAAAAAATCATTATTAATTATTTACTTGGAAAAAAATTACAAAAAAATATGCATCACATTGGGGCATGATTCCTCTACTTATATCTAAAATATTATAAAAAAATATTATCATTTTATTGTGGTTAGGTAAGAGACACCTAATTCTTATTTTTTCCGAAATTTAAGTACCATTGCATTGAAATTTTAAATTTTCACCAAATAGTTTTTTTTTTAAAACAAACCTAGTAGTTTAGAAACTACATTCAATTTTCTATAGATTATATTTTTACATATTTTTGAAATAATATAAAAAAATTATTCAAATTTTTACATCAAGTTGCCTAACTCTGATTTTTCTAAATTTTTTGCCACTTAAGGGTCTGTTTTTTCCATGATGATCCTACACATACCCTTCTACGGACCAAAAAGTGAGTTTTTCACATAAAATAGTAAGGTCACTACTAGCAATCTAATCACTAAGAACTTACAAAATGTTGGAAAATAGTAAAATACAATAGAACATAAAATAAATGATAACATGAGAGGATAAGAGATGCAACATGCTCACAAAAAACCCAAGTAATGAAGCCTCTAACTAGTAGATATATTCCATACCTGCATGCCTAATATCTGGAGAAATTATTGGAGTGTATAGGGGTTTGACTCATACCTGCATGCCTAATATCTGGAGAAATTATTGGAGTGTATAGGGGTTTGCCTCAGTCAAACCCCCATTTTGGTGTTCCTACCTCCATGGATAGCCAGATAGATAGAAAGAGTGCAATGAAAATGGACAAAGCATGTGGTGAAAGAAAAACCTATTTTAGGAGTAGAACTTATACCACCAAGTATGAGTGATAAAAGGAATCCTCGCTTGAGAAGGAGAGCCCATATCACAAAAGAGGTGAAGAGGAGAAAATATTTCATATATTTCCTTTAGCAAGCATATTACTATAGATTCATATGAAAATGTTAGCATTCCTGGACTCTTAACATTTCCATTGATTCACACAAGGATTGAGAAAGGAGATGGTTCCCTATTAAAACCCATCAGAAGATCATGTGAAGTAAAGGTTATACCAGTACCACTACTCAAAGTTTGTGCAGAGGGGATAGGTTGATGTAGGAAAGAGGCCATTATGCACACTAGAAGATACTTTCATAGAATCCCTAAAAGTTTAAAGGATAAAACAGTGACCCAATCAAGCTTTCATCATGCAACACCTTCGTAACCTTCCAACTATGCCTACTAGGGGTCGCAAGTTGGGTTGTAAGGAAAAATACTCACAACACTCACACCTACAACACTCTAAGATTTGAGGAAAGGAAATTTCAGTATTACAAAATGGAACCAAAATGGTTCACATCAGGTTGACCAAAAATGTAAGAGAGGGGGACCAACCATGTTCAAGGGCCTAGGTCATAGAGAGCCAAGAGCGGAAGGTTTCCCTAACTTACCTCAGATTAAAGGAGTGTTTGGAGATGAATGATGAGAATGATGATAACTATAAGGTCCTTCAATCACTATGTATACCCAAAACTCAAAATGGGGCTAGGTGAGCTAGCTTTTAGGTTGAGCACTGTGCCTCAGGTAGCTCTCTACCTGAGGATGAAAGTGTGGTTCCAGGATGATAGCGCAATGCATTGGCATCTCTTAGGTGCACTAGCATCCGTACAACTAGAGGACTAAAAAGACATGGTGAACCACTAGAAAATAGACTAACTACCTAGCTAATGGTTTCTAAGAGAATAAAACAACATTGTGAAATAAGAAATATACAATTGAATATGATAAAGCAAGTAAATTAAAGCTAGGGTGACAAGAATGATCTCACAAAAGAGCCTTTTCACCAACTAGCTCCAAGTACACTTCCACCTATGCACAAGAAAGAGGAAAGTTTTTGGGGGCCTATAAAGGGGTCTTCCTTAGTCAGACCCCCGTTTTGGTGTTTCCACCTCCACAAATAGCCAAGATAGCAACAATGGAGAAAAAGTATAATAAAGGAGAATGAAAGTAAAGAACACCATAAACACTACAAAACAATATTATGCTATTGAACCAAATCGCAGAGGAGAGAAGTGAAAATATTACCACCTCCAAGAGCTCACTAGGTAATGGAGGAGAAAATGAGAGGACTCAAGCCCCTATTGCAATGGTTTTTTTCCACACTTTCTCAATGGAGTTGATGGAGTGTTTTTACTGTTGCTATGGAGTGAACACTGCTACTTGAAGGTTGAGAGTGCAAGAAGTGAATGATAAAATGCTTGGAGAGATCAAGTGAGTTCTTAGAAGGATGTGTAGAAGATGAAATGCATGAAGAATGAGTGAATTTGAAGGGAGAATGAGAAAAAATCCATATTTGGGTTAGTTGGTCGAAGAGGAGTATTACAAATCGACCCTAATAGGAAGTGTAACGCCTCCATAGGCTTTAGACACAAGAATCCATTAGGTATATAAGTGTGCCACATGGATGTATGTGCATGACACATGTGTCCCTGATAGTTAGTCTTCTACTGACACACAAAATGGATGCCAAGTGGAAAAAAGGAATCAAGCTGATGTGGATTTTTTCCTTTCGATTTTGTTTTCAAGGTGAAGGAATGTAAAAAGGGAATTTGTGTAAGGGGTGAAAATTCTCTCCTATACATTTTTCCCCCACTTTAGCAAGCATGAATATTCATGAGTGCTTCGGTAAAGTAGATCACAGAAGTAGTAGAGTTATAAATGTATACCTAAACCATTGAGAAAGTAGACCATGATCTAGAAAACTTGAGAGTGCAGGACAAGTAAAGGAATTCATGGCCCCTTAGAACTATGACGTTGAAGGATGAAATTGTCTTATAGGCCCATGGACCTACAAGGAGGTGACCTTCAAGATCTCTCACATGAAGTAAGCCCCAAGAAGAAAGAGACTCATAGGCCCGCATACCCGCAAGGAAGGTGTCCTCCAAGATCTCTCACATGAAGGATATCTAGAAAAGCACCTTACAGACCCATAGACCTGCAAGGAAGCCTCCCCCAAGATCTCTCACATGGAGGAAACCTAGAAAGTGTCCTACAGACCTATAGACCTATAGGGAAGGTGTCGTTCAAGATATCTCAAATGAAGGAAACCCAAGAAACCTTCCTACAGACCAGTAGACCCATAGGGAAGGTATCCCCCAAGATCTCTCACATGGAGGAAATCCAAAGAAAGTTCCATACAGACCCATAGACCTACAAGGGAGCCACGCCCAAGATCTTTCACATGGAGGAAGCTCAAAAGAAGCACCCTACAAGCCCATAGACCTATAGGGAAGGTATCCCCCAAGATCTCTCACATAGAGGAAACCCAAGGAAAGGGGAATTCGTAGAGTCAAAAAGTGGCTTCACAGGCACACTCGTAAAGCGACATGTTTACCCATAGATATAACATGTCAGAAAGTAACCACGTAGGAAAGTAAGTAGATAGTATCACAAACCATCAACAAGTAGGAGCAATTTCAAAGGGGTCCCTTAGGAACCTAGCGTAAAGAAGGGGTCCACTCAAGGGACACACTGTTAGAAAGTATGGGAGAGATGTTTATTTCTCAAATCGATTCATCATCAAGGAATCCTTTTGAAAGATGTTCACTTCATCAAGGAATTCAAAAGGAAGAATATTCCCCCATGTGAAGGGAAGATCAAAGATGTTCCCACTTTAGAGGAAGGTTCTCAAGTTCTATCTTTACAAACCCATGATGAAGGAAACATATTCCATTAGGGTTTCAAGTTGAGAATGTAATACTTGAAAAGAGGTTTGTGAAGATTCTCGAGAAAATATTCATGTTCAATGAATGTATTTTCTTAAAATCAAAGTGTTGTAGAACTGGCATTGTCACACATGAAAGGGAAAACTCAAGAAAAGAAGAGAGAAAGGTAAGGAAAAAGCAAAAGAGAAAAGAACATAAACATAGGGCACAAGGGTAGCCTGATACCTCAGGGTCAAAATTTCTCATAAATATATATAAGTATAATAATAGTATATAAAATGAGCTATCATCAACCCCTTACTATATTAGATCATGTGAAGAATGCACAAGAAGACAAAGTAAAATTAAAAAATTTGGTCAACATGGAAGGGAAGCCTAAATTCCCCCAATGCTTTGCATCATCCCCAATTTATCAAAAATCAATTCACAAACACAGAAGAATATTTATGACAAAAAAATCACGCCTCTATCCAAGCACCAATAGGGGTAACGAGGATCATTCAAACACATATAGCATGATCATGGGGGAACACATCACAACACACACACACACACACATCTAATCTAAAGATAAAGAACATGCCTCCTCCAAACATTGATCAACGAAGATTTCATCTGCTTCCCACTCTAGATCATCATAGGGGGCAGGAGGACAAGCCTCCAGTGGTGGAATGTTAAGAGGAGGAGCATCCGACCCTCCCACAACAAGGGCTAAGGAAGAGGGCCCCACAAGGTCCTCTCCACCAAGCTTTTATGGAGCTAAGGTCAGCAATTTTGTGAAGGTTGTGCCCAAGATTAACCACTAAGCTCGCCGAATGATTCAAGAGTGGTGATGAACTCAGGGGAAGCTGGGATTGGTTCCATCACTAGGACAGAACAAGTCAGCGCGGGACTACCTTTTAGAGAGGGTGGTCTCCTCTTATGTCTTTTGTTGCTGGAAGGAGTACTCTCCACCTTCTACTTCTTTAGGGGATGGGAAGTCCCCACTAATGAAGCAAAAGGTGTGGAGGAAGAGGAGGAAGAGAAAACTGCAGTAGATACGACTGAAGTGTTTTTCATATCTTTGGGTTTTAGGAAAGGAAACACAATGAGAAGGGACATCAACAAATGCAGCTCCACCGAAGGAGCAATGAACACATACACCTTTTTAAGGACAAATGCATTATTACTCATAGAAGAATCTAGAAGCGATACAGAGCTAGACTGAACAGAAGCAGAGGGGAGGAGAGAGGAGGACATGGTAGGAGGCCATGATACAGGGGCAGTTGTCTCCTCTTCCTTCCTCTATAAGGCAGACTTCTCAACCATGAGAGCATTTCATCAGCACTTGCACTCACGCACAATGTGGTTTCTATGACTCTTTAAACCAGAGGTTGAAGACTATGAAGGAACATAAGGATCCTGCTTAGCCATAGGAGTGTCCACTACAGTTGTTTATGACAGAAGAATAGACTCCTAAATGGGAGTATGAGGAGTAGGTTGAGAAGTAGTGGTGGGAGTCGACTCAAGTGCCTCGAAAATGGGCCTCTTCCCATTCACTAATTTGGGAGCAGAAGCGGTACGATACCGCAAAGGTTGAGACATAGAGGATTCCCCATGGGGACCTTTCTTCCTATTATTTTGAATGGGCCTAGGCTCCATGGGTAGGATAGGAAGTTTGAACATGGGATGCTTGAGCTTTTGCCAAGTGGGCACCATAGGATTCTCTCGCAAACACAAAATGAAATATGATGGCACCTCAGTGGGGCAAGAGGAAGGATCAGGCTAAAAATTGGAAGAGGAAGAAGTAGGGTCCCAAGACCATTTGTCTTCTTCCCTCCTATGTGCCTTGAAGGCATCACTATCAACTTTTAGGCAAGCCTTATGTGAAATAGCATAAGGCGACGAAGGGTATCTCACTTTCAGCCTTAGGATCCCTTTCTTATAATTCTTATATGTTCAGTGTAGGAGGTTTGTCATAGGTGAGAGAGGACCAATGGGCATAGGCCAAGAGTAGTCTAAAGAGTAGCTACCACAAACAACCGATGGTTTATAATCGGTGTCATGAATCATGTCCATGAAATCCTCATGGATAAATTTTAAAAATTTATGCATGACCGAGGGTATGACATTCATAGCCACTAACCAAGGGATACATAACTTCACTCTAAAGAGTTCAGACCCAACGATAATGTCAAAAAAAAGATTCATGGGCTTAGGTCCAACCAGAACTGACGGGACAATACTACCTAAAGGGGGCATAGAAAGTCCATCATGCATATAGATGGTGCTCACAGGTTTATCATACCCATCTTTTTGCAAGAAGTTGATTAGCATGATCTCCTCAATTATAATGTTTACTTGAGATGTCGGATCAATGTGAACATCTACTACGATGTTTATGTTGATTCATGTAGGGATGTAGAGAAGAGATGGTTCCCTATTAAAACCCATTGATAGATCCTATGAAGTAATGGTTATACCAATACCACTACGCACAGGCTACATAGAGGGGATAGGTTGATGTAGGAAAGATTCCATTATGCACACTAGATGATACTTTCATAGAATCAATTAAAGGTTGAAGGATTAGATGGTGACCCAATCAAGGTTTCATCATGCAACACCTTTGGAACCTTCCAACAATGCCTACTAGGGGTCGCAGGCTGGGTTGTAAGGAAAAATCCTCACAACACTTAGACCTACAACACTCCTAAGATACGAAGAAAGGAACTTTCAGTATTGCAAAATGGAACCAAAATGGTGCACATCAGGTTCACCAAAAATGTAAGAGAGGGGGACCAACCACATTCAAGGCCCAAGTCATGGAGAGCCAAGAGCGGAAGGCTGCCATAACTTACCTCAGCCTAAAGGAGTGTTTGGAGATGAAGGATGAGAATGATGAGGACTATAAGGTCCTCTAATCAATCTACAAACCCAAAACTCAGAATGGGGCTAGGAAAGCTAGTTTTCGGGTTCAACACTATGCCTTAGGTAGCTCATTGCTCGAGTACGAAAGTGCAGTTTCAAGAAAACAACATGGTGTGCTGGCATCTCTCAAGTGCACTAGCGTCTGTACGACTAGAGGACTAAAAAGACAAGGTGAACCACTAGAAAATAGACTAACAACCTAGCTAATGGTTTTTAAGAGAACAAAAAAACACTGTGAAATAAGAAATATACTATCGAATATGATAAAGCAAGTAGATTAAAGCTAGGGTGACAAGAATGATCTCACAAAAGAGCATGTTTTCTAGCTAGCTCCAAGTACACTTCCACCACACAAGAAAGAGGAAAATTTTTGGGGGGGTGTATGGGGTAGGGAAAGATTTAGTGGAAATTTTTTTCCAATTGGCGAATTCTAGGAATCGGCCAAGTCGAAATCGGAAAATTTCTCATACCCAACAAGGTGTCCAAATCGCCTGTATTTTATGAACTATAGGTACAATGCATGTCCATTTGCCAATGATTTTTTTTATGAGGCATATTTAAGCAACAAATTTTCCATTTTTAAACTACGTGTTTCAATTTGACTGACTAATATTTTCGCCTAGAATCCTGACAGAATTTAAAAAAACACCTACATATTCACCAATACTATTAAAATAACAATGTATCAAGACCCGTTTCGCCAATTAAAATTTATGAATAGTTGCTTGTGAAGACCCATTTCGCCAATTAAAATTCATAAATAGTTGCTTATGAGGATCTATTTCGCCAATAACATTAAAAAAAAATTACATTTGAGGACACATTTCACCTTGAAAATTACGTGTCATTGTATAAGCAAGAGGGAATTTCCAAATTTTTAATATACCATTTAAAAATCTCACATAATTTGCTAAATATGGAATCATGGATTTATATAAATACAATCAAAAGTGTCATTTATTATTACACATTTTGTTCGGTTCTAAGGTTCTACTTCTCGATTCGGAAGTTACTGAAAGCCGAAAACGTAGACTTAAAGGTGAGTGATCATTTCTTCATAATGTTATTAGCTATAATAATAAGTTTTCTTTATCTCTTTTCCATTCTTGCTTCAGTCTTAAAGATGATATTGAGTAGGGAATGGGATCTATATTATTATTCTCTATCCTTAAACAAGAAGACCATTTTTTTAAGTTTTTATTCAAAGTGAGATGAATATGTCGAGTGAATCAAAGATCAATATGTCGAGCAACTTGAGCAGGAAGGGTAAAGCTCATGTTGCTCCTTAGGGTGGTGAAGAGACTCATGTTGCTCCTCAGGCTCTTCAGGGTGGTGAAGAGACTCCTGTCGCTCTTCAGGGTGGTGAAGAGACTGGGAGGCCATCAAAATGCCAAAAACTTAGATGTACCATGTAGTCTTACTTTAGAATTATCAAAGCTTCTGATCAATTAGGTCAAGATGGAGCTACATCATAAACTCTTCCACAAAATATTGGTAGCATTCACAATACCTCACTGCCACCGGAAGGTCAAGTTGAGATTGTCATTGATTTAAATCAAAATATATCAAATCAGGATGGAAATACCATAGAAGATATTCCAAGGGATACCATGGGCCCAGTTAGCTAGAATGTAATAATTGACTTGGATGAGGATGATGATGTTGGTAGTGAGAAAAGAAGCAAATCAAAAATGGGGTGCAAGTGGGAAATGATAAGGAATTTTCAACTTGGTTGGTTGTCAAAGTACCCATTCATGGTACCAATGGGGATTGACAATGCAAACGATATTGAAAAGGAAACATTGGCCAAATGTAATATTTTTAGTTGGAAATGTGGAAGAGCCAAGACGTTCTAGCTAAAGATTGACACTATAGAAAAGCATATCGGTAAATTTTATGAAAAAAAAATCATAGGCGAAAAGGAGTAATCGGTCGTACAATGGAAATTGAAGGAAGAATGTCTTCATATTAGGTATGCCATAGATTATGAATAGCATGAAAAAATAATGTCAAACATTGTTGCATGTAAAGGTACACTTGAGGCTCAATTTAGAAAAGCAATGGAAGCAAGAAATATGTCAAAAACTGTTCAGATGAGTGTTGTTTTTCATATTTTGTCTAGAGGGCGTCCTATGACAGACTACCAAAAATATTCTAGTTTATCATCTTTTTTTAATATTCCTCACTATCCCTTGTCACAATGGTTAGTAAATGCTAGATGGGAATGGGAAAACTATCTTGCTACAATTGAAAAGTAAGATTTAAAGGAGAAAGTAAAAGAGTCAAATTTCATTGCATTATCTTTAGATGAAGTTAGTACGGTAGACAATACTTCTTGGGTCTGTATGCATTTGTATACTGTAGAACATGTTCGCCAAGATCATCTTCTTTGTGTTCATAAAATGAAGGACAATTCAACATCACAAAATATGTTTGAACTAGTCAAGAAATCTTTAAATGAAATTGCAGGTATGGATGAGTTGAAAATTACCAAAAAATTGGTGTGTGTAGGAGCTGATGGAGCTACAGTGATGTGAGGTCAAAGGACTAGTGTTTGCACAAAGTTGCAAACTACTTGTGCACCATACATGTTTGGAATTTATTTCATGGCCCACATAATGAATTTAGCATTCAAAATTGTAACAAATTTTCCTACAGTATGAAAAGTTGAAAATCTAGTCTACGATATCCACACATACTTCTACTGAAGTCCTAAGCATTTCACAGAATTTCAAAATATTTCTAAGGGAATAACACCAAGAAACAAGATTCTCAAGGATTTCGATACAAGGTGGATATCCCTCCATGGACCAACGCAATGAGTTCTTTCAAAATATCAATCCTTGATTGGAGTGATGTATGATCATCACATCACAATAGACAAAGCTCCTGACCTCTTACATAGGTTAAGTGATATAGAGACACTCTTGACTTTAGCTAGTCTTCTCCCCATGTTGGATGAGATGAACAATCTTGTGAAAAAATCCCAAGACATAACTATGTATATTAATAAATATTCCAATCTATGTTAACATACATGCTTGGCCCTCGATCATCTATATCTAGATCTAACACAAGATGGACCAAATTATTTCATGTGGCAAAAAAATACTGATTTGAATAATCTTGACAATTATTTATAGTTTAATGAAAGTGGGCACTTATGTATCTATGTATGTGGATATGAGATACCAATGTACCATTGTAAGACAACTAGGCATGCTAGTAGAGAAGTAGTTGTTAAGGAGGAAGATTTTAAAGGAATTGTTAACTCTGTTGATGATAATTTGAGGGAAATTGCAAAATCTCTTTCCTTAGAGATACATGAAAGATTCCCTAGACATGAAATAATTGAAGCCATGGGTATTGTGTATCCTTGATTTTTGGAAAACCAAGTGAACCCAAAATATTTCCATGATCAAGTAAAAATCTTGATTGAAATTTTTTCAAAAAGTGTTACATATGATGAGAAAAAAATAAAAGGAATTTTAAATGAAGCTAAGCTTAGAAAACAATCTAGGAGATTTGCAACAACTATGAGGTGCCAGTATAAATCTATGGGAAAGGAGGTCTTTTGATGCAGGAGCATCCAGTGGTGTAAGGGCAATCTTGCATCACCCAAAAATAGTTAAATTTCAAGTTTCTCATTTTTTAGATGTTTTTACATTTTTGAATACCCTTTTCGTCATAATGAAATTCCTAATTTATGGTTTTTATTTTCTATTCCTGGGTGGAAAGATATTGTAGTTTTAGTTTCCCAGATTTACACTTGAAAATCTTTCAAGTTAGATTTGAGGCACTTAGAGTTCCCGGATTGGCCCCAAAACTTGCCAAAATTGGTGTAGTGGATTTTGAGCGCGTTATTGACTTTGTGACCTTTCCAACAATTCAAACGGTTCGCGAATCGGAGTCCCAAATCAAAAGTTATGGCCCCGGGAAGTTGTCACAATTTCTAGAAGATACAATTGCAAATGCTCTTTGGAAATTTTCAGCGCCAAACCCCCTAAAATCAAATTTGAATGTTGTTTTGGCTCCAAACTAAAGAGGAGCTCTATTTATGGGCTGGTTTCTAATTTTTGGGTAGCTTTTTGGGGACAAGCTCGCATGTTGCGAAAGGGTGATTTTGTAGCTTTCTGTAACTTGCATGTGTTGTAGAACTTGGGGATTTGAGATCCTCTACATGTAAGAAGCTCCATTTTCTGAATAATAAAAATTATTCTCTTGTTTGTGGGTTATTTTCTAAGTCTCGGGTTGCACCCTCATCAAGTGGTATCAGAGCGGGTTTTCTTGAGCGTGTGGACAGATCACCGATCATGAAGTAGTTCGTACCAGGACCATGGTTGTGGGTCAAGGTCAAGAAAGATTCCTCCAAGAGTGATGCCTGGTAGGTGTGGTGGTGCCAGAAGTGGTCGAGGTGGCAGAAATGTTGGTGGAAGAGAATCACTAGTAGCCCTCCAAAGGCAGATTGATGCGTTACAAGAGAAATTGAGAAGAGGGTTAAACCTGAGGGAGGAAAGTGAGGATGAAGGAGAGGAAGAAGGTTCAAATGTAGAAGAGGAAGAAGAAGCAATTGATCAAGACCAAATGCGGCTAATAAGGGCCATTTTGAAGATTGAGAAAAGACCCAGAGCAGAAGTCCCTAGTTATTCCAGAAGTCTGAACCCAGAAGAGTTGATCGACTGGATCAACGAGCTAGAAGAATTTTTTGATTATGAGGAAATAGAGGACCCAAATCGAGTTAAGTTTGCAAAGATGAAGCTGAAGGGTCATGCTAGTATTTGGTGGAAAGAGGTCCAGTTGGAAAGAAATCGAAGAGGAAAAGGAAATATCACTAGATGGGATCGCATGGTAGAGAAACTGAAGAAGCAATTCATACCAGTGGACTACGAGTTAGATTTGTTGAAGAAATTGCAAGGGTTGATTCAAGGAAGCAGATCTTTGAAAGAATATGCTAAAGATTTTCACAAGATAATTATCAAAATGGGCCATACAGACGCCAATAAGGAGAAGGTTGCCCGATATCTTAATGGGTTACGACCAAGCATTCAAGAGTTAAGCCTAGTCAGAATGACCACCATTGAGGATGTGTATCAATTTTCTCTGAAGGTGGAAGAGAAGTTGAACAAAAGATTTGATGGAAAGCAAAAAGGATGAGGAGGTCAAAGTGGAAGGGGCAGTGGAAGACCTTCAGGAAGCCGAAATGATGATGAAAAGAAAAGTGAAGATGTAAGTACCAGCCGAAGCCAAAGGAATGACAACTTCTATCACCCTCATGATCAAAACAATGGTGATCAAAGAGGTGGAGGACAAGGGAGATATGGACAAGGATTTGGAAGAGATGGTTTCAAAGGAATGTGTTTCCAGTGTGGTGAAGAAGGGCATCGAGCCTATGAATGTCCACAACACCAAGGAAGGGCAGAAAAAAGGCTAGAAGGTCGTGGAAGGGTTGTGCATGCAGATGAGGAGGCCCAATATGAACATTCAGATGATGCTAAAATGGGAGAAGCCCTAGTGATTAGGAGAGCCTTGGTGACTGAGGAAAAGGAACCAGAATAGAGGAAGAATCTATTTCACACAAGGTGCAAGTGTGAAGGAAAATGTTGTGATGTCATTATTGACGGTGGGAGTACCGATAATCTAGTGTCAGAAGAGATGGCCACAAAGTTGAAGCTGAAGAGGGAAAGGCACTAGCATCCATATCGGATTGCCTGGTTACAAAAAGACCACAAAGTTTTGGTCAATGAACAGTGCCTAGTAAAGTTCAAGATTGGGAGCTACCATGATGAGGTACTTTGTGGTATCATCCCCATGGATGCATGACACATGTTGTTGGGGAGGCCATGGTAGTTCGATAGGCGAGCTATACATGATGGCCATGCAAACACTTATTCCTTAACGAAGGATGGGGTTCGTCACAAGTTGAAACCCCTGAAGGAGACTGAAGAAAAGGTATGCAGTAATGCTAGAATTTGTTATGTAGATGGAAGAAAAATTTTAGAAGGTATGAAGCATGAGTGTGTGTGTTATGCATTGATTCCTAGAGTGAGTAAGGAGGATAGTGAGAAGGTTCCAGAAGTTGTTTCTGGGATGTTGGATGAGTTTCAGGATATTGTTTCTGATAGTGTACTTGAGGGTTTACCACCAATAAGGAAGATCAGTCATCAGATTGACTTGATTCCTGGAGCCAGTTTGCCAAATAAGGCAGCTCATAGAATGACTCTAGCAGAAAATGAGGAGTTGAATAGGCAAATTCAAGAGTTGTTGAGAAAGGGTTTCATATGGGAGAGTTTGAGTCCATGTGCAGTACCTACAGTACTAGCACCAAAGAAGGATGGGGAGTGGAGGATGTGTACAGATTCTCGAGACATAAACAAGATAACAATCAAGTACAGATTTCCCCTGCCAAGGATGGATGACCTGATGGACTATTTGAGTGGAGCTTAGTACTTCACAAAGATTGATCTGAAGAGTGGATATCACCAGATCCGGATTCGAGAGAGAGATGAATGGAAGACTGCCTTCAAGACCAAAGAGGGCCTGTACGAGTGGTTAGTCATGCCTTTTGGGCTAACCAATGCATCGAGCACATTCATGCGGCTCATGAACGAGGTACTAAAATAATTTCTGGGAAGTTTTGTTATTGTGTATTTAGATGATATTTTGAATTTTAGTAAGACGTTGGATGAGCATCTGATGCATATTCAAAGAGCCTTTGAGAAGTTAAGAGAAGAGAAACTGTTGATTAATCTGAAGAAGTGCAGTTTTGTGAAGAGGGAGTTAGTGTACTTGGGGTTTGTTGTCTCAGTAGAAGGTCTCAAGATGGACCCAGAGAAGGTGAAGGCTATTCTGGAATGGCCTACCCCAAGAACTGCTACCGAGGTGAGATCTTTCCATGGTTTGGCTAGTTTTTATAGAAAGTTCATTAGAAACTTCAGTAGTATTTGTGGACCCCTGACTGAAACAATGAGAGGGATAGAAAAGAATTCAAGTGGAGCACTTGAGTGGCAAAGAGTTTTGAACTGTTGAAGCAGAAGGTAATAGAGCAACCTATTCTAGCCCTCCCAGATTTCAACAAGGTGTTTTAGGTGGATTGTGATGCTAGTGGTTGTGCCATTGGAGCAGTGTTGAGCCAAGAAGGTAAGCCCATTGCCTATTTCAGTGAAAAGTTAAATGATGCCAAGAGAAAGTATTATGTATATCATCAAAAATTTATGCAATAGTTCAAGCATTAAAGAAATGGAGACATTATTTGTTGCGAGAAGGAATTTTTTCTATATCTGATCATCGCCTTGCGATTACCTAAATAGTCGGGAAAAGTTAAATCAAAGGCATATGAAATGGGTAGAGTTTTTGTAGAGTTATACCTTTGTTTTGAAACATAGGAGTGGGAAGTCAAATAGGGTTCTGCAGATGCCTTAAGTAGGAGGCATACATTGATGACAAAGATGTAGATTGAAGTGGTTGGATTCAATGAACTCAAGACACTATATGCAGAAGATCCTGATTTTGTAGAGGCTTGGAAAGCTTGCAAGGAACCTGTACAGTGGACAGGACAAGGTGGCTAGATTTCATAATCCAGGATGGCATGTTATTTAAGGGAAGTCAATTGTGCATCCCGAGGAGTTCCATGAGAGAGAACCTGATAAAGGAGAAGCATAGTGGAGGAATGGCAGGACATTTTGGTTAGGATAAGACCATTTCCATTATCAGTGAGCATTATTATTGGCCTTAGTTGTCATAGGATGTGAAAAAGTTTGTACAAAGTTGTAGGGTATGTCAGATGGCTAAAGGAGTGAGCCAGAATACAGGCTTATATCAGCCCTTACCTATACCAGAGAGGCCATGGGAGGATATAAGTATGGACTTTGTTCTTGGCTTGCCAAGGACACAATGAGGGAATGATTCAGTCTTTGTGGTGGTTGATAGGTTTTTGAAGATGGCACATTTCATTCCATGTCAGAAGACCCATGATGCAGTCTACATTGTTGACTTGTTCTTCAAAGAGGTGGTGAGGCTACATGGTCTGCCAAAGAGTATTGTTTCAGATCGTGACACCAAATTTGAGGGGTACTTTTGGAGGACCTTGTGGAAGAAGTTGAAGACAGAGTTGAAGTTCAGTTCTACACACCATCCACAAATAGATGGGCAGACAGAGGTTGTTAATAGGAGTCTGGGTAACCTACTCAGATGTTTGGTAGGAGATAAACCCAAGGGATGGGACTTGATCTTACCCCAGGAAAAATTTTCTTACAACAATTCTATCAACAGAAGGATTGGTAGATCACCATTCCATATTGTGTATGGAGGTAGCCCCAGAACAACTCCAAAATTGAGGAAGATGGACCGAGAGAAGAAAATAAGTGTTGAAGCTGAAGATTTTATAGAACACATCAAGGATATACATGAGAAAGTAAGAGAACATATTAACAAGATGAATATGCAATATAAGGCTAAGGCAGATCAGAAGAGGAGGTATAAGGAGTTTTAGATTGGTGATGAAGTGATGGTCCACCTGAGGAAAGAAAGGTTTCCAGTGGGAACATATAACAAATTGAAGATGAAGTTCAGTCCCTATAAAATTTTGAAGAGGCATGATTCAGGGAATGCATATGAGGTAGAGTTGCAGGATGGATTCAACATTTCCCCTGTGTTCAACATTTCAAATTTGATAGAGAATCATGAAGGTGGCATAGAGGAAGTACCAACGATGGAATAGTGTGGGATTCCAGCATCTACTTCAGAAAAGGAGGAGATTGAAGAAATCCTGGATAGTTGTGTGGGAAGGAGTACCAAGAACAGGCAGTATGAAGAATATCTAGTGAAATGGAAAGGAAGGCCTATTGAAGATTCATCCTGGTTGCCTAAGGCAAAGGTTGACCATTTGGGTTTTTCCTCCACCATCTGAGACGTTTCCAACAATTGGCATCAGATTTGGTTCCTTTGAATAAGTTTAAAAGCTTGAGGTGATCCGAGATGGCATCATACAAGGATAGTCCTAGATTCGATGGAACAAAATACTCTTTGTGGAAAGCTAAAATGGATTATCATTTGAGGTGTATTGGTGAACCCTTTTGGAAGATTAAAAAGAACATATATGTTATTCCTCATAATGGTCCTTCCACTCTTGATGAGATTAAAGAGGCTGAGATTAACATCAAGGCTATTGAAGCTTTGCTGAGTGCTTTGATGGATTTGAGAATGACAAATGTGATGGATCTGAAGACAACTCATTTGATCTGGAAGAAGTTGGAGACTTTGTATGAAGAAGATCAATGCACTTGTGAAGGTCACTAAGCTACAGAGTTTGAAAGACAAGTATGAAACTTTGAAGATGGGTGAAGATGAAAATATTTATTCTTTTATGCAAAGAGTAAATGAACTTGTGATGGGTATTAGATGTGTCGGTGGTACCCTGGATGAACAAGAAATTGTAGTTAAAGTGGTCAGATCATTTCCTCCCTCTTAAAAATCAAAGGCTCATGTTATTGAAGAGCTCAAAACAATAACAAATGTGACAAGAGATATGTTGATTGGTAAACTTGCTACCTTTGAGTTGAGTGAATTTGGTGATTCTGCCCCCAAGAATAAATCTGCATTTAAGGCCTCTATATCTAGAAGAAACAAGCAAAGATATGATCTAGGAGAGAGTTCTAGAAAGACATTCAAGTATGAGGAAGAGATGAAATAGCTTGAAGATGAAGAAAGAGAGGTAGAAGAGCTGGAAGCACTGATTGCGAAGAAGGCAAAGGAAAAGGTAAGTATAAAGGAAAGTTTCCTATTAAATGTTTCTCTTGCAGTAAAATAGGTCATTTTGTTTTAAGGTGTCCTGAAAGAGTTCCTAGGTCTAAGCCTAACAAACCTGTATTTCAAAAGAAATGCTATTATGTTGAAGAAGGTGTGACTGATGAATAATTTGATAAAGAAAATGGAAATGAAGATGAATGGGTTTTCATTGCTATCAAGGAAAATGGTTTGGTGGCTACTGAATCTGCTAAAGTTGAGAAATCTCTTGCAGTCCGAATTGAAGAAAAGGATGAGTGGGTTATTGACAATGGATGCTCACATCATATGACTAGTGACAAAAGCAAATTTGTAAGTCTAGAGAAATATGAAAATGGGGTTGTAAGATTCAGAGATAATAATGCTGTTGTGATTCATGGTAGAGGATATATTTGTCTCGGTGGTAAACATAACACCAATGATGTCATTTATGTTGAAGGCTTGAAGCATAACATGTTGAGTGTTGGATAGAGGTGGACAAAGGTTACAATCTTCAGTTGAAAGATGGAAGATGCAGGATACTTGGAAGATTTGGAAATGTAATTGCTTCAGGTACAAAGACAAGAGGTAATATTTTCACTTGAGTGCTACTAATGAAAATTATTTAATTGCTCAAGTAGATGAAAGCTGGTTATGGCATAGGAGGTTTTATCATGTGAATTTTGATAACATTGTCAAGGTAAGCTCCACTCAAGCAATAAGAGATATACCTAAGCTAGTGAAGCATACTAACACAATATGCAAGGAATGTTAGATGGGAAAATAGACTAGAGTTTCTTTTTAGAGAAAACAACATCATTCTAATGGAGTATTGGAGCTGGTGCATATTGGTTTGTGTAGTCCCTCCAAAATTAGAAGTCTACAAGGAGAAAGGTACTTTATGTTGCTTATTGATGATTACTCTAGGATGATATGTGTTGCTTTCTTAAGAAAAAAATGTGAAGCATTAGAGAAGTTCAAAATTTTCAAAGCTATGGCAGAGAATGAGATAGGTTTAAAGATAAAATTCCTAAGGTCAGACAAAGGTGGTGAGTTCACCTCCTGAGAGTTCAATTCCTTCTGTGAAGAGCATGGAATCAAAAGACAATTATTTGCTCCTTGAACCCCTCAACAGAAGGGAGTTGTATAGAGAAAGAACAAAACAATTAAGAATGCTACTAGAACAATGATGTTGGAAGGAAATGTGCCTTACATCTATTGGAGAGAAGTTGTAAGCACTGTTGTGTACACTCTAAACTGGGTACATGTCAATGGTATTTCCAGTAAGACTCCTTTTGAGTTGTGGTTTGGTTATAAGCCTACTGTTAAATATTTCAAGATCTTTGGAAGCAAGTGTTATATTAAGAGAGGTGAGGACATAGGAAATTTTGATGCAAGGAGCGATGAAGGAATCTTTCTATGTTACTCTACTAAAAGCAAGGCTTACTGGTGCTATAATAGAAGATTGAGAAAAATGGTTGAAAGTGCAAATGTAAGAGTTGATGAGGACTCTGCTAGATCATCTAGATACTATGGATGTGATTTAAATGACCAACAAGATAGTACAGACAAAGGGAAGAATTCTTAAACACATAATCAAGTTCAAATTGTTTCAGTAAATCAAGAAAGTTATGAAGGAGAGACAAGTGGAAGTGCAAAAGAAAGAATAGAAGAACCAAAAGTGAGAGAGAATCCTAAAATTCTGAGGTATGTAAATCTAAATCATTCTAAAGGTCAAATTAAAGGAGATAAGAATAAAGGTGTGCAGACTAGAAGAAGGATTGTAGTTCAGAGTATTGTTTGATTTCCAAGACTGAGCCTAACAATGTCAATGTAGCTTGTAATGATGAACATTGGATGGAAGTTATGAAGGAAGAACTAATGCAAATTAAAAAGAATGATACATGGATTCTTGTTCCCAAACCTAAAGATAAAAATGTGATTGGTACTAAATGGGTCTTTTGGAATAAGTTGAATGAACATGGTGAAGTGGTTTGGAATAAAGCAAGACTAGTATGTAAAGGGTATTCACAAATGAAAGGTATTGATTTTGAAGAAACCTTTGCCCCTGTTGCTAGAATTGAAGTTGTAATATTATTTCTTACTCATGTTGCATATAAGAACTACAAAGTATATCAAATGCATGTAAAGTCAACCTTTCTGAATGGTGAGTTAGAAGAAGAGGTATATGTTGAACAACTAGATGGATTTCAACTGACTGATAAGGAAGACATGGTTTGTTGATTGAAGAAAGCTATGTATGGAGTCAAGCAAGCCCCCAAAGTCTGGTATGCTAGACTAGATACATACTAAAGCTTGGATTCAATAAAGATACTACTGACAACAACTTGTATTTTAAGTTGGATCATAATAAAGAGTTGATTATTGAAGTATTTGTTGATGACATTATTTTTGGAGGTGATGATGATCTAAGTATGAAGTTTGCTGATGAAATGAAAAGTGAATTTGAAATGAGTATGATTGAAGAGATGAAGTTCTTTCTAGGATTGCAAGTCACTCAGTTTGAAAATGGGACTTTCATATCTCAGTCCAAATATGTGAGAGAGTTGCTGAAGAAGTTTGGCATGGAAGACTCAAAACCTATTAGTACACCCATGGTAATTGGATGTAAGTTAAGATAGAATGATGATTATCCTAAGGAAAATCAAACAAGATATAGGTCAATGATTGGAAGATTTCTCTACTTAACTCAAACCAGAACATACATCATGAATGTTGTGTGTATGATGCTAGATATCAAGTTGATCCGAAAGAATTTCATGTGACTGCTATAAACAAAAATTTTAGATACTTGAAAGGAACAGTTGATTTTGGGCTTTGGTATCCTAAAGATGATGATCTTATCTTGAGTTCCTATACTGATGTGGATTGGGTAGGAGATGTAGATGACAGGAAAAGCACTAGTGGTGGTGCCTTCTTCCTAGGGAAGAAGTTGGTGTCTTGGTTGAGTGAAAATTAGAATTCCATATCCCTATCAACTGCCAAGGCAGAGTATATTGGTGCTACAAATAATTGTACTCAAGATCTGTGGATGAAAAAGATGTCAAAAAATGTTAGAGTAGTATATGATGAGCCTATTGCCATATACTATGACAACTCAAGTACAATAAACATATCGAAGAATCTAGTGTTGCACTCTAAGAACAAGCAAATATCAATCAAGTTTCACTTCTTGAGGGAGAAAGCAAATGAGAAAGAAGTCAGACTAGAGTATGTGCCTACCGAAGAACAGATTGTAGAAATTTTCACCAAGCCATTTCCAAAGGATACTTTTGAGTATCTCATACGGATGCTAGGGGTGATTACCCCTCTTGATAAGAACTAGAGATTCATTTACTTGCATCAATCCATGTGCTTCATAGCTATATTTTGATCTAGATTGATATTTTTGTGGTTGTTACTTAGGGGGAGTAGTTAGATGTGTAGATATGTGGCTTAGAGCTTGTATGTGGAAAGATAATGCTTATCTTTGCCATTGATGTCAAAGGGGGAGAAGAGTAATGTGAAAAAAAACATGAGGAGAACTTCTAAATCTAAGGGGGAGTAAGTGCTGATTGAGAGTTGTGTTGATGGTGTTTTTCACATCATGTGTTTCCATCAATGCCAAAGGGGGAGATTGTTGGATGTTTTGGTTGTGTTGCTGATATGCAGTTGTCATTGATGCCAACACTATTAGCATTGATGTATTGTAGGCTGTATATGTCGAGGATATTGAGAAAATTGTTAAAAAAAAAGTTGCAGGTTGACAGTGGAACAATGAAGGTCATGAAGGTTTCTTGCTCAGTATGTTGATGATTACTCATTGTGGACTAAAGGGTTTATTGCTGAGTATATCTAGTTTATCCACCAAAATTTTTAGAAGTTTGCATTAAGATTTAATCATGTTATCAACAGTTGTGTTCTGACAGTTTTTTTGTGGCTTCAGTTAGTGTTCCTGATTGAAGTTGATGTGATTCTAGTAATTTTATTTGCTACAGATGCTTCTCTATTTATTTTTGATGCTTGTGGATGTTTCTAGATCATGCTCTATCTTTTTTGCACATCCGCCTTGATCGGTGTGCTCGTGGTTGGTGATTTTTCTCTTGTGTGTTCAGGTTTTTATGTTCTTGGCTGACATGGTGGTTGTAACATGTTGTGCATCCTTGGAGATTCAAATTTGAATGTTTGGCATGCTCGAGGATTTTTTTAAAGTCTTCATTATGTTGTGGCTGATGGTGTTTGATTCACATTGAAAATTTTCTTGTAAATTTGGGCTGACATTGTGTATATGTTTTATATTTTATTTTGGCTGATGAAGTTGTTGATGTAATTCCATGTTGTGGATATATAAGAGTGGTTATTTGTGAGAAGTTATATAGTGAAGAAGCGCTAGAGAAAGAGCAAGTGTGTGAATAGTGACCTAATCATTTGATTGTAGAGCAGAGTGTGAAGAAGTTTGAGCGAAGAGCAAATGAGTGTTTTTGTGCTTAACCAAAACTATAATCAGGCTTTTGTAGAAGTTATTTTCGTAGTTCATACCTTGTGGATCTAATCCGAATTGCTATAAAATAGTGTGTCTTCTTTGGGCAGTGATTCCTCTTGTATTTGAGTAGTGAGCTCTAGGTAGTGTGCCTAAATGCATGTGCATTCCCATTATTCTTCATTATACTTTTAATAGGGTATAATATTGTGGACTGAAATCCATTGTGGTTTTTCCCCTAACAGGGTTTCCATGCAAAAAAAATATTGGTGTTCTCTATGTTTCTGATGTGCTGATTGTTTGTGGTTTATTGTTCATTCATCAAATATGAGATTATGTTAGGATAAGTTTGAAAAGTTTAAATATTCTGTGACAACTGGTTCACCCCACCCCCTCTCAGTTGTCTATCCTTGTTTTTCCAACAATATATATGTATTTTCCTTATGGATCTAAAATTTTAAAAGTGTAAAACATTTATCTGTGGTTTAGTTTTACAACTTTTGAAGATAGGTTTTGCGGATTCGGTCTGAACTATATTTGAAGCTTGGATTATGAAAGATGATTCACAGTTTGATTTCTTAAATAAAATTTCAGACTTTATGCTAGACTCACATTTGGGTAAACCTGAACTAAATTCTTTGTATTGCAAAATAGAGAAAGATTCGATAAAAAATACAATGTAAATGAAAGTTGCATACAATAAGACGGATCTTGATTTGGCATACAGAACAGGGATTGATTTTTTATTTTCTTCTTCATGTAAAATTCTAAGAACCATTTCCTTCAAGTTGAGAGTTCATAAAATTTGTAAAGAACCGAATGTAAGGAATTTATCTATTTAATCTATACTTCAATTGATCTATTTATTTTCACATTTTGCATATAGAATTTGCAATAAATAAACCTAATTTTTTTTGTTTCTGTATTGTTTTACAAAATCCATAAGTAAGAATTTACATTACTTTATAGAAAATGTATTTAAAATAACAATTTTATTCACATAATTAAATAGAATATTAAAATGATCTCTTGCTGCAAGTATCACAAAACTTTTGCAATAGCCCAACAAGTCTTTTATGAAAGTCATACATGACTTTTACAATCTGTCCTACTAGGTAGTTTACAATAAATTTTACAAAAGTACACATATAGTCTTTTCTTGCAACTTCTTCAAAACTAAAAGATCTCTTCAAAAATCTATAGAACCTAGACATAACAAAAAAATTCTACTATAGCCAATGGGGTGCTCACCACCTAACTGTAGACTAGAAAACCACTCACCCCCAAGATTGGAGGCCATGAAAGGAACTAGGTTACACACATTCTCAAACATACATCAACATCAAACACACAAATGAATACAATACACCCAAAACTCATGGATTCACATGCACATTGAATCTTCTCAAAGATTCAAGAAAGGGGGAGACTTAGGAGATATCACTACCCAATGGGGAAACATGTATATTTAAATAAATATTTGTACATTATCACAACTTCTCTCCACTTCTCCATCCGTTCAACTCCACAAAATATTTCTGGGCACTCATACCCAAAAACTCCATACTCCAATAATGTGGGTACTCATACCCAAAATCTCCACCTTCTCAAAGGTTGGAGTTTTCCCCATTGGAGGTTCATCCTCTGTCAACCCCATAGCTGGGAAGCTCTCAAAATATGAGAGAGCCATACCCATACAACCCAATACAATAAAAGAAACAACACAATAATACTTCAAATGAATACCCAATCTTTTCAAAAATTAATAGATTCAACCAAAAACAACACAGAGGGATTGAAACCAACCTCTTACGCTTTCCAAGAAGAAATCTATGGAAGTGCCCAAGCTTTTCCTTTAGACTCTATTTCACCCAAAACAACTTCTTCCAAAAACCAGAACCAAAAAAAAAAATACCTATTTTCCCAAAAGAAAACCAACCCCTCAACAATTAAAAAAGAAAGAGATAAATAGAAGTTCTCAAAAATTTGTTTCCAAAATGACTCTTTCTTTAAAGCATTGAAGATAAATGAGGATCTTATTAAAATTGATACATTTACAACCCATTTCAAATCCAAATTTTCCACCCTTAAAGTTATGCCTTTTTGAGAGGACATATCTTGATTTTAGTTCAAGATATAACTTCAATTAAGTGCCCAACCCTTGGGTTAATACCCTAGGGGTTTAGAAAAAATAGCAAAAACATAAAATAACCTTTTTTCAACCCTTTTAACTCAATTAAAAAACAAAAAGTCCCAAAATACCCTCATTTATAACCTATAAATAAAATACAACTTAAAACATAAAATAAAACTATATAATAAAAGAAATAACACTCAAGTCTTAGACCACTTTACAAAATTTACAACACAATAAGATTATAGTCCTTAGGGACTATAGTCAACATTCACAAGGCTTATCACATTGGGTTCCTTGAAGACCTCCAATTCCATTGGCCATGGAATTTATACCTGCACACTCAATTTCACACATTAATATATCCAATAAAATCATATAGTCAAAGCAACTGAAACATATATATATTCACATCATACAATTTCCATCACAATGAAGTCACATTAGAAAATCAATTCATAGTTACAATAGTCACATAAATTTATCATCATTAAATCCTCCTAATAACATTTTTTCATTTTTTTTGTTCATATAGTAACAAATAATTCAAAATTCATAATTTCATTAATTCTACTAAAGCATCCATAATAATCAGTAATATCCAATATGAAGTCTAATGATCACATCATCACAATATGAAATCAAATACAAGGTCTAATGTCAAAACATCATAACATGAATAGCATCATACAACATCAGTCTACATCGAAACACAATGTCAATAGTCAATACACAAATGACATTATCTATCCAAAATAATAAAGTAGCATAGTATCAAGTATCACTGGTGGGTCTCACATTGTGGAGGAGATCATTTCAGGTTTCCTACAGGTGCTTTATTGCAAATTTAATGGTCACTTTCAATGACCAAATTTGAGGATCAATGATTGTATTTAGCTTGTTTGAGAAGCTAAGTATTTGAGGTTCCATTCCGAGGGTTTGATTAATTTACAAATACAATAGCTGATGTATTACTACAGTTGGTACAAGGGTTTGAATCATTACATAATTCTATCTGATTTATTGTGGAAAGATTTTTGAGAATATAAATCAAATATTATTGTTGTCCTAGTTGAGTGCCTACTTTGGTCAATTTATTTTAAGGACAATAATATTTATCCAATGCAAATGAAGACAAATCATGGGTCCCAGATTATCACTAGATACAAGCTTTTGGGAGATTTGGAGTAAGGATAAAATATTGTGTGCATCGTGGGATTTATATTAGTTGCCAGGAGACAAATTGACATAAGACAATATTTGGAAAATTATTATTAAAAAAAGCTTTCAATTTCTATTTGAAGTCTTATGCAGCAGATGATTTCAAATCATTGAAAAGTTAGAATGCCTTCATATATTATTATAAGCCAAAGAGAATTCAAAGACAGACCTACTATGATCTAAGGAGGTGATTTCATTATTACCATTGTCTATTTTGAGAAATCAATATTATTTGAAGACAACCGAATTTCATATAATCGTCGCTTCTTCACTAGCATGGATTTCAAAAAAAGGTGATATTGAAGTTGGGAAAGGGGTCAAGAGCTGCTCACAAGAGAGGAGAAAACTCACAAATAATTTAAATCATGGGTGTTTGTTGATATTGGTTTTTTAATAGTTGTTAGAGAATTATTTAAGACAAATGACATGATATTGGGCCTACAAATCATTATCAATTATCTTCCTTGGGAAGTCGTGCGACTTTGAGTTTGGCATCGTGAGAATGAGGAGATGGGTATGTGTAGGATCATCATGGAAAAAATAGGCCCTTAAGTGGTGAAAATTTTAGAAAAATCAGAGTTAGGAAACTTGATGTAAAATTTTGAATAAGTTGTCTATATTATTTTAAAAATATGTAAGAATAGAATATGTAGCAAATTAAATGTAGTTTCTAAACTACTAGGTTTTTTTTAAATATTTTTGGTGAAAATTTGAAATTTCAATGCAATAGTACTTAAATTTCAGGGAAAAAAGAAGTAGGTGTCTATCTGACCACCCTAACCACAATAAAATGATAATATTTTTTATAATAGTTTAGATATAAGTAGAGGACTCATGTCCCAATGTGATGTATATTTTTTTGTATTTTTTCCAAGTAAATAATTAATTATGAATTTTTTATTACAAATTTTAAAAATATATAAAAATTGTATGTCGACCACCTTAACTTGGTCAAAACTTCATAAAATTCATTTTTTAAAAATCCTATAGTATGTGATGCATGTTTCAAATTCAAAAAATGTGATACCATTTGAAAGCTATAAATGTTTTTCAATCAGCCTATCAATTAGGACTTTTTCATAATTCAAATAGAAAATGAATAATAATTATTTATTAAATTCAAAGTAAAGCATACCTTATATTGGTGTAAATTTGAGAATCTCCTTTAAAAACCTTTTTCGTTACATCAATTTTTGGTAAAAAAAAGTCGTCAACCACATACCCTACACATACCCGTCATATCACCACTTTTTGGCCCATCATGATCCTGCACATACCCAAATTATGGATTATTTGAGGAAGTCATCGGGCATCCACTCAAAAGATATTATGTGAGTAGTTGGAAGAAATAAAGCTAACGTTGAGGGGATCATATATATTTCTTGAAGTGGTTGACATATATCAGAGATTTTATACACTTGCCAGTTTGAAGAAATCAAGTTAGGATTCAAGGAGGTGAATCATATGGAGTGATTTGCTTTTGGAAAGGTTGATACTCTTATTGGAGATGCGATTCCAATTGCTATTGGTATCAAATAGCACAATTGAATTACTCATGACCAATATTAGTTGGCGTATAATGAAGAATCTGCTATGTAAAGAACCACATCGATAGTGAGGTCATATAATCATTTATGGAGATAATCACACTGCTACGAATCTTCCAGGTCTAAATATATTTCTAATGGTATCTTATACATTTTCTGATTCATCCATCTATAATGAAATGAATATTATTATTTGAGATTTGAATGCAATTAAGTTGTAAGGGTTGTATGTTTGTTGAGTAATTTATTGAAGCCTTTGAACCTTATGTGCTCAATTTAAGTGATTTAAGTTGTAATGACTAGGAAGTTCAATGAATGTAATTCATTTATTAAGCAATATGAGAAACTATAGTAGTAGACTAAACTATTTAATTGTATTATGTGTTGAAATTTCTATAAGTCTTTTCACTATCAATCTGTATTCTTGAAAGTAATAGTAACCAAAATATTGTGGAGGCTTATATGATACTAGTTAACATGTTAAAAGAATATTAATAAATCCTATTTTTCTCATTCTAGTTGTGCAAACTTAATTGAAAAATGAAATATGTCATTTTAAGTGTTTGGGAAATTGAAAATATCATCTAAACGGGTAGGGCATATAACAATGCTATCAAAGCCAAGAGTCCTACCAGCCTATTAGGTAACTAATATTTATTTCAATTCAGATCAGAAATTCAGTAGGGCATCATCAAAAATTCCAATGATCAGTTGAATTATTGTTTGAAGTAGTAAGGCAGAGTCAGATTGACATTGATAAAAAGGTTGAAAAATGGTCGAAAGAATAGGAAACCATCAAGATTTTCCAAATTGAAGTATTTTGGTAAGAAATTAAAACATTTACCTCAAGCTAAGGTTACTCTTCTTAGCAATTTGGAAGAAGCTAGAGATTATATATCTAAGGTTAGGCAATCACCTTCTCAAGTGATGTGTAAAAATTTGACTCCATTGGTGCGAGCATTAGAAAAGACAAAATTAATGAGACATCAAGGTGAGGAGATAAGACTGGTGATTTTTACTTGCATTCATGAAATTATGAGGATTGTAGCTCTTGAAGATCCTTATGATAATGGAAAACTGAGAGAGGTCATGCAGTTGATTATTGAAAGCTTTAATGGGTTAGGTGATATCAAAAGCCCTACTTTCAATAAGAGGGTCAAAATTCTAGAATTGATGGAAAAGGTGCAGTCATGTGTTATCATGTTTGATTATGATAGTCTTATTCTCCAATTATTCAATTACTTTATTTTCAAAATCAGAAAATGTCATTCAGACAAGGTGAAGATAGATATGTTCAACATCTTGTCCCTGATTCTAGATGAAGATAATGATGTGTGAAAGTAGATGTGATTTGATTTGTTAGACATTTGGAGAGGAGAGAAAAATATTTTGATTGTAGCATATGATCTCACAAGAATATTGGTTGAGCAGAAGATTGAGAAGTTTAAGAAGCAACTGACTATAGAAGAGTTGATCTCATTTGGTATACTGGTTTTACCTTCTCTTTAGGAGGGTAGCATGTTGTCATCTGGTGAATCAGATGAGTTGGATGATGAATACAAAGAGAAACCTGATCCCTCTTGTGTTGAGACACTTAATAAGGGCATTGATGATGTTTCTATAGGTGGAATTAGTGTTGTCCTAATTCCAAATCAGAATATATGTATACAGGACTTTGCAAAAGAAGAGAGTTTTGTGACTCAAGAACTTTAGGAACAATTTGACGCTTCTTCATGTGAAGTAGAAGTTGTTCATACACCCAATAGTTCACACAAATTGGAGAATCAGTTGAAGGTGATTGAGGATGAGATTGTGGCAACATTGTCACATCATGATAGAATACACAAGTTGATTGAAAATCACCTTTGGAAGGTTCTATGAGAAAGAAGATAGAAAGGATTTGAAGCATAATCTTCTCACAATAGTTTGTCAGTTATCAAAGAAGGTATGGGGACAATGAAGTCAAATTACTTATACCTTCTTTTAGATTGTGACCACCTTCTCAACCTCATTGAGTTCTATTTAGATGCTTTGAGAAGGAAAGAAAAATAAGTTGATGATCTTTGCTTACAATTGAGCATGGCTCACTTTTCCTTACACAAATCAAAAAATTATATTCCTATTGCAGCTATATTGATGGTCCAAGAGCTTGATGTAAGAAATTTAGAGATTAAAAAAATCATTGAAGGGATTGATGAACTCCATAAGGATGAGATGTTGCATTATGGCTTCAACACTTTCCTTGTTGGAGAGGCTCAATATGTGGATAAATATTGGAACAGGTTTGAGGACCAATTCTCACATGGAAGTATAGGGCCTCTTGTGTTGGTTAGGCAAGGGGAGTCATTTAGTGATGGATGCATTATTCTTTATCTCAAGAGGTGTATGCTCAAGTTTCCAATTGATTTCAGTCTATGGTTTGGAGATAGGCATCTTGGCAGATGTATCCCAACCTTATCCCCATGGGCTGCATGTCATACTTCATTGATTGATGGCTATCGTACTTTGCTAGTTAGAATTTCATTAGGGTATACTTTAAGGAAAATAGCTATTGGGATGGATAGGAGAAGTTGGGATTGCTACTTTGGTATTAGAGGATGAATCAATGATGAGTTCTTATCATCCTTTGATAGTTGTAAAATTCTTTGCTCCATCATGGAAATGATTCACACGCTACATGGTGTTGTTATGATTTATGCTAGCAGCTTGATAGGGGTTAGTATATGTTTTTATACACTAGTGTTAGACATATTTCACATCCATAGGAGACCACTTAGTGTGGAATGGATCATTGGTAACACTGTTACAGGTTTGGGCATCATTAAAGATTTGGGCACAAGGTTCTATATTGGTGATGTAGAGATTGTTATCAGGTAGCTTTATTAGGAGAATTTGGTTTTTTTCTGAGCCTTGCTCATTGGATCTTTGTGTTGTTCCATCTTTTCCTCTGGAGATTGACAATAGCTCATCTTATGAGGAATATGGTATTCATGACTACTCTGGGATTCCATTTGCATAAATTGGTGAATTCCACCTTGATTGCATCATGAGGTGTGCCATCAATTCACTTTCAGCTTGCATACACAAGATTTGACTATATCGACACATAGAGAGCGATTGAGTAAGAGAGTTCATATTCTGCTCTGGTACAATTGATTTTTGACCATAGATGATGACTCCAAGTTTGGCAAGTCTTATGCTCTACTCTCTCTTGCTAATTGCCTTTTGAATATAAGGACTTAGAGACTTATTACAATTGGGTTTTAGAGGTTATCAGAGTGGCACAACAAAAGCCGACAGATGATGGCTTCCCAATTTATTCATGGGATTCAGTTGGAGTTTATTTGTTGGGTGGTTGGTCTCACAGATTGATAGGAATGGATAGTGTTAGGAGCTTCAGTTGTATTCAGAGGATGCTAGTTGGAGTTCTTTTTAGGATCATTTGGGATTCAAGTGGTTGGTGGACAGGCACAAATGGTTTGTTGTTCATATGTTGTGGTAGTTGAGTTGGTTCTACACTTGCAAATTACTTGAGGGCAAGCAATCTTCAGGAAGGGAGGACTGTAATGTCCCCAAATTTGTGGTGAAATGATTTAATTAATTGATTAAGTTGTCCAAAAATTAATAATATTTCAAAAGGATGACTTAATTGATTATTTTAATTAAATTAAATTGGGAATATTAAATTAATTATTTATAAATTTATCTCAATAAATTAAAATAAAAAAGGTAACTTTATTTTTAATAAATTTAAAAAAGGTGACTAAAATAAAAGAATAAATTATAAAGTCACTTAAATAATATTTTAAAAGTGACTTAAGTGAAAATAAAATATTATAATGTCACTTTTAGAAATATTATAATATTCTAGAAGCTTCTTGGAAATGAGTAAAGTGCGTGTGAATAAGCTTTTTTTTGGAAATTAGTAAAGTGTGTTCAAATATATGAAATTATATGTTCTTGAGTAAGAATGAATGCGTGTCTAATAATGTTTGCACCGGAATATATATTTTTAGTAGATGGTTAGATGTGATTCAATTCACCAGCTGGATGTACTCTTACTATTATGGAAAATATAATATATTAAGTTATTAGTTGTAGTTATCTTGGTGGGTTTTTAGGAGTTTGTCCTTGGTCATTTAATGGTGTTCCTAGCTTAAGGCCAAAAGTAGATATAGTTCTATTTGAGTAAATTGGATATCTTGAGAAATTTTACTATTGAATCTTGTAGTGGTCATCGATCTTCTTCAAATAATGATTTTTTTGATCTTGTTGGGTTGTTAAACCCATAGGTGGATCATACTGAGAGTCGTGATAGTGAAGATTATAATCTTTCTCTTATGCTTTGTGTTCAACTTTCTTTAATTACAAATCCTTGATGTTTGGTTCAAATGAAACTCTGGTTGAAGCATTCACTACCCTTCTAGAGTGTGTGCATTCTGTTGGTGCATAAAATTGGTGAGAATAATGATTGGATATGTAATTATTGTGTATAATTATGATTTAGAAAGAGATTATTTTTTTAATGCTTGAAATTGAAACATAAATTAAAATTGGAATTAAAATTGACAGTTAATTTGGATGCTTAGAAATAAAATCTAAATAAATAAATGTTATTATTATAAGCTAAATTTCTCTATGCCTTAATTTTGGGTTTATGGGCTAACACTATTGATGAAAGTTTAAGTGAAAGTGTGTGCAAGTACTTGTCGAAGATGAGAACTTGGTCAAGTTAGGGGTGCTTAGTCGATTGACATCGATGAGTATGGTGGAATCTTGCACACACCACGCAGGTTCATATGTTTTTCATTTTACATATAGCATGGCCAAGTGTATTTTGTGAGTGTATGCATTGTTTTTTTTTAATGTTGTAGATGATTGACTATTATGATTTAAGATTGCTATGTCTTGGAAAGATAAATGATTTGGGAAGCTACTTTTTTAACATATTGAGATACTCTAATTACTTTTCTATTTATTTAGTAAGGCATCAGGACAATGTCTATTTGTAATGGGGAAGGATGTCACATCTTGTTTACTTTTAGAAACTTAACTATTAAATATTTACATAAATAGTTTATAAAGTTATCTCAATAAATTAAAATAAAAAAGGTAACTTTATTTTTAATTAATTTAATAAAAGTGACTAAAATAAAAGAATAAATTATAAAGTCACTTAAATAATATTTTAAAAGTGACTTAAGTGAGAATAAATATTATAATGTCACTTTTGGAAATATTGTAATATTCTAGTAGCTTCTTGGAGGATCTTTCTAGAAGATCAAAAGAATTCTTTATAAGGAGTTGTGAGCTAGACTTTTAAGCATGCTTGGATTTCACTTCTCATTTTAGTTTGGAGAGAACTTGAAGGATTTAATGTCTGAGGGTTTGAAGACTCTAGGATACCAGTTTCAGTTATGAAACCCTAGCTAGGGATTGTGGAAGAGATCATTTCAGGTTTCCTACAAGTGCTTTATTGCAAATTTAATGGTCATTTTCAACAACCAAATTTGAGGATCAACAATTGTATTCATCTTGTTTGAGAAGCTAAGTATTTGAGGTTCCATTATGATGGCTTGATTAATTTACAAATGCAATAGCTAATGTATTATTTCAGTTTGTGTTGATCATCAAAGCTTGCACTTCTCCGACAGTCTTATGGGAAATTTAGTGAGTGGGGGAAAATTTGTGTCTCACTGAATACCTCTAGGTTTTTTAATAGAAATTTGACTCTTCTTTTGGGGTTTTGAGGTAAGGGAAGAAAGGAAATGTAAATATAAAACATAAAAGGTGATGCACACCAAAACTTTTACAACATTTCAAACCCAAATTATTCCTATAATTGATATAAAAGACACATAATGCCACAAACCCCTCATTGTTGGAAAGAGAACGAACACCAAAGGCTAACTTCAACCATAATGCATACTTTCAGATCTTTCTACAGGCAATGTTCATTGAGGTCCGATCAAACATAAAGATTTCTTATGAGTAAAAGAACAATATTTCAGAAATTACAAGAACTTTGTTTCCTAATACAACATAGCATAACAAAATAATAATCTTAAGAAAAATAAAAAAGTCCAATGACATAGTCTGACTCTCCTAAGCTACTATTCCACCATACAAGCATACAACATAAAAAAATCCGCTACTTAAACTTTCTTAATATAGCTTGCAAGACACAATGTTTCATTCAAAACGATAATATACAGAAAGAAGGCTTGAAAATGGCCATACATGTACAATCTCAATAAATTCTCCTTAATAGTTCATGCTTTAATTATAAACTAAACTTTGAAATAAAGTTCATATACCAATCCAACAATAGTTTAATCCTTAATAGATATAACATGCCAAAAAAAAGTAGTTATGTAACTTGCTTCTGAAAATAGTTCTAGAAACCCTAAGAAAACTAAAGAAAACACTTCTTTGACAAAGAAACATCTCCTTGGAAAATCTATCTTTTTTGTGTCATCATCCCCCTTATATAGCCACCAAAAGAAAGAAACACCGCCTCAGTCTGGATTAATTGCCACCAGGTGTTGACAGTTGATAGCACATGATCTGATCATAGACCCTTAGTTAGGCTACAAAAGATCTTTGCATTAACTCTCAGCTACTGCATTAATATCCTTTAGATATTTAGCAAAGATAGAAACTCATATGCGATCAGATTCTAGGAACAACAGCCTGGAGGACCCAGTTGATCGATCACATCACTCTGAGGTACCATCTCAAAACTTCCATCCTAAAAACCAAGAAAAGAAAAGAAAAGGTCATCTAGCTTAGACAAACTCCTCAATCAGACAACTTTATAGGCGATCCAGATAACCCGTGGTGAGGAGATGATGTGTCAATAGGGCGAAAACTCCTGAGCTTGAAAATATAGCTCCCAATAAAATGTCTGACAAGAAAATACATGTCCTGAACCTTCTCCTGAAAGGAAGATGAAAAAGTAAAAGTTGCACAACCACCATGTGGTGTATTGCACACCTTTCCAATAATTTCATTTGAGCGCGGGTGCATCCGATACCAAAGACATTTATGCAAACCAAAAGATAAAATGAATGAGGTAAAAGAACTTCACAATTTGTACAAGGGTCTGAATCATTGCATAATTATATCTGATTTATTGTGGAAAGATTTCTAAGAATATAAATCAAATATTATTGTTGTCCCAACTGAGTGCCTACTTTGGTCGATTTATTTTAAGGACTAATATTTTTCCAATGCAAAAGAAGACATATCGTGGGTCCTAGATTATCACCAGATATAGGCTTTTGCGAGATTTGGAGTAAGATTAAAATATTGTGTGCATCATGGGATTTATCATAGCCGACAGAAGAAAAATTGACATAAGACAATATTTGGAAAATTATTATTAAAGTAAGCTTTCAATTTCTTTTTGAAGTTTTATGCAGTGGATGATTTCAATTCATTGAAAAGTCAGAAAGCCATCATATATTATTATAAGCCTAAAACAATTCAAAGATAGGCTAATTACTATGATCTAAGGATGTGATTTCATTACTACTATCATCTATTTTGAGAAGTTAATATTATTTGAAGCAGACCGATTTTCATATAATCATTGCTTCTTCACTAGTGTGGATTTTAGAAAAAAATGATATTGAAGTTGGGAAAGGGATCAGGAGCTTCTCACAAGATAGGAGAAACCTCACAAATAATTGAAATCATGGGAGCTTGGTGATATTGGTTTTCTAATAGCCATCAAAAAATTATTTAAGACAAACGACATGGTATCGTTCCTTCAAATCATTATCGATTATCTTCCTTGGGAAGTCATGGGACTTTGAGTTTGGCATTGTGGGAATTAGGAGATCATGGATTCTTTGAGGAGGTCATCAGGCATCCACTCAAAAGATATTATATGAGCATTTGCAAGAAATAAAGCTAAAGTTGATGGGATCGTATATATTTCTTGAAATGGTTGACATGTATCGAAGACTTATTTACAATTTCCATTTTTCAGAAATCGAGTCAGCATTTAAGGAGGAAAATCATATGGAGTGATTGAATTTTTGAAAGGTTGATACTCTAATTGGAGATGTAATTCCAGCTGTTGTTGGTGTAAGTGTAAAGATGAGGTAAACAAATTAATAATGCATCTACACTTCTAAATAAGACATTGCATCAAAGTTTCAAGAGATTTAAACTATTTTAAACTAAGAATCTTTAGAAATCTGTCCTATTGCTCTCTAACTCTAAAGATTTCCTTAATCAACTTGCTCTCAGATTTTAGAAGCTAATTGATTGCTAAAATGACACTTAGAGAATAAGAATTAAACTATTACGATTCCTAAATGCAACTAAGATGATTCTACAGTAAAACTTATGAGAAAGAAACTACTGTAAACAACCATGATTGATGAACCAAATGCTTGATTAATGCTTGATGGATGCTGGATGAATGCTTCTATTTGCTTGATTGCTTGAATGCTTGAATGCCTGGAAAACCTGCAGAGTAAGATTGCACAAATTAGGATCCTTTTCATGTAGCTAGCAACCTATATTTATAGCTTTCACGACACTCATTTGTGAAGGGATAACACAACAGAGGTTGAGATTCAATCTGGAGAATTGAATGGTATGAGATGAGAAGGTGGAGCTAATCATGAAGGATTGTTCCTCCCCATGAAAACACCAGGCAAGATGAGAGGAAAGAAGATTGAGAGGATTTCCTGTACGTTTGTCCCCGAAGCTCTTCTCGTGAATGACAGTTGAATTAATTAGATTTTAAAAAATCTAATTTTATTGGTGAGTGAATAGAGGTAAATGATTTTTGCATTTATTTAAATATTTTTGGTTTATTTAAATTTAGCAAAAGAGGATTAAATAATTTAATAAAACAAACTATAGAAGTTGTTTATTAAATAAAAAAAAGGAATATGATAATTAAATTAAAGATTCTAGGATATCTTTATTTAATTAAGAAGAAACGTGATAAGGTAATTAAATAACACAAATTATTGAAGCTGTGTATTTAATTTAAGATAGAATTAATGGAGAAAGTATAGAAGAAATAATAATGATAATAATTAAATAAAACAAAGTATTTAATTTTGTTTATTTAATTAAGAGAGAAATAATTTGATAAAAATGATAATAATTAAATAAAACAAAGTATTTAATTTTGTTTATTTAATTAAGAGAGAAATAATGTGATAAAAATGATAATAATTAAATAAAACAAAGTATTTAATTTTGTTTATTTAATTAAGAGAGAAATAATAATGAACTTAATATAAATAAATATTTCTATTTAATTACTAAGTAGATGAATTTAAGATTAATTAATCAAATAAGTCATATTTAATTAATTAGATTCTCCAGACCATTTTTAGGTGTCTATATTTTGCCCCTCTTTGAAGTGATGTGTTTATGCATTGCCTCAAAGAAAATTTTGCCTCCGCTGCCAGTATTGACAAAAAGTTTTAAGATATGCCCCTGATTTGCCCCAGATGTTGAATTTCGAAATGATAATGATATATGCCCCCTCGGGAGATAAATTAATGAATTTTGAATGAATTTTTTTTTAATGATTTTTCAAATTTTTTTTGAATTTTTATGATGATTTGATGATTTGATAAACAAGCAATGATGAAACAATTTATCTCCCAATAAAATTGTGCAAAGATGCCCCATTGATAGATAATAATTAATTTCGGAGGAAGAAATTAAATAAATCCCAAAAAAAAATCCCACAAAAATAACCTATAAAAGTGAAAAAGGTCACTTTCAAAAGTCATTTGTGCATTTGACTTTGAGAAACTTGTGATAGAGACCCTTAGAGTGCTAGAGCAATAGGATGTCGATCCCTTACCACACCCACCGACTTAAGCGTGTGTGATGTCACCAGCATCCGACTGACTATGGACTTCCGGTACGTAGCCCAAATTTTCCTCGTAATTCACACTTGTACCTTTTAGTTTATTATTTTTCATGTTTTTTATTGTTTTAGCGCCCGACCGGCGTGGAATAGCACATCGGTCGTCTATTTTAGCCTGCCATAGTTTTAGCACGTCAACAGAATTTTGTAGTGCGTATGTAGGCTAGTGTAGCGCATGAGATTTTTAGCGCTTTAGGTAGATTTTGTAGCGCATCATAGGTCTGTTTTAGTGCTCCACCAAAAATAGCACCCCTGAGCTTTGTTATAGCGCACCAACGTGATAGCATAGCACCCCAGTAGTTTTAGCACCCCTGAGCTCTGTTATAACATGCCAATGTGATAGCATAGCGCCCCAGTAGTTTTAGCGCCCCACCCACCTGTTTTAGCGCGTAGAAAAATAGATTGATGAAAAAAATTGTGCACTTTGATTTTTATTTCGTTGATTTGTTGTTGACTCCATCCATTTTAGTTTGATCTGACTAAATAAATGGTAAACAATCTCATGATGAGCGAGATCATTTGATTGATAATAATTACCCTCATGATAGGCGAGGAATAATTAAAATTTTTGAAGGAATGAACTTGATTGATAGATGAGGGTTCATTCTTGATAAATTGATCGTTTGATAGGTAAAGCAAAATTTTTAGAAATTGATGATCTCATGATATTTGATATTCTGATTGATAACGTATTGATCTGTAAAATGTTTTTATGATAACAAGAGCATTTAGATGTTATCCAGGTGCGAGAGAAGTTCCCCTAGCCTTTTGATATGATAACACGACTTTCACCGGATGAGAGGCAGCATATTACTGATTGTGGTTTGGCATCATTAATGGATATGCCCCATATTAGACTTAATAGGGGTCTACTGACAGCTTTAGCAAAGCGGTGGCATACTGACCACAACACCTTCCATTTACCTACTGGCGAGATGACTGTGACGCCAGAGGATGTATGGCGTATCCTTCGCATTCCTTTTGTTGTCGAGATTGTCGTGCATGATTCAGAGGAGCGGGGTGGGATAGAGTCTATTCGGAGAGTTTTTCAGGATCCTCATATTGCGGGAGTTTGGATCCCATGGGTAGAGATGTATAATTCTTATGCTCCACTTCCTTCAGTTTTGGTAGGCTTTATTGGTGGATTCCTGTCCTGATAAGAGGTAAAAGGGTCTATCTGTTGGATGGGGTCGGGTACTAGAGGGTATGGTGGCACACAGGATGAGATATTCCTGGGGCATGTGTATGCTTGCTTAGTTATATCATGATTTACATTGGATCGTGTACCTCGGAGGTAGCAGTTTATCAGCAGGAGCTACACTTTAGGTATGGGCATGGGAGCATATTGTTGTCACACATCCTGTGCCAGTGTTATCGAGACCAGTGATGAGACCCTATGTGTTTTGCTACAGAGGCAGGCCTACCCAGCATATGATGGGTAAGCTAGAGTATTGGAGATGGGTTCTCGATGATGTGGAGACATTGACCTGGCGTCCCTATTTAGATTGTGATGACTGGGATGAGGATGATATCGAGTTGGGATATTTGGCCAACTCGATGTATTTGATCGGGAAGAGCTCCAAGATTTTGGAGCAATTCCTATTTCACCGCATCTACAGGTAGTATGGGATTGTTCAATGTATGCCATAGGGAGTAGCGCACTACAGAAGACGATAGATAGATGCCAATGATTGGGGTCCATGCTTGCCTTATGGGGCACTTGTTGAGGGTTATCGTGCTCTTCAGCCATCGGCCTGGGATAGGTGGTGAGACATTGTTGAGGCACCCGTTACTCCCGATTATGGACAGTATTTGGCTCTACACCCTCCTCCTCGTATTACCATTCCAAATGAGCTAGCACCAGTACCAGCACGAGCACTAGCACCAGCAGCTATAGGGGGTGATCACAGTGGTCAGAGACGGAGGAGAGAGGAGGATGTAGATGTTGATGTGGAGGGTAGTGATGAGAGTGACAGTGACGAGAGTGATGATGATAGTGATGATGATGGCGGAGATGAGGGGAGACCGAGTGTAGCAGGTACCTCAGAGCCCTCGACAAGTGTGCCTCATAAGAGGTAGGCCATTGCTCCCTCTTCAGCAGAGTGATCAGAGGTTCTGACCCTATAGGGACAGCTAGCATAGGTGCAGGGATTATTAGCATAGACTCAGGCCCAGATGCAGGCACAGCTAGCTACTACACAGACATAGATTACCTCTCTGATTGGTGAGAGAGATGAGGCTAGACAGGCAGCAGCGACAACACAAGCTCAGCTAGCAGGTGTACGAGTACAGTTGACCACTGTGTAGGCATAGATTACAGCCTTGACTGCAAAGTGAGATACTGCCAGATAGGCAGCAGAGACAGCACAGGCTACTATAAAGAGATTGCATAGAGTGGCAGATGGGACCTCTGTGGTAGATTACATGCGAGAGGCCATGTGGGCAAGTGTTGAGATTGAGTTCTACAGGAGCCGTTATCATGAGTTGTGCCCCCCAGAGCAGAGAGTCAGTTATGCCCAGTCTCGCTCAGAGAGGACTCATTCAAGGACAGTGAGTAGAGGTGTGATAGAGCCTCTCCCGAGAGATCTGAGAGATCCGAGAGATCCTAGGGCAGCCGGTGGTGGTGGTGATACTAGTGCGAGACCTGCTCCTTCTGGTGCGAGCACTACTTGAGGTCATATGTGTACCTTTTGATGTATTTCACGAGATGTATACAGCCATTTCTTTTTTGATATGATGTTATATTTATCTGTTTCAGACTTCATTGTATACTTGACACTTGATGAGATATATATGTGCAGCGGGTTTGATTTGATCCATGATGTGTTCTACATGATTTATGGGATGGATGTATTTTAATCTTTATGTTTTATGATGATTTTATTATAATAGATTGGATAGATGCATTGATGATGATGTGATATGATATTGATGATGTGTGTATTTTCTTAATGAAATGCAATATATGATAGATAAAATGAGATGTAAAATGAATGATGTATGAATGAAATATATGATAGATAAAATGAGATGTAAATGAATGATGTATGGATGAAATGCAATATATGATAACAATGAGATGTAAATGAATGATGTATGGATGAAATGCAATATATGATATATATGATGAGATGTAAATGAATGATGTATGGATGAAATGTATGTATGATATATATGATGAGATGTAAATGAATGATGTATGGATGAAATGTATGTATGATATATATGATGAGATCTAAATGAATTATGTATGGATGAAATGTATGATAGATAAAATGAGATGTAAATGAATGATGTATGGATGAAATGCAATGTATGATAAAAATGAGATGTAAATGAATGAAGTATAGATGAAATGTATGTATGATATATATGATGAGATGTAAATGAATGATGTATGGATGAAATGTATGATAGATAAAATGAGATGTAAATGAATGATGTATGGATGAAATGTATGTATGATATATATGATGAGATGTAAATGAATGATGTATGGATGAAATGTATGATAGATAAAATGAGATGTAAATGAATGATGTATGGATGAAATGCAATGTATGATAAAAATGAGATGTAAAATGCCTTCTATATGTATGCAATGAATGATGATTTTACAACTACATGATAATGACAATGTGATGAGATGTAAATGAATGATAAATGTAATGAATGATGAAACATAACATGTATATGATATCACGAAATGAGATGTTTATTGTGAAATTTATGATGAGGTGAAGAAATGATTTTATATGCATGCCATTATGAAAATTGTATGTGTCAAGTATACTCAATCTTTAATAAGAAAAGATAGCATCATTTACAAATGAATCTTTGTAACTTGTGTAATCAATACTCTGCAGATGTATTATTATGAATGCAATCTATTTTTGCCATGCAAACCTAAGTGTCATTTCAACAATCTTTTTATTTTTCTTTGTATCATCACTGAGCTTTTAAAATGTTGAAAGCGAATACAAGCATCAATGATATGAGATAGACCAATGATGACCTGAGTATTTCTTTCATGAAATTTGATATTGTAAGCGAACACAAGCATCAAGGTATAATTAAACCAAGATGACCTGAGCATTTCTTGCGTAAACAAACAAGAATTAATCATTTTCTTAAGTGAATCAAAATGTCATCCATGATACTTGGTAGAGCACTTACCGTGACAATTCACAAAATAATAATGACTAACTCACAAACAAAAAACAAAGAAAAGGTATCATTCTCCTTCCTTGCTTCTCTAGTTTAATACATCATCGAGTAGCTCCAAAGAAATGATAAGCAAATGAAAAAAATAAAAAGTACAACAATTCAAATTCTACTTAATGTATTTTCAAATCATTATTCAGATTAGATCATCGATGTTGAAATGTGTGTGTTGATGTTTGCATGATATTCTCAGATGTTTGACCAAATGATGTAACCTAAAGACCTACCCTAGGGGTCTTGGGGACTGATCAAATATTAGTCTTGCCTACGTTATATATGCAGAGACCACATAGTTTGATTGATATAGACTCTATTTTTGTGTTTTGTGATTTTTGAATGTTTTTGTTTTGATTTTCGTGGATTGTCTGATGTTTTTAGATTTTGAAAAATTTTCTGATGTTTTTGGATTTTGACAAAAATTTTGATGTTTTTGGATTTTGACAAATTTCCTGATGTTTTTGGATGCTTTTCAAGTATCGCCACTTGGTGTTGTCATGTTTTATTGTCTCCCCATTTAAGTTGAAAGTCCATTGTATCAAATAACGCTAGGACGTTGCCCCCAAGCTAGGGTAGGACATGATATCCTTGCTATGATATGGATAGTGATATTAATTATCTCAAATGATAGATGGAAATGATATGAAAGGAAACAATCGTAACAAAACTGTATCCAATAGATAGAAGAGCTGGTGAAAATCACAAGTAGCGCCTGTTTGCTAGGTTTTCATCACTTGTTTTTATTGTGTCCTCCCTTTTGTGTATTTTTTTTTTGTTTTTTTTTTCCTTTTTATGTCATCATGATGCCTGTTTGCCAGGTTTTCATCAAGACAACCTTATCGACCGTGCACTAGGTATCCTCAAGTATAGAATTTCCTGAGATGGATGTTGTTCATGGGCTCCTCCAACATATCTCCTTCTGGTGTAGATAGTCGGTATGTTCCTGATCCATAGACTGATATAATGACATAAGGCCCTATCCAGTTAGGTTGAAACTTTACCTTCTTTTCTCTATCTGCTTGATTTCTAGGGTTTTCCCGTAGGACCAAGTCTCTGATCTGGAAGACTCTAGGCATAACCCTATGATTATAGTTCCTAGACATTCTTGTTGATAGGTTGTCAAATGATTGATAGCTTGTTGTCGACATTCATCAAGTAGCTCTAATTCTTGAAGTCTAGAGATCCTGTAATCCTCATCTGAAATGAGTCCTTTTAATGAAACTCGAAGGGATGTAATTTCTACCTTGATAGGTAATATTGCCTCTGATCCATAGAAAAGAGCATATGGTGTAGCTCTTGTTGGTGTTCTGATGCTAGTAGGGCTATAAGCCCAAAGAGCAGGGTTAAGCTGAATGTGCCAATCACGCCCTACCTCATTTACAGTCTTCTTGAGAATCTTTAGGATTGTTTTGTTTGAAGCTTCTACTTGTCCATTACCTTGAGGGTAATAAGGGGTTGAAAAGTGATGTTGGATGTGGAACTTTTCACATAGCTCTTGGACATCTTGGTTCTTGAAAGGCCTGCCATTATCTGTGATGGTTGACTGGGGCATCCCATATCTACAAATGAGATAATTAAGTATGAAAGATGATATCTGCTTCCCAGTGATTGTGGTTAAGGGAACTGCCTCCACCCATTTTATAAAATATTTTGTTGTGGTGATAATGAACTTATGTCCATTAGATGAAGATTGGTTAATTTTCCCTACCAAGTCCAATCCCCACTAGCAGAAAGGCCATGTAGTTGTGAATGGATGGAGTTCCTGTGCTAGTGCATGTATAAGATTTCCATGAATCTGACATTTTTGACATCTCTTGACAAACTTATAAGATTCTTGCTCCATGTGCGGCCAGTAATACCCCAAATGAAGGAGTTTCTTGGCTAAAGATAATCCGCTTGAATGTGTGCCACAAATTCCTTCATGGACCTCATGTAAAGAAGAAGCAGATTCGTTGTGTTCTAAACAACGCAAAAGAGTACCATCCAGGCCTCAATGGTAAAGAGTGTTAGCAATAATGGTATGTTTGGCAGATTGGTGTATGAAGTTGGGCTTTTGGTTGCGAGAAAGATCTAGCGGTAGGATATTATCTTTTAGGTAAGTATAAATGTCTCCATAAATGGAAGATTGGGCACTATCCAAAAGGCTTATGGTTTGGGATTTGGGGTTTGCGTATGCAGGATTTGACACTTGTTCCACAATAAATTGATAACGATATTTTTTTTCAGGCATTTGTAGAAGAGATGCTATTGTGGCCATGGCATCTACTGCTTTATTCTTTGATCTTGGTATCTACTCAAATTTGATATCTATGAAGTATTTCTTTAGATCATCTACCAGTTTCTTGTATAAAATCAATGTGTCATCCTTAGTTTGGTAATCATTGTTGACTTGATAGATGATTAACTGAGAGTCTCCATATACCTGTAGTTCTGTGATTCTCCAATCAATAGCCACTTTAATTCCAAGGATTAAAGCTTCATATTCTGCCACATTGTTAGTGCAACGAAAGGTAAGCCTATAAGATCATGGAATTGTGTGCCCAAGAGGTGTGACAAATAAAATTCCTGCCCTTGATCCATGTTGTGTGTAGGATCCATTGAAGTAGAGTTGCCATGGTTGTGTTGTAACATTGAGGATATATGTATCAGGAAATTCCATGGTCATAGGATGATTATCTGATAATGGAGCTTCTTCTAATTGGTCGGCAATGACTTTTCCTTTGATAGCTCGCCTTTCAACATACTGAATGTCAAACTCACTGAGGAGCATGACCCACTTTGCTCAGTAAATACTTGAGGGGATCAATTTTTGCAACGAGCTTGACAGTGTGAGTGAGCATATAGTGTCACATTTTTTGTGTTGCAAATACTACTGCTAAGCATGATTTTTTAATGAAGGTGTAGTTTACTTCATGTCCATTGAGTGTCCTGCTAATATAGTATATTGCCTGTTCCTTTCCTTCTTTATCCTCTTGTGCTAGCAGGGTTCCTAAAGAAATATTTGTTGTTGCGATATATAGCAACAATGGCTTGTCTTTACTAGGTGGCACCAAGATTGGTGGTGTCATTAAATAATGATTGATTTGATTGAAAGTATTCTCACATTGTTCATCCCATCTAAAAGACACATTTTTATGCAAAATATGGTTGAATGGATGACACCGATCTACTAGTTGAGAGATAAATCTTCTGATGGACTGTAGTCGGCCTTGTAGAGATCTTAATGTACTGATATTCTTAGGAGGTGGCATTTCCACAATGGCTTTAACTTTTGTTGGGTCTACTTCAATTCCTTTTGTAGAAACTATGATGTTACTCCAAAGGCACATTTCTTAGGATTTAATTTGACTTTAAATTTCTCCAACCTGTCAAATATTTTGGCAAGTATCTCTAGATGTCCTTCCCTGGTGTGAGATTTGGCTAAGATATCGTCCACATAGTCCTCCATGAAGGTGTCAATCATGTCATGGAATATTGTTGTCATAGCTCGCTGGTATGTAGCTCCTACATTCTTTAACCTGAAAGGCATGACGTTCCAGCAAAAGGTGCCCCACAGACATGTAAATGCTCTTTTCTTGGTCTTCAGGAGCTATTTTAATTTGATTGTATCCTGAAAATCCATCCATGAGTGATAGCAATTGATGGCCAGCTATTAAATCTACAATCATGTCTATGTTTGGCAAAGGAAAATCATCCTTTGGACATGCTCTATTTAAATCCCCAAAATCAGTATATATTCTGATGGTGTGATATGGTTTTGAAACAGGTACAATGTTGGATATCCATTCAGCATAATCAATAGATCTGATAAATCCAGCATCTAGTAGTTTCTTCAAATAATTTTTTACCAATAATGCAACATGTGGATGCATCTTTCTCAGTTTCTATTTTACTGGTTTAGTGCCAGTTGGTAAAGATGAGTGATGCATAATAAGATCTGTGTCTAAGCATGGCATGTCAGAGTAGGACCAAGCAAAATTGATGCATCTTTCTTCAAAGAATTTGATAAAATCTGGCTTTTCTGTATCTGTCATGGATGCTGCCAAGTGTAGTATTCTTACTTTCTCTACTGTGCCAATATCAATAGACTGTGTGGGTTCTACCAACACTGATGATCTTTCATGGCAATGTTGTGGGAGGATGTCAAGCCTTCCATCCTTTGGTGCCTCAATGAGGTTTTCACCATTGGATGAATTCTTTGTTTTTACTATTTTAGGATCAAATACTGCCATAGAATGGTTTTGACCATTAGATCCATTTTTTATTTCCATATTTTTGCAACTGAAAGGCTTGGCACCCTCTTGCCTAAAAGCATCGTTAAAAGAAGCATTGGTAGAACAAGTATCGGATTCTTCATAGCAAAGGTAGTTAATAATAGCAGAGTCATTGTCAAAAATAGGGAGATTGGTGGGGTGTTGGGGTTCCCACTCGATAAGCTTAGGATGCATTAAAGGCAATGAATCATTAGATGGGTTGAGGTCAGCGATTGTGAAAGCTCGAATGAAAATGTCATCCAAGTTGTTAGTGGTTATGTTGAGGCCTACGAAGGTATTTTCTTCCACATCATTTATCTCACTCGATTTCTGTTCGTCTTCACTTGAGTCATTGAAATTTTTTGTTTCAAAGACAATAGGATTAAAACTCGAGCTTTGACCCTCCTCACGTTTGGGGGTATAATTTTTGATAACATCAATCTGGATATCTTCATAGGAAACATCTGATAAGTTGTCCCACTCATATTCATTTGAATCTATTTCAGAGTTATCTCTCATTTGAAGAATATGCTCCACAGTTTTATTGGTGAGTTCTGCTCTTGCTTCTTCTGTGTATCCTAGTCCAATTCTGCCATTTTGCTGAATTGTGAGAACTTGGATTGGTTCTGTTACACTTTGTTCCCCTCGTTCAAGAGGTACTTGTTCTGCTACATATCCTAGTCCAGTTTTATCCTTATGTTGGAGCGTGAGTGGCTAGATTGGTTCTGTTATGCCTTATTTCCTTAACCCAAGAGGTCCCTGTCCTGAATATCCCATCTTCTCCAGAATAGTTTTTCCCTTTCCATATTGATTTGTCTCTATGATATTACTCATCGAAGTGGAAGCTTCCTCATCCCTATAAAGCCAATTTAGTATGGCCTTATCTTCTGATTCTTCATCTAAGTTTCTAGCTTTTACAAATCTGCCATCTAATGCCATTGTAGATTGTGTTGATTTTTGGGTGGTTGTAGATGGCTATCCATATGTTTGTAAGGAGGGTAACATCTGTTATAGATGGAAAGAGTGTCCGAAACCATATTCACTTATTCCTTTGTCACTTATCTATACTTTGTTGGTGAATTGGTGTGAGAGTGAAGCCAATTGTTCTTCAACATTTGAAGGCTTAGATTGTGCCACCTTGATCTCTTGTGATTTTTGTTGTTTTGGAAGCCACTTTGATATGAAGCTTTGCTATTTATCCCCATTAGATGAATATGATGTGCTAACTTCTCTATTGTGATGTATTAATGTATCCTGAGATGTTTTCAATGTATGACAAGCTTGGGTGTCATTATAGTCTGCTGTGATTGTTACCTCCTGTCAATTGACAGGAAATTTCAGGCATTGATGATAGGTGGAAGGTACTGCTTGCATATCATGAATCCAAGGATGTCCCAACAATATGTTGTATGTCAGTTCCCTATCTAAGACTTGACAAACCACATTTTAGACAATAGGTCCCACTTGAATGGGTAATATGATCAATCCTTTAGAGGATCTTTCTTCCTCATCATATGCTTTGATTGTGATTTTTCTTCTTGTATCAATGGCTTCATCTAAGTATCCTAGTGCACGAATCATCTTTAAGGTACAAATATTTAAACCAGCCCCTCCATCTATCAAGACACGCTTTACACGGTGTTTATGGATGAGGACTTCAATGTGAAGGGTGGAATTATGTGGATGGGTGAGTGATACATCATCATGTTCAGAAAATGAAAGGCAATGAGGTGTAGATAGATGTCCCACCATAGCTTGAAATTGACATACATCCAAATTGTTAGGTACCGTGGTTGATACAAGAGCTTGCTCAAGAACCACTTTGTGTGATGGGGAGATCTTTAAAAGTTCCAAGATGGATATCTGTGTCGGTATTTTCTATAATTGATCGATGAGATTATATTGATTGGAGGGAGGATCTACAGATTGGGATGATAATTATGCTCCTTTCAATATAACTTTGGATTGTGCCCTTGTTGTGGCATTAACCAGTTGGTGCTCTTGTTTCCCTTTGAGTGTGATTACATTAATTTGGTTTTCAGATTTGTCCATATGTTGTACCAAATTAGTAGATGTAATGTCATTGTTTTGATTGATTTGATTGCATAACTCCTCATCCTCCTTAGCAGCAAAAAGACAAAGGATCGTTGTGTCATACACATAACCAACATTCTTACCTTTGTTGTTTGCGGAAGAGGATTCTCCCTTCTAATAATTGGGTAGAGGATTTTTGAATGTTGTATGATCTTTGTTTGTTTGGTGCCCCTCTACAAATACTTTCTTTTGATCTATAAGGTCTTGTACTGCATGTTTCAACTGCCAACAATTTTTAGTCATGTGGCCTTTATTTTGATGGTAGTGACAGTAATGTGTGTCATTCCACCATGATGGTTTGACTTGAGGGTCCCAATTTCTAGCCTCTTGTACTTGAATAAGTTTTTCATCTAAAAGTTCTTTGAGGACTGATTCCAATGATTGCCCTAATGGCGTGAAGTTTTTTTTATTGGATGGTCGTTGGAATGATTGGGTTTTTGTTTCTCCACTGTTTTGATTATTTCCTTGATCACTACTTTGTTTGATATTAAGACCATTGTTTTGTTTGTTTGTAGTTGTTGGCATCAAGGTGAATACTGGTTTGGATATGTGTGTATCGATCAAAATCTTGGCTTTTTATTGTTGTTGTTAGAGGAATTGTTATTGTTTGAACCTTTAATGAAGTGTTTGATTGTTCCTCTTTTGATTAGAACCTCTTCAATTTTGAGTCCTTTTTCAATGACTTGCCCAAATGTAGATGGACATTGCAAGTCCAATCTATAATTCATTTCATCCACTAGGTTATCAATGAACATCTCTATCTTCTCCTCTTCAGGAATAGATCTAGGGTATTTAGCAAATAGCCTTCTCCATCGTTGGAGAAAGGAAAGAAACTTTTCCCCCTTTGCTTGTTTGGTGTTGTAGAGTTCTTTCAAGGTTACCCCATGTTGGATGTTGAATGAGAAGTGTGTTATGAACCTATTGATCAGTTCTTCAAAAGATTGGATCCCGGGTTCCATTTTAGAAAACCACTCCATGCAAGTGTTTCCTAAGCTTCTTGGAAATAATCGTAGTAAGAGTCCTCGTGTGCGAACTCTATGCTCATGGCTCTAAATTCCCGTACGTGATCAAATGGATCGGTTCTTCCATTGTATTTGTTGTACGTCGGGTATTCACAATACCATGGAAATGGTATCATGTTAATGCTTGGGTCAAATGGATAAGGGCAAATGTCTTGTAAGGAATATCTTTTTGTTGGCCCTTGTTGGATATTTTGGAACTGCAATTGTAATTGTTGGATTTGTCTTGTCAAAGCATCTATTTGATTTGGATTTTCCATACTAGGTGTCTGAGGTGTGGTCATTTCCTTGAGTTGGTTGACATCAAAGTATTTAGGAAGATTAGCACCTTTGTCAGCTAATAATAAAAGATATTTTTCCATATCTTGCTCCAACATCTTTTCCATAAATTTATGGAAATGAGGGTCTTGTTGAACTTTCTCGATTTCTTCTACAGTTATTTCTTTCTCTTGTGAATTAGTGAGAGGATCAGTGTTGATGTATCATCCCCAAGGGCTTTCTTTAGCCATGGCTGCTATTCTTTTATTTTCCTCTTGTTGTTGTCTTTGATATGCTGATCGTGTGAAAATAGGCATACAAACATTTAAAGTTTTACTCTAGACTTTGATCTTGGATTTTTGATTTGATAAGTGTCAAAGTTTTTTATTTAAAATCTGATTTAGTCGTGTCTAGTTTCATGATGGAAGGATGATAAAAATCCTTGATAGGGAAATTTTGACATAATAAATCTCAGATTTAGTGGTAAGGACACCTTGCAAGATGTTTCAAGACCTAGGCATAATAGTAAAGTTTTCTTTTTGTATGATTCAAGTGTTTTGGACTATGAAAAAATTGTTTTGGATTGATGAAAACCTTGTTTTCGATGTGGGAAAACTGACAAACTGTCTTACTAACTCTCTATTTTTCTGACCTTCTGGGGCGCTAAAACAGAGCCACGACGCGCTAAAATAGAGCCACGACGCGCTAAAACAGAGACGTGAGGCACTAAAATAGATTCACTACGTGCTAAAACAAAGTTTTGATGCGCTAAAACAGAGTTCTAATGCACTAAAATAGAGTTCTAACGCGCTAAAATAGAGCCTGGATACACTAAAATAGAGTTCTGATGCACTAAAATAGAGTTCTGACGCACTGAAACAGAGCCTTGAAGTGATTGAAATAGAGTTCTGATGCACTAAAAAAGAGTTCTGACACGCTACAGAATGTTTTTGGGGTGCCACAGGAAACTATCTCACTCTATGAAATTCACTTGGTCTTGTGTCGTATTGTATGGCAGGTTGTGGGATGTATTCTGGACGAATTCATTGACTATGATTGTGGTGTTGCCTAAGAGCCCTTCTTTGATAAAATGCTTGTGAATCTAAGGGAGCTATAGCATAGTTGTCCATATAACCTCTAGAGAAATCGTGATATCTATGAATAAAAGTCCTACGTTGGAGTAGAACTTTTCTACTTTGATATAAAAATCATTGCTTTCTCAGGAGTTGTTTATATGTAAGTGTTTTCTTTGGCTTTCTGATTCGTTTGACAAGAGATTTCTTGAAAATTTTGGTGGATACCCAATCTTGAATCATGAGAATTTCACAAGTGTTTGATTTTGAAGATTCTTGTGATGATCTTATCTGAATTAATGAAAGAAAACACAACAAGCAAGAATAGAATAGTTGATTTAAAATCCTAGAATCTAAACAGATAGTGTATGTTTTTAAGAATCAAGCATGATTCTTCTTGATTTTCACCAGTTTATAATAGATAAGACAATTCAGATAGACTCACTCCTAGAGATAAAAGGTCATCGTTATATACTCGAACGACCCACAGCTTGGAATTGCGTCGACTCACACAACCATGTTACCCCCTAGAGGGCACCCGTGTTTTTGTCTTTTCCAGGTGCATACTCAGAGGGACAGAAGTGGATACCGGATCCCCTGAGCAAACAGTCCTTGGCAATTATATGGTGATTGCTTGAGGGTAGATTCTTCCCCGCCCCTGCACCACCGAGTATTACAATGTTCGAGAACTGACAAGCGTGCTTCTATTTCTAGGTTCTTAGATAGGGTTTCCATTCAGAGCAGAAAATGGATAAACTCCCTCGAGAGACCTCCCAATCTTTAGAAAAAATATTTTGGGGATGGTTATCCTGCACACTTCCGTTGAAAGAGGGTTTCCCCAAATTCACATAAATTTTAAAGTGGGTTGGAATGCCATGGCTTTTCGCTGTCCCCACTCAGGTCATTCCCGTAGGGTGAGTACTTTTTCCCACTATGGCAGGCCTGTCTAAAGGTTTTAATGAAAGCTTGAAAATGCGTAAAGTAAAAGTGAGTCTGGTATTCTGATGCACCCAGTTAAGGGGAGAGCATAAACCTATCACCCAATCACAACAAAGAAGTTTGTTCTCTTTTTAAAACCCAAAAGACAAATTAGCTAATCTATATGGAGATATTGCTCCATAAAAAGCATGATGTTCAATTTTAATCCCACAAGAAATAATGAAGTTTCTATCCTAGGATTCATCAATTTTTATCCATTTGCTATCCTAGGATTGATAAATTTTAACCCATTTTCTGTCCTAGGATTGATATATTTTAACTAAAAAGAGACAAAAGAACAAAATCTAGTCGGGGATGTGTCGGATCCAAATAAAAAAAAAAAATTTAAAGAACAAAGAGTCGAGGCGCTGAAATAGTGGATCGATGCGCTATAACAGTCGATCGGTGCGCTAAAACAATTGCGTGAGGCGCTAAAAAAGTTGTGTGAGGCGCTAAAATAGTCGATCGGCACGCTAAAACATATGAGCGGCACGCTAAAAGAATTGAGCGGTGTGCTAAAACAGTCGAATGACACTCTATAATTTTCCTCTGACGCGCTACAGAATCCAGCCGACGTGCTATAAAAAACCATGGTTTCGCTAAAACAAACACGCTGATACCTGTAAGACACTTTTCACAAAAATTATGCATAATATGGGGTTAGGCCCCACGGTGGGCACCAAAATGTAAGTGTAAAGATGAGGCAAACAAATTAATAATGCATCTACACTTCTAAATAAGACATTGCATCAAAGATTCAAGAGATTTAAACTATTTTAAACTAAGAATCTTCATAAATCTGTCCTATTGCTCTCTAACTCTAAAGATTTCCTTAATTAACTTGTTCTCAGATTTTAGAAGCTAATTGATCGCTAAAATGACACTTAGAGAATGAGAATTAAACTATTATGATTCCTAAATGCAACTAAGATGATTCTACAGTAAAACTTATGAGAAAGAAACTACTGTAAATAGCCATGATTGATGAACTAAATGCTTGATTAATGCTTGATGGATGATGGATGAATGCTTTTATTTGCTTGATTTCTTGAATGCTTGAATGCCTGGAAAACCTGCAGAGTAAGATTGCACAAATTAGGATCCTTTTCCTGTAGCCAGCAACCTGTATTTATAGCTTTCATAGCACTCATTTGTGAAGGGATAACATAGCAGAGGTTGAGATTCAATCTGGAGAATTGAATGGTATGAGATGAGAAGGTGGAGCTGATCATGAAGGATTGTTCCTCCCCATGAAAACACCAGGCAAGATGAGAGGAAAGAAGATTGAGAGGATTTCATGTAGGTTTGTCCCCGAAGCTCTTCCCGTGAATGACAGTTGAATTAATTAGATTTTAAAAAATCTAATTTTATTGGTGAGTGAATAGAGGTAAATGATTTTTGCATTTATTTAAATATTTTTGGTTTATTTAAATTTAGCAAAAGAGGATTAAATAATTTAATAAAACAAACTATAGAAGTTGTTTATTAAATAAAAAAAGAGGAATATGATAATTAAATTAAAGATTCTAGGATATCTTTATTTAATTAAGAAGAAATGTCATAAGGTAATTAAATAAAACAAATTATTGAAGCTGTGTATTTAATTTAAGATTAGAATTAATGGATAAAGTATAGAAGAAATAATAATGATAATAATTAAATAAAACAAAGTATTAAATTTTGTTTATTTAATTAAGAGAGAAATAATATAATAAAAATGATAATAATTAAATAAAACAAAGTATTTAATTTTGTTTATTTAATTAAGAGAGAAATAATGTGATAAAAATGATAATAATTAAATAAAACAAAGTATTTAATTTTGTTTATTTAATTAAGAGAGAAATAATAATGAACTTAATATAAATAAATATTTCTATTTATTTACTAAGTAGATGAATTAAGATTAATTAATCAAATAAGTCATATTTAATTAATTAGATTCTCCATACCATTTTTAGGTGTCTACAGTTGGCATCAAATAGCACAATCGATTTACTCAAAACCATTATTGGTTGGCGTATGATGAAGAATCTGCTATGCAAAGAACCGCATCAATAGTAAGGTCATCTGATCATTTACGGAGATAATCACATTGCTACAAATCTTCCAGGTCTAAATATATTTCTAATGGTATCTTATATATTTGCTGAGTCATCCATCTGTAATAAAATGAATATTATTATCTGAGCTTTGAATGCAGTTAAGTTGTAAGGGTTGTATGTTTGCTGAGTAATTTATTGAAGCCTTTGAAACTTATGTGCTTAGTTCAAGTGATTTAAGTTGTAATAACTGGAAAAATCAATGACTGTAATTCATTTATTGAGCAATCTGAGACACTCCAGTATTCGACTAAAGTAGTTAACTGTATTCTATGTTGAAATTTTTGGAAGTCTTTTCACTACCAGTCCATATTCCTGAAAGTAATAGTAACCAGAATATTGTGGAGGCTTATATGATACCAGTTAACAAGTCACAATAGTATGAAGAAATCCTATTTGGATAATTCTAGTTATGCAAACTTAATTGACAAATGAAATATGTCATTTTAAGTGTTTGGGAAATAAAAAATATCTACACGGGTAGGGAATATTACAGAATTAAATAATAGAGAAAAATAATTTTTTTAATTTGATTAAGAAAATCAATTATATATATATATTAAAATAAAAGATACTAAAAACAAATGTGTGAATAGATTAAAAATTAAAATTAGTAAAAGGAATTAAGAATAAGATTTTTATAATATTAAAAACTAAAATTCATGCAAAATCGTGCAATTTAATAATCAAGTACCATTAAAGTGTCACGATGTTGTTGGTAAGAGTGAAGACATTCCTTATGGCAGTATGAATTAAATTTTTAATTTTTAATATTTATCTTGCCCCTTGAATGGGGCGACCCTAGCATAATGGCCATATGTTTCCCCTAAAGCTTGCTCTCCATCCTGACGATCATGATAATAAATGCAAGAAAGGAAAATGAAGGAGGGCCATTTTTTCACGATGAGAATTTCTAGTTTGATCAAGGAAGGTAGAGTACAGAGAAAAATGAAGGCGAAAGAATTAAAAAGGAGATATGAAAGCAAGAAGTGGAAAATTTTGGGAGAGTACTTAGCAACAAGTGGAAGAGAGGGGGAGGATAGCCAGAGTTGCATAGAAGTGGAGGCATGAAGACAAGTAGCAGAGGGTAGCAAAACATAAGTACGTAATATGTTTCTTCCTTTTCCCTTAATCTACATAGATTGGTCTTTAGTATTTCAATAATGTTGCACTGTGGCCTCATCTTTATCCCACTCGTGCTTCTGCATGTTTTCTACCATGAGCTTAGAATAGTATCTCATCATTGAGTCTCATTTGGCTTTTATTAATCTTGTATCTCTGATCAAGAATCTTCATAACCATGCATACCGCCTTATCTATATGGTGATGTGACTTAGAAAGAAAGTGCACAATATAATCACAAATGATAATCTTCTTCTTTCTTCTACCATGCCAATTAGATTGCATGATATGGTTGAAAAATAGACCCTTGCTATATCTTGTGAAGGAAATATTTTTTTAATTACATATATTTTAATGGTTGGGGCCCTTCCTCAAGCACGCACAATTAACCTATAAATTTTCAAATCTTGAGATTGGTTCATGCAACAACATAATGCCTTTTTCCAATCAGACCACTGACTTAAGATATTCTCGAGCGATGCATGTTTTAGTTTTCATTTCTTTTAATCTTGTCAATCTCCTTAATATGCTATGACCTTCGAATTTTTGCATTATTTAGAAACTGAATTAGTTAGCTAGTCTCCAAGAGGTAACAATCAACCCATGCTAATGCTTTCTCATTGCATGTATGACTTTAGATCTTTGAATAGGTGTAGTGTAGAAAAGTGTATCCATTTACATTTTCACACTTTTTTGGGTCCTCCTTGTGGATTTTGACTTAATGTTGCCTTGATTTAGTGTTGTAATGTGAATGACACATTCGTACTAGGTCCTAGGCCCTTGTGAACTAATGTATTTTAATGGTACCTTGCTAAAGTGTTGTAAATTTTTGTAACTCACTTTCACACTTTCCTAGGGTTTTATCAAATAATTAAACATAATAAACCTATTTTTAATCAAAATCAACTTTAATCTTGCTTATTTGGACTGTTGTTGTAGACACCTAAAAATGTTTCAATGCATCACACTGGCTAACTAACATCATTTCGTCCTCAAATCCATCTTCTTTTCACATGTTTAATTAAATAAGCATAATCATTTAATTAAATGCCTCATTTTCACCTATTAATCTAATTGTCCTAATTGGGTTAATTTTCCCCTTCTCACAATGACATTTCATTCAATTTAATTAAATAATGAAAATTATTTAATTTTAACCCTAAGCCCTCAAGATATTTAATTAAATAACCTAAACTATTTAGTTAAATATCATATTTGCATATCCTTTTCATTAAATAACCTAGACTATTTAGTTAATTGTGAGCCCTTGATCTTTTCTTGATCCATGTGATCTTTGATTCTCATTCATTGATGAGAATCCTTGATCCATGTTTCATCCTCCCTTCATTTGTGACCATTGATAGATCAAATCAATCTCATCCATTGCTTTTTCATTTGATCTCCATTAAATCAATTATTTAATGAATATCATATAATTCCCCTAATTTTCATAATTGAAACTTTATTTTAGTTATCAACTTACCAATTCTTCCACTTGCAAGGGAATATTCCAAGGAGATATTCCTCCTTTGCACATTCCTCCAAAAGGGGAATATTCCAACAGAATATTTCTTCCCATTTTGCACAATTAAAATTTGTTTTAATTTATAAAATATCTATTTCCTCACCCATGAGAATATCCCAAAGAGTATTCTTTCTCCTCACTCAATTGAAAAAGAGAATATTCTTACAAAACTTCATGTGCCAGTTAACTCAAAGCTTCATGTGTAAGTTAACTCAAAACTTCTTGTGCAAGTTAACTTGTGACCTCTTGTACATGTTAAAAGTGTGTTTGTTTAAAGGAATGAGAACCCTTAATTAAATATCATCATTGATTCTCATCCCTTGATGAGAATCCATGATCCATGCCTTGAACTTCTTCCATCCTTGACCATTGATTAGCCTTTTTGATCTTAACCCGTCATTTCTCATTTTCTTTCCTATAAATAGGTCACTATTTGGAGACAAATGGATCCATCTTTTAACATGAAACTTATGTTGTTAAACTCATTGGAACTTGTACTCACATTTAACATCATTTTAGCTTATTTTAATTGTACCATATTTACTTAGTGTCCATTAATGGCTTCCATGATAACATAGAGGCATACATTTAGCATATTTGTTAATTAGGATTTTAATCTTTTGAAGCTTGCATACATTTAGAGTAGATTTGTATGCATCCATATCGATCATCTTAGCATATATTAGCATTTAAATAATGTTTTATCACATATCTCTCATTGGTTTCATCATTTCTCTTTAATAGTATCGATTGAAACAAGCTCATTATCTAAAGGATTGGCAAAGGGTCACCATTCCACATCAATGTGACACCACTCCCCCAATAGAATAAGTTTCAATGTCTTAGATTAGAGGTTTGCCAAGCTTTCATGACTAGTGGGTTAAATATGCCTTGAATTCGTATGGATCGGGTGTAGTTAACCTATACTATGACATTGGTCATGTTATGGTGCTAGAAGGAGGGAATGAACTAATCAATTTGAAAAAAAATTGTTTTCCTTGTGTTTGTAGATACGACACTTTTTTAGGTTAACTTGGTTTTGCAGGTTGGATGACATGAAGTTAAAGTGAAGAATCATTCTCATCTTAAGCACTCATGATTGTAACAAGCATTTGATGCTTTGGGGAAATTATAACCCAATTTCTTATTATTTTCATTTTATTCTCTAGGACCTCACTAATATTCATTTGGGTTTAAAACAAGCGCTCAAACGGGACTAAAATTGAACCCTCATTTCATCATTTTCTTTTGAGTTTAAAATTGAACAAGGAAACTTAACATTTCGTTTGGTGCATAAAATGAATTCATCTTAGCTTTAGAGATTAAATTGAATGAGTTCTTTCTTTTCTATGACACACTTGTAGTGTGTATCCAATCTCCTTATGCTTCGTGCGATCTTGGGTGAAGAGAAACACTCCAACTGTAATTTGGTGTTTGTGTGCACTTATAGTATGTATCCGATCCTCTTGTTCTTTGTGTGATCTTGGGTGAAGAGAAATACTTAAGTACACCTTTATGCTTTGTGTCACCCTTAAGAGAGGACTTACTATGAGACACACCCTGCAATGGGAAACTCATAGGCAAGTTCTTGCAAGGATGTTTACCGGCGGGCTATATTAAAGTTTGGAAAATCATGAGAAAGTACCTTCTATCCCAGACTGTATAACATATTGCACCTAGTACCATGCCTTAAGTGGAATGGGAACAATAGTAAGATCCTTAAGTAGTAAAGCAGGTGTGTATATGGTTGGGTGTTCACTGTTTGTTACTAAGAACCAAATTATTTAGTTACCGAAAATCCTTGATGCTTGTTGGTGCAAGAACAATAATTCTAAAACTGCTCCACATTTGTACTATTTATTGTTGAAATAAAAAATCCTTAGGATCTTAGGATCTTTAGGATTTTGAGATTTAGTGCTCCTGAGAAGTGTGTGTCATGGAGGGGAGCCAGTGTCACCAAATCTATGACTTTTCATAATGTCTTATTGTTTGGAGAAATTCGAGTGGGGACTCAAGAAGTATGGCCATTTCAACCTAGGATTGTAAATGCATGAAATTCAATTTAATAATTTTCTTGGTTCCAAAACATTACAAACAAACATTCACGATCATCCTTAAAATTTCAAACCCTTTGATCTAAATATGGATTCCTTTTAAAATAGCCTTGATATTAATGCTTTTCCTAAGGATTTCTATCCTTAGAGATTTCTAAATATCTTGAATTATATCTCAATACATAATTTCCAAAGTTAACATAGGCAATTATGGCTTGAACTTCATCCTTTTCATGAAATGGGCATTGTGAAATTTATAATGTTTTTGAAATAGACATCTATTTTGAAAACATAATCAAGACAAATGTTTGTTGTAAAATAAATTCACTTAAGCAAGATAAATTGACCATTTCAACCCCACATGACTATTTTGTGACCAATCACACCAGTTGAACAACCCAACCTTACACCCACTACTATACAAGGAAAACATTGCAAAACATTGAGTCCAAAATCATTGAGTTTACCTCTACCAAAATCATTGGGTCCTATTTCCAAAATCATTGAGTCCTTAGGGTTTGATCACTTTAGAGGTATAGCATATTTCTCACTACCTTGGTGTTGCAAAACAAAGGTTCACTCTAGGTCAAACATTTCATCCACCCCTTCATCAAAACTCATCCTTCACTTCACCAAACTTTGAAAAAATTTCAAACACACCAACACTTTGGACTTGGAAATATATAAATCAAACCAACCCCTAACTTAGTTACTTTTCTTGTGAAATGTATCCTTTTCCATGCACTTAGTTAAGTTAGTTATCATCTTTTAACTAGTTCATCTTGAAGGTCATGAGTCTACCCTAAAGATTGCCAAGTTCATAAACATCCTTTATCCTAAAATCAAAACATCAAACTCAATTCAAAATTGTTGTCCCAAAAAATTTGCAAAAATCATTTTCCACATCATCCACCTTTTCATCTCCCATTATCATCATTTCTCCAAAAATACTTAGAGCATTCCTTCTACCTAGTTTTGAGTCAACTAGAGAGTTCAAACATTACAAATATCAACAAAACTCTCCCATAGGTGGCCCACAATTTATGGTAAAGATAAGATCACAACAAAAGAGAATCATGGATAAAACCAAAGTCACATTTACCTAAGTGATTCCAATCCTCAAGAATTTGATCTGAGAAGTCAAGTTACCCCATCACAACAGCCGTCGTCTCCATCCAGACCATATGAAATAGAAGACATTGTTGGCCTCCTACAATGATTTTGATAACTAAGCCTTTACAACCATGACTCATAGATTGGACATCTAACTTGAATAGCTATCTCAATCATCATGAAGGTGCATTTAACTTGTCAACCCAGGGACATGACCTTGAAATGGGTCAACACAATATGTGCACTAGGAACTCAAAGTAGCCATTGCATTCTACAACTAAGAAGCACAATACTGAAAGTAAATTGCTTGAAAGGGAAAGAGACAACTAGTGAATATCAATCAATGACTATGCTAAGTTGAAATGCATAATAGGAATAAAAATTTAAGCAACGAACATGACACTACTCTATCTGCCTTGGCTGCAGGGTGATCCCATAATAGTGGTTTACAATTTTTGGCCAAACTGGACACTAAAATTATTATTTTTAACTAAATCTTCACATTCGGGCACCTATAGCAGCTAAACCATGAGGAATTTGAAGATGGTGCAAACTAGAGTCTCATCAAATTTTGTTTGTAGATTCTTAAAATATTTTTTTCAAAATTTTTGGAATCAAATTGCATTTCCTTTTCCATCTCCCATGAAAATTGATTTTTTTCAGAAAACAACATTTTTAAAAAGTGACGCACACCGTATAACGCATAACTTTTTTTCCATGAAGGATAAAATTCTAATTCTTTCAAATTTAGATTTGTAAGATATCTAGTGCTTCCACTTGGTTAGATAGTTTTATTGAATATGTTTTCCTTAATCAAGTTTAAATTGCTTGACAAAGGGATAAAAATTTAATTTAATTTTTTGTTGGATCAACAATATCTGGTGCACTCATATTTTTAATTTTTTTTGATAATATTCTATTTTTCCACATGTCATAGAAATTCATTTTAATGAAAACCTATGTTTAATCAAACTTATCATATTAAAATTATATTCATTGGATAGCTTGTTTGAATACCATAATCATTTGAAATAAATTTTAAATTAATTCATTTGCAAAAGCTAAATCAAAAGTGATTTTTTATCAACATTTTGATATAATTTATAGGTATGGTTTAAAACTAAGCAGGTTCTATCCAAGGGTTTGATCTAAGATTTGACATCTAGGCTTAAATCATTATATTTTCTAAAAATATATGATTTCAGCTAAAATATTTTCCTCTCAGGAATTGTAAACCACTATTATGACAGCAACCTGCAAGAACAATCACAAAATAGAATTCTAGTGGTTGCAAGAATAGTCAATGCCAAATTTTTTACTAAGTACTAAACAAGAAGTAATACTAAACTAATGCTAAACTAATATGAAAAATTACTCACCAAGTGGTCCCCCTTGGATAAGTATCCTCTAAACTAATAAGAACTCTAGTGCTTGAACTCATAACTTTATTTTATTCACTATAAATCATGTATACAAGAGAGTAATGTATTTGTATCACTAAAACTAGAGAATGAGAGTACAATATCAAATTGTGCAACTCCTGAAGAAGGAGCATCAAATCATTATTTATACTATAGCTAAACAAAGTAGTCAACTCCACGACTGGGAGGATGCCATTTAGGGAAAATAGGGGAAAGTGGAGTGATGGCGGTTATGCATGCATGGAATCTAGTCAGACATGCAAGTCCAGATGCAGATCCAGCATAGCAGTAATGCCCATGCATACTCAATCATTAAGGTCCACTACAAGGAGGTTATGTTCAATTGCATGAAGAATATTTTGCCATCAGCTACCTTTGACTTGGAGTGATTCCTCAGCTAGACATTATGGTGCATGCCTAGCTAGCAGTGTCTTCCTCAACTTGGTGTATTAAATATACATGGCAAGGTCAATGCACATAATAACTACACATCTATAACCACTCTAAGAATCATTCATTAATCACATGCAAAATCAATATAGTTAACCCACATAATATGTTCAAACGTCATTAAAGCTTTTAGAGATAGGATAATGTCAAATGTCAATGGTTTGACAAAAAAATTATGCAAATACCAACATTTAATCATCAAAGTTCATGACATCAGCCAACAAATAGACTATAGATTCTACCCAAAACTAGACCAAAACCTAGGCTCATCACTCCCCCCAACCTAATGTTTTGCGGGTCCTACAACAGGAGAAGAGTTGTTCTTGTACTTGGTCAAGGCTTTAAAATTTGCAATTGAGAGTTGTCCAACATCAGTGGTTGTAGCGCGCGAATCAGGATCCCAATAGAATCCTCCCAACCTGTCAAACCTATTCCATCTCTGCCTCTCTATAGTAAAGTCAAACTGGTAAAATTTGAAGTTTGGCACAGGCCACATGAGCATGGGTGGCTAGAAAGTCAGGGGAATCCAAAGTCACCCCAGTGTTCTCCCAATCTCAATATACCTATCAATTTTTTTTAGTGTTGCAGCATAATTGAGGATGGAATGAGGCTCAGCCTGTTTTAGCTCATCAGTCAAACTATTCCATCTTGGTGACAGAAATATCCTCATGGTTTCCTCCTTTGCTACTATCTTTACCTCATACTCATTGTAAACTACCTCAATCCAAGACATAATCCTATTTCCATAACTTGGTTGAAGCAAAATTCTATACCATTCTCTATAAATATCCCTTGGGTTGCTTGATTCAGCTCTAACAAGCAAAGGGATATCAGACTCCAATTGCTTATAAGCACCATGTTGTTGTCCCCAACTAATCACATTTTGTACCCAAGACATGAATGCTCTCAATTGAACATTCTCAACATACAACATTAGATTCCAATCATCGTCTTTTGTGATAGTGTAATTATGCAAATAAAATTCACATAGAAAATTCTTCATTTTAGGGGAGGCAATCCTATAAGCATTGAAAAATTCCATAGGGGTATCAATAGAAGGATTCAAACCTAAGGAAATTCTTGAAATCTTAAAAGAGAGATACTTCTCTTTCAGGAACAGAGCATAGACCCTTGGAGGGGTGGACTACATCCCATAATTTTTGGTGCCAAAGTTGCCATATCATCCACCCTCTACTTCAGGGTGGCAATTTCTACATCTTTATCCTCAATCTCTTCATCCTTCCTTTGAATTTCCTCCTTGAATTTCTATTTTTCCTTTTTCCATTCTTCCTCCCTTCTTTGTATTTATTTCCATAAATTCAAAATTTTTGTATGTATTGTAAAACTAGGAGGATTATGAATGCCTACCAGTCTTTTTCTTGATGGAGGCTCCTCATAAGGCACTATTTGCATGGACTCAAGTTTTCTAGTTATTTTCTACTGCAATGGTGTTTTTTCTTCTTCCTTTTACTATAGGGACTCTTGTTCTTGTTGTGGCTACAGGAACTTCTGCTCTAGTTTTGGCTGTTGCTACAAGACCTCTTGCTCATGCTACAGGAAGTCTTGATTTCCCTCCAATTCTTTTGCAATGTTAGCAAGGTTGGCTAGTGTTATATTTGTTTCTCTCCTAAATATGTCTTCTTCTTCTTCAACATTCTCCTACTCCATCAGAGCTTCAGGGTCCTTATGTGAGGTCTCGCCAAGTTTAGGGTTTTCCTATGGAGGCATACTAATCACAGGCCTAGCTGGTCTTGATTTCCTGGGAGGTCTCTCATATTTTCCTTTGGCTACAAGATGAACAGTATTAGCCTTCCTCTTCTTAGAACTTGACACTTTTCTTTCTATAGGTTGTGTCTTAACCTTCCCTTTTCTCATTTCTACCTCTCTCTGTTGTGCCCTAGTTTTTAGTTTTCATCAAGGTTTCAAGTGGGATGTCATCATCAGAATTTGAGGAAGAGATTTCTTTTTCTAAGTGCTCTATTCCAAAAGAACTAATTTCTATGGTTTCTTCTATTGTAGGAGGATTCACACTAGAGCCAGCACCAGAGGTTGAAGCACTAGGAATGACTTTAGTTGTGTTTAGTCTCCTGCTAGACCTACAAGATTGAGGCAAAGCCCTAGGTTGCAAGTTCTTAGGTCTAATTTGATCAACATTTATAAACTCTTTCCAAGTCATCCCAAATACATCATGTAGAGACTTTTCAACTAACAATTTAATCAAGCAATGGTGGGAAACATAATTATCCCTACCTTTTTGGGTCTCGGCCACCATAATTGAGAGAAGATTGTACATGTTGGGCACATTTATCCTCCTTTCGTGCCTCATATGATTCAAAATCTTGAAGTGGACAAAATGCAAGTTTGACTGGTGACCCTCACAAGTGATGTATTTGATAACATACACAACTATCTACTTCCATGGCTCAGGTAGAGACATTCTCTTTGCACTCTATTTGTCTATGCTCAATGGGGGGTCATTTGGCTCTATAAACTCAGCCGTACCTGATATGGCATCTCTGGAAGTAGGGTAGTTTTCAAAATTAGTTGGTAACCCTGTGACCTCTACAATTCTTTCCTCTGTTGCCACAACTTCCAACCCTTTTATGGTGGCTTTTCCTTTTTAAAATTTCTGGGAAAATTCAAGGGCAATGCTTTCATCAAAGCCATCTAGCTTCAAGAAGTAATCCAACCATCCACAGTTTCTAAATTCTGCCAGGCACTGTGCATCCTGTAGTAAAATATCATGCACCATGGGTTCATTTCGAATCAACCCACCTCCCATTGTTTGTAATCAAACAAATGCTCTGCAATTTCTTTCCTGCAATTCCCATCTAAAAATCAAATGCACTTTCCTGTAGTAACTGTTAAATTCCAGTACCAACCTACTAAATTTCTAGTGCCAATGCCAACTGAATTTCCTTTCTTTTGTTTTTCCTTCTTTACAACTCAAGATTACGATAGGGCAATAATGGCAAGAAAAGGAGTGATAAAGGGAAATTATGATAGGAACAAATGGAGGCTATAGTTATTGTCACTTCACACATGCAAGTTGTCCTCTCACTCGGATTTCAAATTAGCTCATTTTAAAATTTCTCATGCAGCCTAATATGATTTGACATATGGGCAATAAATTCACAAAATATTTACAACTTTTTCTTTCCCCTTCCCCCAACCTAAATTTGGACATGTTTCTGCACATGTGAGATGGGAGTGGTGATTGACATGTAATAATGGCATTTATGTGAATATCTATACTAATGTACAGTGATTAAATGAACACACTTAAAACATGACTAAACATAGCAATTAATGTGCACATACTTGAATGTGTGGAAGATTTGTTGCAAAGATCATGAGTAAAGTAACACTCATATTTTTGGAGAATAAATTTAGCAATAAATGAAGTGAAATGAGGTGAGGTGGAATGAAGTGATGGAAGAGAGAGAAAGGTGGTAATGGATGGTTGGATGGGTGGATGGATGAAGAAATGGATTTCCACATAAGTGAAATTCTTTACTATGAAAAGTACATACCTTAATTATCATGCATTATCCTGGTATCTTGAGTCATAGAGCAAGGCCCAATCTCCTAATTTTAATTTCTTGTCCCTGATAAATTTGTCATGCCACTTGATCCTTTGATTCTACACTTCTTCTGTATGTTGCAGGGCTGCTCTTCTTATCTCATCCAAAGCATTTAGCTGCATGATTCTTTCTCTCTATGCCTCAGAAATATTCATCCCCAAATCTACTATAGTTCATAGAGTCTTATGTTCAAATTCAACTAGCATCATAGCTATCTTTCCATACAAAACTCAAATGGTGTGAAGCCTCCAATTGTTTTCCAAGTTGTCCTATAGGCCCAAATAACTTCTGGTAATCTATTTTCCCAATCCTTTCTATGGAAAGCTACTGTTTTAGTTAGAATGGCTTCAATTTCTTTATTGGTCACCTCAACTTGGCCATTAGCTTGGGGGTAATAAGGAGTAGACTTCTTGTACCTTATATTGTACTCATTCACTAGTGCTGCAACAAGAGTTGATGTGAATTGTGGCCCTTGATCATTCACTATTTCTCTTGGGACACCATATCTTGTGAGAATCTCTTCATAAAGAAATTTTGCAACCTTGTTATCTCTTATATGCTTCATAGCCTTAGCTTCTACCCATTTTGTCACATAATCAGTGCATACCAATACATAAGACTTACCATTTGATGGAGGGTCAATTGATCCCACAAAATCCAATCCCCACTTATAGTCAAAGGGTGTGATTACTACCTGAGAGAAAAGTGGCATTTCATCAGATTTTGTTGGTTTTCCCAACCTTTGACTTCTATCACATTTTCTAGTATACCTTCCTGCATCCTTGTGGAGTGTTGGCCTGTAATACATTGTGTTCAAAATCTTCATTCTTGTCCTTTTCATTGCAAAGTTTCCTCCACATGGTTCATTGTGACATGCATGCAAGATGTCATATGTCTCATCTTCTCTCACACATCTCCTCATGACATGGTCAGGTCCAGTATAAAACAAACATCCACCAATCCAAGAGAAAGGAAAATATTTTTCACTAAGTGCCCTTTTCTCTTTTGGGGAGAAGTGAGAAGGAACTCTACCTGTGACCAAGTAATTGGCTATTTCAGCATACCAGGGTGTTTGTAGACTGAGGGAGAATAGATGCTCATCAGGAAAAGAGTCATCTATGGGCTAGTAGTCTTTTGATGTAGTTAGTCTTGAAAGAAAATCTACAACAACATTAGCCTTCCGTGGCTTATCTGCAATGGTTATATCAAACTATTGCATCAACAATAACCATCTTGCCAATCTTCTTGTGATTAAAGGTTTATTCATGAGATATCTAATGGATGCATTATCAATGTGCACAAATATTTGGTAGCCTATTATGCAATGTTTGAATTTGTTCAGTGCATAGATTACTGCCTGCATCTCTTTCTCTATCTCTGTATAATTGAATTCAACTTCTTGTAAATTTTTGCTGACAAAGTAAATAGCATTTTCAACAACACCCTCTTTCTATCCTAAGAATACTCCTATGGAAAACTCAGATGCATCAGTGTGGATGTGGAAAGGAAGCTCCCAATATGGTCCCTTGAGTACAAGAGCATGAGTCAAAGCTGCCTTCAAGTCAGAAAATGCCTTGTCACAAGCTTCAGTCCACTGAAATTCAACATCCTTAGTGAGAAGGGTATACAATGGTGCTGCTACCTTGCTGAAATATTTGATGAAATGCCTATAATATCCTGCATGACCCAAGAAACTCCTAACATCCTTTTGTTTTGCAGGTGTAGGCAGATTTTTGATTACCTCAATTTTTTTAGGATCTACTTGAATTCCCTTGTGGGAGATGTAGTGGCAAAGAACTACACCATCTTGCATCATCATGAAACACTTTTGACTATTTAAGGAAAATTTTTGATCTTCACATATCTGTAGGACTGTCTTGAGATTTTATAATGCTTGATCAAAATCAACACCATAAGTGGTGAAGTCATCCATATAGATTTCCATGCAATCATGAGATTCCTGAGAATATGCTAATGACTGCCCTCTGGAAAGTTGTAGGTGCATTGGACAAGCCAAATGGCAGTACCAAATAGACATAATTCCCCCATGGCCAGGAAAATGTGGTCTTCTCCTGGTCTTCTGGTGCACTTTGGATCTGGTTGTAGCTGTTGAATCCATCTAGAAAAGAGAAGTATTGCTTTCCTACAAGTGTGTCCAAAAATTGATCAATGAAGGATAAAGGAAAGTGATCCTTCTTGGTGGAAGCATTAAGTTCCCTATAATCAACAAAAACTTGCCATTTCCCTCCTTTCTTAGGCACAATCACTAATGGAGACACCCACTAACTATCTGAAATGGGGTAGATAAATCCTACATCTATTAATTTCTGCAATTCTCCTTTCACAATCTCTCTTAGTGTAGGGTTAATTCTTCTTTGTGGCTATCTTACTGGAGTGAAATCATCTTTGATATAAATTCTATGTGTACAAAGTTTAGGATCTAGTCCCTTCATATCATGATAATCCCATGCTGGTGGGCCCTTAACATGTTCACTAATATCAATTGTTTTTCTTCATTCAATTTACTATTAACATTCAAATATCTTCCCTTTGACACCTGTACTTGTGTAGTTAACTCTATCACAACTGCTTCATTAATAAATGGTACCTTTAGTTCATATGATAGCAATGTATGGAACATACCTATTGCTGCATGAATTCTGCCTACAAGAATAGTGGTTGTAGGAAGTTTTTCTACAAGAAGAACATCTGCAGGAATAATGGTTGTAGGAAGAGTATGCAGAAGTGTTATGATCGAAGTAGAAGATGATGCTTCCTCCACTTCATAATGGTTTTGAATGATGTTAGCCAACACTTCATTCTCATCTTGGAGCTACATGAAAGAGCTTCTATCTAGCATCATAAGTTGTGCCACAACATTAACTTCCTTAGCCTCTTCACCAACTTTTGGCCATATAGGATTATCTTCATCATGAGATGGCTGAGCAGGTGGATAAAGAAAAAATATTTTAGTGCTCCTCCCATCTGAAATGGTCATGTCTCTTGATCGACATCTAATGTATTTCTGCAGTTTCTAACCAAGACCTTACAAGAATGATGGGATACCCACCTAGTGTAGCCTTAGGAGAAAGAATCATAAAATCTACTGGGTATTCCCAAGAGTGTAGAACTACCACAAGATCCTCCACTACACCATCATGCTTAACAGTAGAGCTATTGGCAAGCTATAGTATAGTAGGAGTAGATCTCATACTTGCAATGTTTAGTTGTTGCAGGATGTCTTTGCTCATTACATTGATTGTTGCCCCTAAATCAATCATAGCATTCTTCACTTGGATCCCATTTATGAAAACTACTACCATAGAACTTCCTAGGTCATTATAGTTGGGAATAGTCACTTTTACCAGCATGATGTCAGCTGGCTGGCCCACCACATGCACTATAGTTGGGTCTTTCTTTTTCCTACAGACATGCTTCTTTGATTGCTTTATCATAGATTGGAACATCCTTTATGGCCTAAAGTAGGGGTATATGAACACATATATGCTTCAACTAATCCAAGATATCAAAGGTGGTATCATCCTTTTCTTCTTTCTTCTTAGAAACTTCCAATCTTTGAGGAAATGGTGGTTCTTGCTCGGTCTACTTGGCTTTAACTAGTTTAGGATTTTTAGGTGCATTTGGCTGAATAGGATCATTTAGAGGCTCCTCCTCCTCTTCCACAGGAAGCTTAGGAATGATGGCCTTGGAAGGGGCTAGTAGATTGGTCCCTAAATGCAAGTGGATATCACTTACACTCACAACATATGCAGGGAATTGATTTGAATCAGCAAAATATGCAAGCTATTGTTGTGGTTTTTTATTTGGATTGGGTGTGGGATGAGTTGGTAGCTAAGTAGGTTTAGGTGTATTTGAGATTGGATTATCAAGTGGAGGCATTATAGTAGGTTTTTGGGGCTGAGAAGGTGGTTGCATGTAACTGCTTGTCTGAGTAGGCCATTGATTTGTTTGTTGCCAATTTTCTAGAGGTGGTTTCCAATGCCCTTGAAATTGCTACCAATTCCCCTTTGGTTGTTACCACTAGGGTGGAGAGCTCTGATGACTAGGCCAAGCATTTGGAGGGTTACTCCAAGGATGTGGTAGATATCCTCCATAACTAGGTGGATATGGGGGCTACCATTGGTTACCAGATGAATAGGAGTTAAAATATGGTCCAACATACGATAGTGGATCTAGTGGAATACACTATCTTGGATCCCAAGGATTCCTTTGTGTAATATAGTAGACTTGGTCTTCTTCAATCTGAATTGGCTTGAACTCAGGTGAAACCTACTTGCTTTCAAGATTAGCTACCATCTTACATTTGTAGTCCATATTTTGTCTATAGTGGGGGCAATACTTTGTCAACATTGCCTCTGCCTCCTCTTGCTTCTTCTTGGCATGAAGTGTATCTAGCTGAGTAGCTAGATTGTTGATAATGTCCTGCTTGAATTCTACCAACAAATGAGTGATATCCATTCTTGAAACTCCACCAGTAGTTGACTTACCCATGGAATATTGATAAGCTCTCCCTTTCTTTGAAGCTGCCATAGAGTAATTCTAGCATATTTTCTTGATATCCTCCCAAGGAACTTGAGAGATATCTCCTCCTACCATGAGTTCCAAGGCATCAATGCAGTTGTCATTGATTCCACTTAGGAAAAGAAAATTTTATGAGTCCTCATTAAGTGCATGATGTGGGGACTTTTCCAGGAAAAACAAGAACCTTGCAATGTAATCTTCCAGGCTCTCATCTTCCTTTTGTTGCATCCTCAAAAATGTTTCCTCCTGTCATGTCACTTCCCTTACAATATTCCTTGTATTTCTCAAGGAATTTTGTCTTCATGTCTTCCCAAGTTTCCACACCATCTCTACCTAGGCTCATGAACCATCCTAATGCAACCTCTTTTAGAGTGGTAGGAAATAGCTTAAGCCTATGGGCATCAATAGTATAATCATAATTCCTGCATAGTATGTCAAACTCAAATAAGAAGGTATCAGGATCTTTTGTGAAAAGTCCATAAAACTTTGGGAGTGCTGAGGTAGGAATGTTCTTGATGTTGTCAAATTAATTCTAATGGGAGATTGAGAAAGGAAAATCTAGTTGGTTAAGTTTGTTCATATTTGCATCACCCATGGATGTTGGTCCAAAGCAAAAGGGTTCTCAAGTTGATTTTGATCTTCAAAGGAAACTTTAGAATTAGTCAGATCAGGATATGCATTAGAAAAAGGTCGTGGATCTTCTCCTTCTCCTTCTTCTTCTAGTAGGTTCTGATATTCAACTAGCCGGAGTGGATTAGGATTGTTAGGAAGGAATCTCCCATAAGAATCCTTTCTCCTTCCTCAATGCATGCGATATCACTCACTATCAGTCAGCTCACACAAAAAATTGGTAAAGAATAGGGGGGTTCATTACTTCCTAAATGAGGACATACTAAGAACAACTTCCAGAAACACTACAACAAGAAAAACTACCAATGACTCCAAAAGACTCCCTGGCTTGGCACCATCTCCAGCAACAGTGCCAAAAATGTTGGCCTCCTATAATGATTTTGATAACTAAGCCTTTACAACCACGACTCAGAGATTGGACATCTAACCTGAATAGCTATCTCAATCATCATGAATGTGAATTCAACTTGTCACCCAGGGATGTGAATTTGAAATGGGTCAGCATAGTATGTGCACTAGGAACTCAAAGTAGCCATTGCATTCTACAACTAAGAAACACAATATTGGAAGTAAATCACTTGAAAGGGAAAGAGATAACTATTGAATATCAATCAACGACTATGCTAAGTTGAAATGCATAACAGGAATAAAAATATGAGCAACTAACATGACACTACTCTATCTTCTTTGGTTGTAGGAACAATCACATAATGGAATTGTAGTGGCTATAGGAACAGTCAATGCCAAATTTCTAACTAAGTACTAAACATCAAGTAATACTAAACTAATGCTAATATAATAAGACAAATTACTCACCAAGTGGGCCCCCTTGGATAAGTATCCTCTAATCTAATAAGAAGTCAAGTGCTTGAACTCGAAACTTTATTTTATTCACTGTAAATCATGCATAAAAGAGAGTAGTGTATTTGTATCACTAAAATTGGAGAATGAGAGTACAATATAAAATCGTGCAACTCTTGAAGAAGGAGCAGCAAATCATTATGTATACTATAGCTAAACAAGGAAATCAACTCCATGACTGGGAGGACGCCATTTAGGGAAAATAGGGGAAAGTGGAGCGATGGAGATTATGCATGCATGGAATCTAGTCAGACATGCAAGTCCAGACACAGATCTGGCACAATAGTAACACCCATGCATGCTCAATCATTAAGGTCCACTACAAGATGGTTATGTTCGATTGCGTAAAGAATATTTTGTCATTGGCTAACTTTGACTTGGAGTGATTCCTCAATTGGATGTTATGGTGCATGCCCAGCTAGTAGTGTCTTCCTCAACTTGGCGTATTAAATCTGCATGGCAAGGTCAGTACGCATAATAACTATACATCTATAACCACTCTAAGAATCATTCATTAATCACATGCAAAATCAATATAGTTAACCCACATAATATGCCAAATGTCATTAAAGCTTGCAAAGATAGGATAATGTCAAACGTCAATGGTTTGACAGAAACATTATGCAAATACCAACATTTAATCATAAAATTTCATGACATCAGCCAACAAATAGACTATAGATTCTACCCAAAACTAGACCAAAAACTAGGCTCATTAGACATCATGAACAATCCATTTGGACTTACTAAGGAAGAAATCATGGAGTACAAACAAGAAGATCGAGCCTTAGAAAATTTGGTTCCAATTTCCCCATATTTTGTTGCACAATCATTGAAACAAGGCTTGACTTCATCTATGATTCAACCAACTCCATCCCTTATGCCAAGTCAACCTTTAACATCTAGTATTACAACTAGTCTAGGAACCAACCTTGGTATCACTTTATTTTTAGGAATAAACACAATTGTGGGTATTCACAACACAACCATTCCATTAACTGCCAACCTTCCCCAAAACACAAGTTGGACACCAATATTTGGAAAACTACTTACATTCCATGATGCCACAATAAACTCAACATTTCAAGCACAAACATATTCATCTATCACCAAAAATACCCCAAGTGTTCCTAAGATTACACAAGGTAATGTGAGCCAAGTTACTCAAGTAGGAAAACAAGGGAAAGTTAACACTCTCACTCAAAGTCAACCCTTGATGAGTTGTTCCAACAACCTCATTGGCATGTATCGAAACAAGTGGTTTCCCAAGCTACCCAGGTTAATCCACCATCCACATCAAATCCATCTATCATCGAACCAAATCAAAACAACACCTTGGTTACAAATCTAATCAACCAAGGTAATACCTCGATCCCACCTCAAATACAATAAGGGAACCACCTACCCTTTAGTCAAGGGAACCCCTTCAATCAGTTACAAGGTATTAATGTGTCATTAACATCACAATACCAAATGGCACCAACATCATCTTTTCCCTTGGTCCCCCACGTCATGGAAAATCAAATGGAATGTCAATCTTACATTCCTCCATCCCAATCCACTATCTTACAAGGAATGTTAAACCTAGCAAACCCCCAACCTCTCATCAACAATCTGCAACCCACACAAAACATCAACACTCAAAACCTATCACAAATGTCCCAACCATTGATTGATTCTACATTAGAAGCACATGCCTTAGCTTTAGAACAAGCACAATAGGCTTACCAGCAAGTAGTCCAACATCAAAAAAACAAGCAACCTTAGTCACACAACAACAATAATAAGCACAACAAGAAACCCTAGTAGCACAATAGTAGAAACAAAAACAAGTAACCTTAGTAGCATAACAACAAGCAACCCTAGTAGCACACCAATACGAACAACATCAAGAAGAATTAGCAGCTCAACAACAACAACAAGCTCAACAATATGCCCAAAAAGAACAATTGCTCACACAAAAACAACAACAAGGTTTATGCTACAACCCTCAACAAAACATCTCCAACCCAAACAAATTAGGAACATATATGCCTACACCATCATTTCCATATCACACACCACCATACACCCCATACAACATTTTATCATATCAAAATCTCACATACAACCTATCCGTCATCAAAACATATGTTCCTCCTCTAAACATATAAGATGATCTAGCATCACAACTTAAGGCCTTATCACAAGAAGTGCAAGATCTTTGGATGGGCAAGACAAAGAATCCCCATACATAGAACTTATATCCCTATCCATTTGATCAAAACATTTCAATGGTACCATTGCCTCTTGACTTTGAAATCCCCAAATTCAATAAATACAAAGGGAGAGGAAATCCTATGGATCACATCAAGGAGTTCAATGTCATGTGTATGGAGGTTTCCTATAATGATTTTTATTTAATGCACCTCTTCCCTCAAAGTTTAATAGGTCCTGCCATGGATTGTTTTTCACAGTTACCTCCAAGCATCAAAACCTTCCAAGAAATCATTGATAGATTCATAGATCACTTCTCCTTCAATCTTGACATGGACGTAATCTTAGAAGAGTTGTATACTCTCAAGAAAAACAAAGGAGAAGCTTTTTCCAATTTCTTACAACAGTGGAGGCAAAGAGCTAGTAAAAACAAGTGACCACTTCCCAATGAACAACAAGTGGGAATTATCATAGAAAATCTAGATCCAGATCTATCCTTCCACTTGAAAATGTAGTGCATTAGCTCCTATGATGAGCTTTTCCCTAGAGCCGTTAACATTGACAGAGCCCTAATCTCACAGGGAAACACTCAAGTATATAGAGACAACCACCTATCCACTAGTTTTAACGACAAGCCCCACTATTGGGCCAAGAAAAAAAATGATACTAGTGATGGTGTTGTTGATGCAAAGGTGGTCTTAACTGCTCCTAGACAAGAAAACACCCAAACCATGAAGACACAACAACCATACACATCATCATCAAACAATCAAACAACAATCAATGCTACAAATATTCAACATGGACAACAACGAATGAATAGTGCTCCTAAATGACAATTCACTCACTTGGGGGAACATATGGAGGATGTGTTGAAAAGGTTGATATAGTCTAATATTATCACACTCCTAGATTTCTCAAAATATCAAGAGCCACAAGTCAAACCTCGTATCTATAGAGACGATCATTTTTGTGAATTTTATCAATACAAAGGTCATAACACACAAAAAAAATTTAGACTCAAATATCTAATAGAAGGTATTACTAAACAAGGAGACATTCACATTGATTGAAAATTGGGAAATGAAAATCTAAAATTTACACAAACCCTATGCTTGACCATACAAAAGAAAAAGATTCAGGAAGGGCCTTAACCTCAAAATGTAAAAAATACCCATGATACCATGGTGGGACATATTTATTTATCACAACATAAGGAATAAAAAAAACATCAAGATATTGTTTTAAAACAAATTCCAAACCTATCAAGAATGTTTAGCACTATTTTATACCATAATGACATCAAGTGGATATTAGATTGTGATCTCTCCCACATATGAATCAATGATTGGAAATGTTGAATAAATTATAAATGAGTTAGAAATAACCCATGTTACACTCGTACCCACAAACTATTGCTAAGATTCTTTTACCAATGATATATCATCCACCCAAGAATCATGTCAAGAGGAGGCTCTTGAGGATAATGAGAGATACTCTTAATCGAGTCAAGATCAAGAATCTCTATACCCAGAGTTTCATCAAGAGCTAAGGGACATCTTCCAAACCATTTTAAACTCCAAATATGTCCCCAATATCACCCCTAAGATGTTTATTTTTGATGGATATATAGAAATTCTTCATCCAAAACAAGAGTCTCCCACTCTTGGTATTCCTACACAAGAGTAAGCAATAGTTGAGATTCTTGATTCTTATAGTGATTGTGCATCATTGACATCTTTTGAGTTAGCATCAACATATTTTGAAGTGGTATCAACAGAGAACAATGTCATAGAACCATAGTTCATATTCTTGAACAACAAGAACCCACAGCAATATCATGTGTTCATGACAAGTCATATTCAATGGCTATGGATTAGAGGGTACATTATCAGGGTAAGGGTTTAGGTACATTGATAATACCTTCACAACACCGGGGGAAATCTTGTCTACAAAAGACATCAACATATGGGGTATGAAGGATCCTTATGATGAAAATGCAGTCAACCCTACAACTAGTCATATCATGAATCGTCATCCACTCATTACCTCATACACAAATTAGGACCAACGTAAAAAGAAGAAATCCCATCTAATAAAGGAAAAGATCATCAAATAAAATAAAGTAGCAAAGCAAAAAGGACACGTGAAGTAGAAATGGATATTGAAGAAAAATAAAGAAAATCATCCCTCCAAAATTCCATTGGTTAGAGAAACTATGGGGCAAAATAAAAAAGGGAAGTGTATCCATCAAAAGACTCCTGAAATACAAAAGTACGTTTCTTAAGCAAGGAACAAAGTATATCTAATGGTTGGTCCTAATTCGATGAAAATCTTCATTCCCACCCATCATTTCTCATCTTCCCAAGTTTGGAGAGTTAAAGGTTCAAAAATATTGACCAATCCATCTCATATTCCTTCATGCATGACACCATACACTCCATTCACAATATCCAATTCTCACATTAACCGTGTGTTGGCAGCTACCCTTCATCATAAGGATTTTGAAGGAACTTTATCATGATGTGCACACATAGACAAGCTTAATTTCGGTACTAGTAAGGAAAATCAGAGTTCTTTAAGGTTGCACCCAAGTGATCTTATATTAGCAAAGCAACTTCTTCACGCAGGATATCATTGGCATGTTATGATGGTGGCCTCTATATCAGTACCACTAGGTGGTTCAACATGAGGATAAAAGTTCCAAAAAACCAAAAAATTCAAAAAATAAAGAAAATAGTAAAAATAAAAATCTTCCTCTAGTGAAAACCACTACAGTGACGCTTTGGGAAAGTAATATGATGAAAACTTGGAAATTAGGCGTCATGAATAGAATTGAGTGTCTATATGATCCTTCTTAGAAAAAAGCATCTCATCCTTGTCATGATAAATCCAATTTTCCCTCCATCCATCCAATCCAGATTCATCCAAATATCCCATTTTATCTTGATCTTGACAAAGATTCGGCATATATTTCAACTCTGCTCATGAAAAAATCTTGATAGGCTCTTTACCATTTCATCCCATGAAGTCCCCTCACCCATATCTAGCATGAGAAAACTATGTTGAACTCTTCACATATACATTACCTATCTTGGTTTGTTCATTAACCTATGAAGCATTGCTAGACATTGGGGGCAGGTTAGTGCACTCTTGTTTTCGAATAACTCTTTATCCATGTCTTATATCTCATAATGTGACATTAGCATCGTGATCTAGGTATCATTTACCTAAACATCACATCAAAAATAAAAATAAAAATTTATAAACCCTCATCAAAATCCAAAAACATCCAAAATCTTGTATAGTTGAAAATCCAAAAACATTCCAAATCCTATCTTGTATAGTCTTTCATAATAAACTAGCATTACATCAACTATACATATCTCATCTTTAATAAGTCATGTCAGTCGAACTATGAGTCTCTAAGCTTAAACGTAGGCAATACCATCATTGATTTTCCCCCGAGACACCCTAGGTTAGTCCTTTAGGAGTCTGTAATAATAAACTAGAAATCCATCATCTATTCATATCTCATCTTCAATAAGTTGAGTCAATTGAACTACATGGTCTCTACATGTATAATGCAGACAAGGCTCATCTTTGATCAGCCCTTGAGGCCCCTAGGATAGGTCTTTTAGGTTAGGTTCTTAGTCAAAGCTCAAAAAATCCCTAAACATCCAAATATCGAAAAACATGAAAAACATTTGAAAATGGAAAAGCCCAAAACATTAGAAAAGATTTAAAAGACCTAAAATAGCCTCAATGTTTTTTTCAAAATACCAAAAACACTGAAATATTCTATAAAAACCCAAAACCATCCATCCCATTTCACTTTCACCTGCAATAAACTTCCATCCATAATAAATCAATCATCCCCTTCAACCTTTGGAAAAACAAGTAGAAGGTAAGTTTAGCAAGTTGTAAAGTGAGAACCTAAGTGTCAAAATTTAAAGTTTAAATCATATGTAAATGCATTAAATTAGTGAAGTTTATATCAATGGCTTATCACACACCTCATCCTGACCAAAAAACTTGATTGACATGTCGTAGGATGCATCCTTCCTACAATGGACATTAGTATCAAAAAATGACCTGAGCTAAAATAAACTGGCAAGAGATATAGATAACACTAACTATTTGCATTTGAATATAGATAACACTGACTATTTGCATTTGAATTGTTCATATAATTTATCGTAATGACCCATTCCAAGGACCTCTCGATGATGTCTCAATGATTTATAGAGAAAGGAATGGGGCATCAATCATTATTTTTTTTTTGCTATGCTTTTGGATATTCTTGTAAAATAATCTTGGCACATACTTGCTTAGTTGTGTGTAGGGAGGTCGTTTGGAGTAGATTGTTGACTATTGTGTATACTTTGGTTTGATATATTTTGAACTACTAAAATGCATTTTGAAAAGGTTTTTGTATGTCAAGATGTGAACAGGAACTATCCTATATGTTTGCAAAGTCAACGTCCATTACACTAGAAACAATGCCATCTTGGTTATCAATACCTTGATGCATCATGTCTATGTGTTATATCAAAAATAAGGAATGATAGAAAATCTCAATCCCAAGATATGAGAAAATCATCATCATCATGCATCTCTCATTACCATCTCTAATAAGTCTTGGTGGATCAAGGACTTGTTGGACTTTTAAATCAATCTCAAAATCAATGGTTAATCAATATTCGTTTCATTCTTCTACTTCCATCCATCTTATCTTCTTATTCTTCTATCTTTACTAACATTTCTATCCAAGCATCAACTCTATGTCATCTACATCAAAATATACATGAGGCTACCCATAGTCAATGACTGTCTATACATCATGAAATCTATCTACATCAATACTTGAGCTATCACGATAACAACCCCTCTTCTGTTGGAGCACAATGGGGAATCTATATCATCTTTAGCTCAAAAAACTACAAAGTTGTAGCTATTTGATTCAATGTATGATTTTCACCTATCATGAGCTTGATCGAAACATTTCATTCTCCGATTGATCTCTCAAGGGGCAGCCAACCATATCTCAATCATATTGATATCAAATAATCTAACGAATTTTGTTCCTAGCCTCGTTAACAAATCTAGATCAATTTATCAAAACATTCATCATTGGGATATATATTTCCCTATCAATCCTTGTGTTGTTCATATCTTGACAACACTATCCTTCCATTATTGTGAATCCCCAACAATGTTATCAATCAATCAATCACCAGTCAACTTTAGCTTGGCTATCAACATCTAAAAGAGATTATTGATATCCATTTTTGCATCATCATTAGCATCAAAATTGGCATCAGTTTTCAAACCAATGCAACAAGTACATTGCTTCAAAGAGGGGCAAAATGTAAGCAGCTAAAAATGTCTCAATGGATCACAATGGCTAACTAACAACATTTCATCTTCAAATCAATCTTCTTTTCACTTGTTTAATTAAATAAGCCTAATTATTTAATTCCACCTATTAATCTAATTGACCTAATTGGATTAATTCACTCCCTCTAACACTGAAATTTCATCCTATTTAATTAAATAATTCAAATTATTTAATTTTAACCTTAAGTTCTCTTATTTAATTAAATAACCTAAACTATCTAATTAAATATCATATTTGCATCTCCTTTTCATTAAATAAATCAATAATTTAATGAATATCCTCACATTCCTCATATCGCACATTCAAATTTAGTTTTAATTAACTAAATTGCTAATTTTCCTCTCATTCACTTGCATAGGGAATATTCCAAAGGAATATTTTCCTATTTTCCTCCAAAAAAAAGGTAATAATTACTCCAAACAAACTTTGAATCAACTTTTTAAAGTTGTTGCAAAGTGTGTTTGTTTTCATGATTGTGAGCCCTTGATATTTTATTGATCAATGTGATCTTTGATTCTCATCCATTGATGAGAATCCTTCATCCATGTTTCATCCTCCTTTCATTTGTGACCATTGATAGATAAAATCAATCTCATCTATTTCTTTTTCATTTGATCTCCATTAAATCAATTATTTAATGAATATCATATAATTCCCCTAAATTGCATAATTGAAACTTTGTTTTAATTATCAAATTTCTAATTCTTCCACTTACAAGGGAATATTCCTCCTTTGCACATTCCTCCAAAATAGGAATATTCCAATGGAATATTCCTTCCCCTTTTGCACAATTAAACTTTTTTTTAATTTACAAAATATCTATTTCCTCACCCATGAGAGTATTCTAAAGAATATTCTTACAAAACTTCATGTGCAAGTTAACTCAGAACTTCATGTGTAAGTTAACTCAAAACTTGTGCAAGTTAACTTGTGACCTCTTATACAAGTTAAAAGTGTGTTGGTTTGAAGGAATGAGAAACCTTGATTAAATATCATCATTGATTCTCATCCCTTGATGATAATCCATGATCCATGCCTCCAACTTTTTCCATACTTGACCATTGATTAGCCTTTTTGATCTTAACCCTTCATTTCTCATTTGCTTTCCTATAAATAAATCACTATTTGGAGACAAATGGATCCATCTTTTAACATCAAACTTATGTTGTTAAACTCATTGGCACTTGTACTCATATTTAACATCATTTTAGCTTATTTTAATTGCACCATATTAGCTTAGCTTCCATTTATGGCTTCCATGATAACATAGATGCATACATTTAGCATATTTGTTAATTGGGATTTTAATCTTTTGAAGCTTGCATACATTTAGAGTAAATTTGCTTACACCCATATTGATCATCTTAGAATAAATCATCTTAATTTAGCATTTAAATCATGTTTTATCACATATCTCTCATTAGTTTCATCAATTCTCTTCAATAGAATCGATTGAAACAAGCTCATTATTGAAGGGATTGGAAAAGGGTCACCATTCCAGATCAATGCAACACCACTCCCCCAATAGGATAAGTTGCAATGTCTTAGATTAGAGGTTTGTCAAGCTTTCATGATTTAGAATGTTAGTTTTAATGGATTATTTTTCTTTGTTTATAGTGAATGATCTTATTGGGATTGATGCTTAGTGGGTTAAATATGTTTCAAATTTGTATGGATCAGGTGTAGTTAACCTATACTATGACATTGGTCATAGTTATAAAGTGTTGTAACACACTTTCACACTTTTCTAGGATTTTCATTAATAATTGGACTCTCTTATGCTTTAATTGGCCTATTTTGCATCCAAAAGCCTCATTTATTGCTTCTTTTCAAAGATAATCCTGACACCAATCATCACCCAATCATAATTCAGGTATTTTTGGCTTGTGTCACCCAAATTTAGTGATCTGGGACTCATTCACCACCTTGGGCAAATGAGTCCCACCTAGATCTTTTGGCCCCAAACTGGATTTCACACATTTCTAAGCACTTTTGGTTTTTGGTCACATACATTATGCCTAATGGGACTAATTCGCCACCTTGGGCGAATGAGTCTCGTATTGCCCACAATTGAAACTAATTCAAATTCATGGTAGGATTCTGTCCTCCTAGATATGATGTCGGCTTGTACTGTTGTAATTTTGGGAATTCTTGCATAATTAAGTATAAATACAAGGTTCTTTCACTCATTTTCACCTAATACTTTTGTGAGAGCATTCATAATAGAAAATTGAGTTCACAAGAGCATTCAATCATTCAAAAGGGAATTCAAGGGAAGAATTCCTCATCAATTGTTGCAACAATTCAAGATCCATCATCATGTCAAGCATATCAAGCATCAAGCATGTTATTGAGCTAGTGTTGTGATGTAGCATTGAAGATCCAAGATCAAGCATTGTTCTACTCCTATTTTCAAGATCAAGATATACATCCTTCATGGCCATTTCATGTTGAGATGCAAATTTATAAGACACCATTTACAAGACATAATTCAAAGTATCATTGTTCATGTTTCATATCCTATGTTTCATGTTTCATGTACTTGTTTCATTATTTCATCATTTAGTTTAATTACCTAAAGTGGGTTTGACCAAGGCAAACCCCTATTCTTTAACAATGATCAACAATTTTTCTCCTCTTTACATGTGTGATTGCAAATCTAGGTCCCTTGAAGACTTGAAGATCATTAAGGATTAGGTTGCAAGCTTGTTGGAGTTTTCCCCCTATTTTCAAGGTCATAATATTCATTAAAAGGTCATCTATAGTCCCAAAATCAGAGTTTCAGAACAAGAAACCTAGAGAAGCAAATTGAGTAGACTAAGAGGTGCAAATCAGAACTTTGAAGTTCTAGAAAATCCAAATTGGAATTATTCACCACAACTAGCAAATGAGTCCCACTATAGGTTTTTTTAGAGATTTTTGCATATTTAGATACCCTTTTTCCTGAAACATGCTCCTCTATAGAAATCCAAAACTAGGACTGATTCGCCCAAAATGGTGAATGATTCTCAATAGGCCAAAATTTTAGGATTTACAGAATTTCTAGTCTCCATTCAAGTCTCTACAAGTTTCTAGGTGCACATATTTTTTTGTTGCAACTTTCTATTTTGTTTTACACACTTTTATAGGTCATTTTGTAGGTCATTGAATCAAACTAGGGTTTAGTGTTGTATCTTACATTGCATTAGTACTTCAAATTTCTTACTTGGTGGTGAACCCCTCTCTTAATCTAAAATCATATCCTAGGTTACCTTATTGTCATACCTCTTTCCCTTTTCTTCATTGGACTGAGATCTCTAGGGTAGATCCTTGAATTTTAGTTGTAGAAAAGTGGGGTTCTATGTCAAAAACCATAAAGCATCCATTTTTCCACTAAACAGTAGAGTTCCATTTTTAGGAATGTTCATACTCCTGTTCTAAATAATAAATCTCTATTTAAGTTCATTGCCATCCCCACAATTTTCCTCAAAGTGTATAACATTCTTAGAAAGTTCTGTCAATCTTCAAGAGTTGAGTTGAGTTGAGTCCTTAACTTTGGGTGTTCGAATCGGTATGAAATAATCATATAGTCTCCTTAAGTTTATCAATTTTACATGATTATTGTGAATCTATCAAATGATATATCATGCTAATGATAGTAGATAGTGTTGAACACCCATAATATTGAGGGGGAGGGGCTAAATTAGTATTATATTAAATAATTTAGCTATAATCCATCCAAACATTAAAACACATCTAATTGCAATTGTAAGTAAATACATGAAAGAGATCATAGCACCACATAACAAATAAACACTAGGATTTTGATGTGGAAAACCCAAAATGGGAAAAACCACAACGAGGATTAGCTCAAAATATATTATAACTAGTTCTAAGATATTACAGTGGCATATAGTCAAGACACACTATCATTAAGAGGTTCACAACCTAAAATGATTACAAAATAGAGTGTGGATCACTGCTAGGAGGTGAACTAATAGAACACACCTTTCATGTATTGAACTCAGTTCCAATGAAGCTCTAAAATACAAAATCTTGCACTGGTTTGTAGTCTTACAACATACACTACAATTCTTCCTTAATACAAAACTTGTACATACAAGCTTGCATAATATCATACTATCACACATATCCTCTATCACATCTCGCATCTTCAATACAAAAATGTTTCAAATATAAATGTTATTACATCCACACACATCAATTAGGTTGACCTAATTAGATGTACACACATTAATTCAAAAATAGCTTGTCAGCTTCAAATAAACAAAACATGCAATACATGGTTTAGGTCATCATAGACCTAAAAAAGGATCTCTTTGACATCCACACAACATATTAATCTTCATACCACTTAGTCATGTCAGCCAAAAGAAGAATTGATCACAAAAATAGACCAAAGTGACTAGCATCAATCAACCATATCATCATATAAGAATGCACCATTTGGAGTACATGTAGAGTTGATACCTATAAATCATCTCCCAAAGTAATAATGGCTGGATCAAAGTACTATAGGAATGCAAACCAAATAACTCATACCACTATGCACAATTCTAAGCAAAAAACTGTATGTCGTTCTTCTATCATTTTAATCTTTCAACCCATTTAGCCAAAATTATTGAAAACTTGTTCATATATGCATTTAATAGTTCTAAATAAAATACTAGAACCACAAAAGATGATCTTCTAATATGAGTAATTTTGGACCAAATTACCAGATTTGAGTAATACAAACAATATTTACCAAATTAGACAAAACTATCACCAAACAATCTTGGCATGAATGACAACACACTGGAAGGTTCCTTCTTTATTATTCCAACAATATCCCCCTTTTTCATTCATGGCAACATGTGCCAAAAATGGATCTTCAAAATTATCTTCACTTAAACTATGTGAACTCCCCCTTTCAAATATAGACCAAAGTCTCTTTACAACTTCTTTAAAACTTCAAAAACTTCTCCCCCTCAAAATTCCAAAACTTCAAAAATAATTTCTCTGAAACTTTAACTTCTCCCCCTTTGAAATCAAGGAAAAATGGTGTACCACTGATAAATTTATAGAAAGATACTAAAATTACATAAAACATAAAAAGAATGTAGAGAAATTTTTAACCAAAATTGCTAGCACCTTCTAATTCCTTTAGAATGACTTCCCAAGCAGGTTTTCCATCATCCCAGATCCCCTTCACTTTGACAAGTGCTTTATGCAATGATTCTAGCTCTACTAAGCTCACCTCTCATTTCAAAGTGGATGGATTAAGATTTATCTTTTCAAGTTTCTCTGCATCCACCAAGGCACTTGATACTGGAATGTGTATGGACTTCACCAAATCTCCAAGCTATCCAAACCACCTTATTGCATCCTCTTTTTGCCTTTATAATGTGAAAAAATTGTTCTGCAGGTTTGAAATGGAAGTCTAGGAAGTATAGTCTCTATCATCTGCAATGTTGTAGGCTCCAGAGGCTTTGGCAAGTTGTGACTCTATCAACTCCATTAAGTATTTAATGCTTCGAGTGCCATATGACTACCACATGCAATATACAAACAATATTGAGCTTCTTCTTCACATTCCTTCACCTCTTTTAAACATTGCAAAACCATGCTATGTGTGGTTGCACATTTTTCTTGCAGTACCAGTAACAGTTTATGTAGAAGTCTTGACTCTACCTCTTTTTCAGTCTACTCCTTTAGCCTAGACGTATATTCTTTGAGTGAATCAACCAAGAAAATTAAGTTCTCAATATGAGCTAAGGAGTCACCAATTGTGGAACCGAGAGTTATATCTTGAAAATCCTCGATGGCATCATTTATCAGTTCAATCCCTTTCTGATGGGTTTCAATAATTTCCTTTTTACTAGATTCAAGAAAGGTACCACTAAACTCTATCCTTTGAATTGGTGACATCTTACTCAGATCCACACAACCCTGATGTAACAGGAGCTTCATTAGTTGAGATGGAATGACGATATGAATCCTTATTTTCCTTGACAAAAGACCCTTAAGAGTATTTTTAGATAATTCTTTGGATGACTTTGATGGCTCAATGGTCTTTGGGATTATTCTTCACTTCTTCCAATGTCTGTATCTTCCTTATTTTCTTTTTTCTTTTCCTCTTCTTCCTCTTCAGAGGGATTTTATAATGATTTGTATTTATTTTCTTCCTCCTTATCCTCATCATCTTTTCTATCATCATTTTCATCTTTGCATTCTTCTTCTTCATTCTTATCTTCTTCACCATTGTTTCTAATATTCTCATGGTTTCTTTTGGATTATCACCAATATCACTTTTATACTGATCTTCAGTATGTTCTCTAGTTGTATCTTATGTATCTTTTAGAGGAGTATATGTCTTTGGATAAGCATGTATATCATCAATTTTATCCAAATGTGATGTCTCTTCAATATAATGATCCTTTACTTCTTTGAAAATGGGTAAGTTTGTAGTGGAAGGAATCATTTCTTCTATGTCAATACCCTTATCTTTAGTAGGCTCCTATACTTGAGCTATATAAGATGAAGTACTAGCACTCATACAAATTTTCTCTTCAATGTCTTTCACTGTGGAAAAAGCCTCTTGCTTCAACTTTTCGGCGTGTCATTTTCTTTTGTCATTAGAATGGTGACTCTCTGTTTGACCTTGAACCTCTTAGAATATTCTTCTAACAAGGTATTTGCATCATCTTCAGAAAAAGAGGATCTGTATGTGTTCAAGGAATTACACTTGATCTTGTCACCTTATTTCTTATATCTTCCATACTCTCATAAAAAATAACCATGTATTGAATAAAAGCATTTATAATTTTTTCCTTATCCTTTTCATTAACCTCATCAAAAAAATTAGTATTAGCTAGAAAATCATTAGATTCTTTCATATTATTTACTAGAGGCTCCAATTTTAGAGGTGAGTGGTCTCTTACCAGAGGAGATTTGGACATTTCCTCCTTAGGCTCTTATGTTCCTTCTTCACCCTTCTTCTCATGCACATAAATTGTGAAAGCATTATTTTATTCCTCTGTATCCTCTTCATCATATGAGTCCACAACATTGCCTTTGGCCTTCTTGATTTTAGTCCCAACCTCTTGTGAGGTACCTTCATTTCTAGTGGAAGCACTCCTTCATCTATTCCTTTTTAACTAAACTTCTTCTTGCAAGAAAAGATCAATATCCCCTTGCATCGCATCACTCATGTTCCTTTTTTTCTTGCCTTTTTCTTTATTCTTCTTCCATAGGTAGAAGAGGGTGCAATAGGGGGTAAATTTTTCCTCTTAGAAGCTCTAGTGTTGTGCTCAAAGGAATTAAATACATGAACCATATATTTTTTGGGTCCATGTACTTCTATTGCACTCTTGGGGTTTTTCACCTAAAAGGAGAGAGATAGGCCAAAAACCTAGGCGGTTGACTAAAACTAATGCAAGTATAATGGAAATATGAATGAAATCTGCTAGATGATATGATATAAATGGAAAAAACTAAAGAAATATATTGATTATTGAATGAAAACTAAAGAAATACAAGTTGTTGGAAAACACATTGTGATATGCGAAAACACCTAGAAGTGGATGCAAACTATAACAGAAATGAATGAAACAAAAAGTGTGCACCTGAGATCTTGCTAGGGGCTAGAAATGACATTTTAAATGCTACTAATGTTGAAATTTTCACCTACTAGGACTCATTCACCATTTTGGGCGAATTAGTCTCAGATCTGGGAAACTATTCTGGAGCCTGTTTCAAACAAATGGGCATCCAAAACTGCAAAAAAAAAAAATCAGGCCTGGAAATGGGATTCATTCACCATGAACGATGGATTAGTCCAATTTTGAATTTTTGAAAATCCAAAGGTGGAAACTGAATCCCTTAATTTGCTCTTTGGTTCCTGATAGGTGTCTACCTCATAAAGTTTGATTTTTGGGTCTGAAAGTGACTTTTTGTTGATATTTTGACTTGCTCAACAAGGGGATGTATTCAAAAAATTTGTAACTTGATCTTCAATGATTTCCAAGCCTTCAAGATTTCTAAATCTACAAACACACAAGAAAAGAAGGAAAAATGTTGAATGTTAGGGCATGGAGGTTTGCCTCAACTGGCCAAAGCCCTTTGAAGGTAATTAAACCAAAATAGAGAAATAATGTAATGAAGCATGAAACAATGGAGTTAGTACCTTTCCATGATGTTTGATCTTAAATTTCTACAACAATTGAGGAAGATTCTACCCTTAAATGTCTTAGGAAGCTAACTTGATGATTTGAGATGATAAAACCCTAGCTTTCTTGACTTGAGATGGAAGAAAAATGATGAATGAGTTGTGAATGAGTTAAGAGATTATGAATTATGGTTTAGAGACTTGATTTTATAGGAAATTAACCTTATTAGCCCGTAAATTGGATCCCTAAGGCCGACATGAAGAAAAATTAAACTTAAAACCTCATTTTTTCCACTCAAAAGTAAAAAATGGCCCAACTAGGACTCATTCACCACCTTGGGTGAATTAGTCCCATTTGGTAGGGACTCATTCACCAAAGATGGTGAATTAGTCCCAGAGAGGTCCATTTTCTAGCTAGGTTGTTAGGAGATAATAAAATCAAGTTTATATAGCAACTTTGTCAGTTATTTCATCAAATTATGCCTTAGGATGCACAATATGGGGTATTAGGGGCCTATTAGTGATGATGTAAAGTTAAATTAGGGCTTGGGACACATAATTCAATGTGAAAGTGTGATTAAATACACTTTACAACACTAAAATGAGGCTTGCACAGCCTAGAAAGGCACAAGAATCAATGTGAATGTGTAAAACAAATTACAACACTAGGTTAAAGTTAAGTTTAGTTTACAAGCCTTCTAGATTGATATGAAAATACAATATATTTTATAATTTTGAATTAAGGGAAGATGGGTTTATTAAGTCTAGAAAAGTTTGAAAGTATTTTACAACACTTTACAACACCTTTACAGGACATTGGGTATGTGCAGGATCATGATGGGCCAACAAGTGGTAATATGATGGGTATGTGGCTAACGACCTTTTTTTAATCCAAAATTGATGAAACAAAAAGGGTTTTTAAAGGAGATTCTCAACTTTCCACCAACATAAATTATTCTTTACTTTTAATTTAATAAGTAATTATTATTCATTTTCTATTCAAATTACAACTAAAGTCCTGATTGATAGGCTGATTGAAAAACATCTATAGCTTTCAAACAGTATCACATTTTTTGAATCCAAAACATGCATCAAATTCTATGCTTTTCATACTATAGGATTAAAAAAAAAAATTAGTTTCATGAAGTTTTGATGAAGTTAAGGTGGTCAGACATATGCGTTTTTATATTTTCTAAAAGTTGTAATAAAAAAATCATAATTAATTATTTACCTAGAAATAAATTACAAAAAAATATGCATCACATCGAGACATGAGTCCTCTACTTATATCTAAAATCTTATAAAAAAATATTATCATTTTATTGTGATTAGGTTGGTTAGATAGACACCTTCTTATTTTTTCCCTGAAATTTAAGTACTACTTTATTGAAATTTCAATTTTTTACCAAATAGATTTTTTTTCTTTTTAAACAAACCTAGTAGTTTAGAACTACATTCAATTTTCTAGAGATTCTATTCTTACATATTTTTGAAATAATATAGATAACTTATTCAAATTTTTATGTCAAGTTGCCTAACTCTGATTTTTTTTAAAAAATTGCCACTTAAGGGCCTATTTTTTCCATGATGATCCTGCACATAGCCCATTGTTAGATGCATTTTATTCAATTTGCAAGGGTCCAAGACCTAGTGTGGATGTGTAAAAATCCTCACAACACCAAATCAAGGCATCATTAAGTCCAGTTTATCATGAATTATTCCCAAATCAAGCAAGAAATACTTTTTTCTACAGTAGAATACATTAACTACTATTGGATTACTATGTTCTACCTTCTTTTCTTTCACTGTTGTAGCAGCACCAGATGTTGTTGGAAATGCAGAGGTAGCATTAGAAGGTGATCTTCTTGATCTTTGAGGTCTGGAGGGAACTTCAACTGCTTTGGCCCTCTTCTCTTCTGCAACTTCCCTTAACCTATCAACATTATCCTTAGAAAGTGTATGCAGTGCAAAATATTCCTTAACATTTTTATTTAACCTTTTAGCTCTATGAGGTACTGAAGTTTCCAAAAACACTTTAGTTTACTTCTCTTCATATGTACCATGCCAGGGCTGAGAGGGATCCTTGGGGCTGTTTAGCAATATTTCAATGAGAACCTCAACTATTTGCTCATCAATCACATACCCTAGAGGTTCTATCCATAGATTTCTAGGTTCTCTTGACTCTATAATGCACTCATCAGTGGACACTAGGAAAGTTATATCATTTGCATTTTTTCTTACTAATTTTTTTGGAATTCTCTCTATCATTCTTGTTATTATGAAAAACTAGAAAAAAAATGTAATTAGAGCATCACCCTATGCCTTGAAATCCCCAATGTTACTCAAATAATCAAATATTTGATGTGCTACTAGTCTACTAGTATCCCATATCATGTTTTTTGTCCCAGGTAGCTCTCTTAGAAAGTAAAATAGAAAAAAATACTATTAGTGTTCCAAACTTGAATAGATATTTCTTTGACTTGGTTTGGATCAAGTTCTCCATAAGTTGTTTCTAGAGCAACTCACATAAGTCAGTCTTTTTCATTCACAACCATGTCTTGTGAAACATAAATTGTAGTTGTAGACACTAAATTTCCTTTGTTGGTGAAGTAGATCTTGTGACCTATCATGGTAGCCACATACTTCATAGTAGAGTTGGTAATAGTTTTGGTATTCAATGCTCTCCCATCATATGTGGCACTAGTTAACTTCATAACCACATCAATTTTCACAGACTTTAACACCGGTACGTTTCTGGTATCAAAAATTCCAATCATAGCTTTGATCACATCTTTAGAAATTAATCTAGGATAATTTTTCCATACAAATTTATCGTTCACTCTACTTAGGGAAATTTTCACATACTTTGCATCCATTTAACTGCAAAATTTAGGAAACCAGTTCCACACATCTAGCTTTTTTCGTACTAGGTTTTCATACTCTGGATTTACTAAGAAATTATCTCTAGTTAACTCCTTTAGCCATTTATTCTTGAGTATTTGATGATAAAATTATTCCAATTTCCCATGAATGTAGGCTCTAGTGTCCTTGATGGGAAAGACATTAAATTTGGAATTTGTGAAAATGCACCGACAGGGTCAATGTCGAAAACCTTCCATGAAAACCTTTTGAATTTCAGTGTAGGTCTCTCAGAAGTCTCAACCATAGTTGGTGTGGCCATTTCTCCCTTAATTATTTTATAGATTCTTATGGAGATTACTTCTAATGTAAACCCACATAGTATAGATAGCTATAAATACCTTTTTTCAAGCTTGATGAAAACTAGGGTTTGATGCTAGATGCTTTTAATCACCTTCAAATCACTTTGCTTTCTTCAAAATGTGTAAAATCAATTCAATATGACTTAGATTTTCACTTTATACCTTATCAATCTGCCCTAATTTCACATTTATTGCATTTGATCTCCAAAAAGCTAATAAACACCTTATGAATACCCTGTAAGCCCTAAAATGCTCTACAAATCTTCAAATTTGTATATTTTTTGCCAGAATATTTTTCAACATATTCATTTGAATTATCATTTTACATCACATATCTTCGTGCCACTGCTTGACACCTCATATATCAAGGGTTTTTTAGTTTTATTTGTAATTTCTCCCCCTAAACCCATTAGTGGATTTAGTTTTTAAAAGAATTATCTGCACTAGATGGAGGTACAAATGTATTAGGTTCACCCTTGTTCTCAGATTCTTCCTTCTTCTTCCAAATCTTATCCATTTCCTTATTTACTCTAGTAGTATCAAATTTATTCACAGGTTTATTCCTTTGTACCAGATTAGATTTTCTTCCATTTTTGCTTCTACAAAATATTGAAATTAATGTCCTAGCTTGTTATAGGTGTAACACACAACATTTTTCTGACCAAACTGATTTGAATTTATTCTTGATCTACACCAGTTAGCCTTATGACCAAATTCATTGCATGTGTAGTAGTAACTATAAAAATATTGAACCATTCTACCCGAATTGAATCTATTCATTATCATTTGACTTTTGTACTTAGTAGCTCTATGTTTAGGTTTCTTGCATGCAAAACATTGTCTAGAAAAGAATCCAACATTTTGATTTATTCTACTTCTACATTATGTTACCCTATGACCAAATTTATTACATGAGAAACAAGTGCCATTGAAGGATGAGTACCTTTGATCATTAGGTTGTCTGATAGGAGTCCTTCTAGTATTGCTTCTTTGATTCTTCATTTGTCTACCATGCCTTGAGTCTTCCTTTGATTTTCAAACTTGTTAGGGGATTGATTTGTTTTTGAAATTTTTCCTTCTTCAAGTCCCAAACCACTTTTGTAGGACTTAGAAGGTTTTTGTCCTGCAATTAGTTCATCCAACCTTGTAGTTCTAACTTGTTTTAAATTTGTCTTCATGGGATCTTTCTTTCTCTAGATACAATCTTAGGGTTACCACTTGTTGTTCAAGCTTGATGCATTCATCAATCTTGCTTTGAATCTCATCTTTCTGATAGTCCTCAATTATCTTCTTTTCTTACACATGCAATTTTAGTCTGGTAATAGCCTCATTTTCTTTCTTCAACTGATCACTAAATTCACCATGCCTTTCCTTGAACTTATTAATTTTCTCTATTAATTTTTTGATATAGTCATTTGCTTCTTTTAGATTCTCCTTCATAATTTCTTTCTCATTTTCAACTTTGCCAAGATCTTCAAGAGATACATTAAGTTCTTCTTTGTCAACTATGCAATCATCTTCAGTGTATTCAATTATAGAGATTTCTTCCAGAGGAATAGGATACCTGTTGTTAGCCATGTGTTCAAATTCCAAGATCTTCCTCAAGCTATTAGAATTTTCTAAAGGAACTAAGCTCTAATACCAATTGTTGAAAACCTAGAATATTGAGAGGGAGGGTGAATCAATATTCTATTAAACAATTCAGCTATAAACCATCCAAACATTAAATCACATCTAACTGCAATTGTAAGTAAAAAAATGAAAGAGATAACACCACATAACACATAAACACCAAGATTTTTACGTGGAAAACCAAAAATGGAAAAAACCACAGCAAGGATTAGCTCACAATATATTATAACTGATTATAAGATATTATAGTGGCTTACAACTAGGACACACTATCCTTGAGAGGCTCATAGCCTAAAATGATTACAAAATAGAGTGTGGCTCACTGCAAGGAGGTGAACTGATAGAATATACCTTTCATGTATTGAACTCAATCCCAATGAAGCTTGGAAATACAAAATCTTGCACTAGTTTGCAGTCTTACAACATACACTACAATTCTTACTTGATACAAAACTTATACATACAAGCTCACATAATATCACACTATCACACATATCCTCTACCACATCTTGCACCTTCAATACAAAAATCTTTCAAATATATATGCTATTACATCCTCACACATCAATTAGGTCAGCCTAATTAGATGTACACACACTTAATTCAAAAATATCTTTTCGGCCCAAACCTTGAAACAAAAAAAACATGCAAGGCATGATTTAGGTTGACATGGACCTAAAAAAGATCTCTTTTACATCCACACAACATATTAATCTTCATACCACTTATTCATATCGGGTAGAAGAAGACTTGATCACAAAAATAGACCAAACTAACTAGCATGATCAATCAACCATATAATAATATGAGTGTGCACCATTTGGAATACATGTAGAGTTGACACCTATAAATCATCTTCCAAATTTGTAATGACTGAATCAAAGTATTGGAGGAATGCAAACCAAATAACTCATACCACTATGCATAATTTTGAGTAGAAAACTATATGCCGATCTTGTGTCATTTTTATCTTTCAACCCATTCAACCAAAATTGATAAAAAATTGTTCATAGATGCATTTAATAGTCTTGAATAACATACTAGAACCACATAGGATGATCTTCTAATATGAGCAATTTTGGACCAAATTACCAAATTGGGTAACACAATTACTGTTTACTAGATTAGACAAAATTGTCACCAAACAATGTTGGCATCAATGCCAACACATCAAAGGGTTTCTTCTTCATTATTCCAAAATATAGTTTAAAATTTAATGTTAAAGCTACACATATGTTTGGTGGCTATTCATTAGAAGAAGATGATTTATTTCATACCCCTACAATAATAGCAAATGGGTTTTAGTTTTAACTATATTTTTTATTTTCTTTTTATTCTTCTATCTTTATGGGCTAACACCCTTCATGCAAAATCAAGGGATAAAAAAACATAGAATAATACTATTAAGATGTATACCTGAAATAGTATGATTGTAAGATGTCACTTTGGCAATATAAAAGGATGAATATGGATATAATTATTAAGGAATCCTTTAACTGTGTTAAGCTAGGATACGGGTGGCTACACCCAATGTTGTAAATCTTTGCTAAGAATTTTCTTACCCTCATTAAACACACAACCTCTACGTAACTACCGAATTAGCTACATCCATTTATATATATAAGAATATTGGCACAAAATATTAATATTGGCCTACTGTGTGAATAGAGGCAACATAGTCCACTCTTCTAACTTACATTAATAGAGTTAACCAATATAAATAATTAGTTTTTAAATCTTGGAAAATGATATTTTCCTCAACAATGTTTCTCTTATACTCAAATAGTAACTATTTGGCTTCCTTATCAAATCTTTATAGTCTATTTTAAACAATGGTTTATGCTTATAGTTTACCTTGTGAAAAAGGTCAATTAGACTTCTTAGGAAGGTAAATCTTACGAATTCAAAAAAAAAAAAAACTGGTTATAGGTTAGAACTTGCACTGATATATTTTTTTGTCCAAGTACTCAACCCTAAGAGTGTTCAGTGTATTGCATCTTTATCTTTAATAAAATTTTTTGTTAGGGGTAATGGTTCATTTTATCTATTATCAAGGATGATTTACCATGCAATACACTAGGAATCTAATCTCATGTTTTAAATAATTCTAATACCACTATTTTAATACTTTGTTTCTTCATTGTCATTGTGTGGTAATCTTATGTGTTGCATGCAATTGAGAGCATTAGTTTATGGGTTCAATTTATAGTGGAAATATTAGTATTTATGGGGAATTCATGATCTTGAAATCAAATAATTTTGACATTACAATCATATCATTTGAATTTTAATGCTTCATAATTTATTATCTATTATGAATAATTTATTCACAAATTTTATTATCTATCTTGATAGTAGAAGGAAAATATATAATTTAAAACATGTGATAAATCTGATTGAGAGCACTTTTCTTGGAATCCTTCTATTATTCTTGAGGAATTTATCTTCATCATTTTTGAAAATTGTCTAGTTTACTAATTTGAAGATGACCATGAGAGAGTAGATGATAGTCAAAGACCTATTTGTTGACTTATTTTGGCATATGTACTTCCAGTTTGTACATATTTTGTGGATGTTTCTAGTGTTCATGTATAATTCTTGTGCTCCTATTATGATATTTTGACTTGTTGGAAATGGTTTTCCCAAGTCAATCATTGTATCTCAATATCCTATGTAAGAATGTAAATTCAAATGATATGTCGTGTAAAGAGTATAATTCTTGTGATTTATTGTAAATAAAATTATGTCTTGCCAAATTATGATTTATTTATGATTATATTTGAGATCTGTTTCTTACATGAAATGATAAGATGAAAATATATTAGTCATTATTAGGTGTCAAGTCATTTTTTCCCTCTTTGAAACAATGAGTTTTACAATGTTGTCTTAAAGAAAAAGAGATTAATGATTTTCCTCAGTTTTTCCCAATGGATCATGGGATGGAGATATCATGCCCCATCAAGAGATTGGATGGAGAAAAAAAATTATTGTTAGGCTCATTGCAAGAAGGAGAGGATAGGAAACTCTAGATAGGATTGATAAAAAGGCTAGAAAAGATACTAGGATAAGAAAGACGCAACTAAAAAAGGATCAGGGATGGAATCTGAGGGCTAGAAATGTTATATATAGGGTTGGGAAGGTCAAAAGGGCTCATATTCAGTCCCATACTCTCACAAATTCAAATCCTCTAGAGCATCCTAGAGCAGAGCAAAAAAGATGATAGTAGGCATTCTAAGGGATACACATTAAGTAGAGCATATATGGGTTTTTGGGTGACTAGTCAATACAACACCACTGATAAGTGGCTATCCTTTGGAATTCATGAGTAGATTTAGGATCATTTATTAAGGATATCATTAGAAAAAACTAAAAGAGGCCTTTTAGGCCAATGAAATGCATATGACATGATGCTATGCAAATGACCCATTGTGTTGCACAAATGGCACATAATGACACAATTGGAAATAATATGACACATTTGGTTTGCTACATAAATGGTTGAACCATTAATCAAATGGATAAAAAAACAACATATCTAGCATTAGTGCACATCTGATAGGAAATGCAACACATTTGGCAAAAAATATGGCACATTCAAAAAAATGGTGCAAATGTAAGGAAATTGTAGTGCAAATAGATGAAAAACTTGTGTAATTGGTAAAATTATGCAAATGGGAGGAATTGTAGAACATATGGTAGAAAATGCAACACAATTGGTATAATTACACAAATGGGGGTTTAAGCTACACAATTGGTACAAAGCTAGGGTAGACTAGGAAACTAAATGAATGCAATATTGATTTTTTTAATAGAAAGGCTAATAATGTGTGACTAGTGGATGTAGGATAAGGGAGACTGATTGATGTCCTAAGAGTGACATCCCATGATGATGCAACTACTAACACAACTAATAAATATGGATGAGGTATTCTTGGGAGCAGTGGGCCTCTAGCACATGGGTCGTGCTAGAGATTCAGGCACATCAAGCTATGATGATAAATTTGGTTGATAGGTGGCACAATGGTTACAATGTACCTTCATGCTACTAACTGGGGAGGTGACCATAACACATGATGATTTATGGAGGATTCTCTAGATTCCTATTTGATGAGAGAGAGTGATTTATGATATATATCATCATGAGAGTGTATTGTGTATATTTTTCATGATCAAAAACTTGGGGATCAAGAATGGAGAGATGGATCTTTGATGGGCCATAGGTCAATTTGATCCACTTCCACTAGTAGTGGTTTGTATAATAAAAGGGATAATGGTTCCAAACAAGAGGTCTAGAAGCTTCTCCTCTAGCTGGGGGAGAGTATTAGAGTAGATGTTGGAGGTGGGAGTGGTATATACAAGAGGACCATGTGTCCTCATACACCTATACCATTCCATGCATTAGGTGGTATATCAATATGGATTGAGCTTGGCCTATTGAGTCACACTACTACACATCTAGGTTTGGAAGAACATGATAGTGATGTCCATGACCAATCACTTACAAAGATTGAGGCATTGGACTACCCTGTATATGCATGTACGAATGGATGGTGACATATAGACGAGTAGGAGACATGTGATATTAGAAACAAGAGATTAATAATCTAAATAACTTTATCTAGAGACCATGGAGGGATTGTGAGGTATGGGAGGAGGATGCAAAGAAACTCCTATATTGCACACAACCCATATATTTGATTGGGAGGATAGTGCATATTATTGAAAGGTATATGCTAGAGTGGGTGTGGTGAAAATTTAGGAAAAGGTAGGGTGTACCGATAAGTGATGCTATATTTTCTCAAACATAGAGGGAGTTTCATACTAGGATCCTATGATCACTATCGATATGTTTATTAGTGAGTTAGAGGGATTGACTCAAGTACAACCACCAAATGTAGATAACAAAAATCCACCAAGGGGACATGGCAAGATCCTTGTAGCTACAACACGATAAGTGAAAGAAACAACCCAATAGAAAAAGGCTAACAAAATCCACAAGCACTAGCATCCAAAAGGATGCACCAAAAAAATGAACACTCGGGCCTAAAGAACAAAGACCCAAACCCTTTAGGATCTTTATAGTGACAACACACACACACCCCCAAGCACTCTAAGATATTCAAAGAAGATAAAGAGAAAAGCATCAAGATTTGAGATAGTAGAGTGGAAGTTTCCAAATAGGAGCCAAGCCAGAGAAGGGACTGCATAGGCCAAAATACAACCCAAAATAGGGCATCACAACTAGCAGTAGGAAAATTTAGCAAGCCACACAAACTAGAGGCATCAATAAAGATACTCACAAAGTAGTATAGAGTAAGCACATAGGACAAAATGAACCCGCCATCTATAAATGTGATCAGAGTACCATCAAAAAAATGAGCAGCAAAAGATAAATAGTGGAAACCCACGACCATGGGGTCCAAAGGGATCATCAAAGCTAGGGACTTGACCAATGCAGAAGACAAAGAAGCCACCCATGCAAAAAACTCTGCATCAAAAACACCCTCATCAACAACACCATCGATAGAGATAAGAAAAGATGAAGGAATCCAAAAACCAATGCCAAAATAACACCAAAGAATAAACCTCCAAATCCAATGTCAAAGTCATTAATAACCAGACAAAGGGAAAAAGGAGTAGGAAAATCTTGACAAAGGAACCCACACTGAAAGTAGCCAAAGCCATCTACATCCTTGATACCATAATCCCCCATCGCCATCATCTCCCTCATCTTCATCACCTAAAATTTCAAAATCACCTCTTGCAATAGGCATTCCTGCCCAGCACCATGCCAACCCTAGAGCTAATTTTAGCAATGTTAATTGAGATTAAATATTAAAAATTATTAGCTGAATGATGTTATTTTAAATGGATATTTATTGTAAATCAATAAACAAGAACATCTTTATCATTAAGATCCAATTGTCCAATAAACAACAAAAAAAGTATTATTTGGTAGTTATTAAATAAAATCATTAATTTTTTAACATTTAAAATTTGATTAAACAAGATCATTATATAAGTGAGCTATTTTTTGGATTGAAACTGTGTCAGTTTTTTTATCAAGATTTCAGATCATACTCCATGATCCATCATTTTGATGATGGATCATGGAGTATGATCCAAAATGTTGATAAAAAAATTGACATAGTTTCTGATGTAGAGAGGGATTCATACACTCTAAACCCTGTCTAAAATCCTCTCAAACAATTGCTAAAATAGAAACGAAAACTTGCAGTAAAACTCCACAAAGTGTTTGCAAATGGAACCATTAAAATTTCTCAATTCAGGAAATTTGATTACACATGAATTTAATTCATAAAAAGAATCATATGCAGAAAATAAACTTCTTACATTCATCATATATTCAAAATAAATAAATTTGAAAACAAACAGTGCTCAATAGTGTGAGTTTCTGCAATCTGATCATGTTCCAACTCTTCAACACGAACTATAGCTTATCCTCATGTCTTCAAAACTTCTTGACTTCAATAAAATTCTAAAATATGAATTTTTTTCTTCATTATGCAGCCCTCATGGCTACCTTGAACACCTACAAAATCCCTCTTCTCTTCTCCTATTCCTCTTCTCTTCACAAGCTGATTTTCTGCACTTTTTCTTGTGCAACTCTCAGTAGCAACCTGCAAGTTCTTTCTCCAAACTTGCTGCTATTAATTGCTTCCCATTGAATACATTAAAGGCTCAATTTTATATAAATTATAAAAAAATTGAGATACCAAAACAGGCACCCCAAATCTGCCCATTTATTTCCCTCGAATCGTCTTTTGAAATTCATCTGTTTGTGCTTAAAATTCATCATTAAATGCTTCCAAATATGGCACACAAAGTTTCTGCACCATATTCCATGACTTGCTGCTGTAAATTCCTCATAAAAAATCACTAAAATCATGAACCAATTCGTGTTCATTCACCTTAATTTGAAAACTAAAGTCATTAATTGATTTTTCCCAAAAATCATGAGCTTTTCCTTCATAATGAGTCCTTAAAATGGCAATTGTAACTCCCTCCAATTCTAGTGCCCAAATTTGCATGCCATGATTTGTGGAGAGGTTATGATTCCTTATTAATTGTATTTCATAATCCATAACTCCCCACCAAGAATCCCATACCCAAGTTGGGAAACTTCTAGATTTTACAAGATGCAACAACCTATTTTTCCACCTAGACTAGCCAACTAGACATGATGACTAGAATATTGGCCAATATTTATTTTTCACATATATTAGGCCAATTATTACAATAAATTATCTATTAAAACTTTATTCAACCTACTCAACATTAGGAAAAGACCAAAATGAAAATTAAAACATATTTTTGGTTGATGTTGATTGCCTGATAGCCATGGATGCTCCTATATCAATTTCAATCCAGAAAATAGCTCACTTGATTATCATGGATTTTGGAAACTTTATGCTTTTAATATCATTATTTTCAAATTAGTAAATAATTAATAATGTTACTAAGTGGTAGTTAAGGATACTATCAATGCTTAGTTGATAACTCATGACAATATGGTTATTAAGTCAAATGTTAAGCTATTGGAAAGATCTTGTTAACAATGTTATTTGTCCTACGATGAATGCAAGATTTTAAGGTTGTCTATTAAATAAAATATGACTAAGGGAGTCATTCAATACGAATCAATAATTAATTAAATTATGCATTGTGTGTCAATCAATGTAATGTTATCAAATAAGGTTAGGCCTTGACAGTTATGTTGTGTAATGGTGGCTTGTCGGGAGCGCTTCAAGTTGTGAACCTATCTTTAAAGAAAAAATTGGTGAAATTTGTGTCAAATCCACATTAAAATGTGGGCATGAAAGTTTAGTTGATGTAGGGAGGCCATGGATCTCTCTTGTTTGAGAAATTGATTCATTATTTTTTTTATTATTTCATTGCAAAATAAATTTCAAGTGGGATAGTGTTGGGATTAGGTTCAATTCACCTTTCAAGTCCCTAAACATGTTTATTTTTATTTTTTAAATTAGTCTTTCCAATAATAATATTATGTCTCCAAGAATCATGGAGAGGGTAGACTTGAATGTGCCTCTTAGGTGGTTGACAATTATTTATTAATATTATATTATCTTACTAATATTTGTAATACCATTTAAGATGGGAAGTTATAATAAGGAGGAACTTGGAAATAGGTCAAGATTGGGATATATGTAATGGTCAACCATAGGTGGTGAGTTGTGAGTTTCTCCAAGTTGGAGGTGGATACCTAGGTATGCGCAGGATTATCATGGAAAAAACAGGCCCTTAAGTGGCAAAAAATTCAAAAAAAACAGAGTTAGGCAACTTGACATAAAAATTTGAATAAGTTATATATATTATTTCAAAAATATGTAACAATAGAATTTTTAGCAAATTGAATGTATTTTCTACACTACTAGGTTTTTTTAAAAAAAATTAATCTATTTGGTGAAAATTTTAAATTTCAATGTAGTGGTACTTAAATTTGGGAAAAAATAAGAAGTAGGTGTTTGTCGACCACCCTAACCACAATAAAATGATAATATTTTTTTATAATATTTTAGATATAAGTAGAGGACTCATGCCTCGATGTGGCATGTTTTTTGTAATTTTTTTCCAATTAATTAATTAATTATGATTTTTTATTACAATTTTTAAACAAATATAAAAACTCATATGTCGACCACCTTAACTTGATCAAAACTTCATGAAATTCAATTTTTCTTCTTTTAATCCTATAGTATGCAAAGCATAGAATGTGATGCATGTTTTGGATTTAAAAAATGTGATACCGTTTGAAAGTTATAGATGTTTTTCAATCAGCCTATAAATTAGGACTTTCTTAATAATTTGAATAGAAAATGAATAATAATTACTTATTAAATTCAAAGTAAAGCATAATTTATATTGACAGAAAGTTGAGAATCTCCTTTAAAAACCATTTTCATTTCATCAATTTTGGGTAGAAAAATAGTCATCAGCGACATACCCATCATATTGCCACTTTTTGGCCCATCATGATCCTGCACATACCCACCTAGATTTTTGGAGTGATATATACCACTCTTTTTGTAATATCATTCATGGTATCTTGTATTCATCTCTCCTTTATATTGATACCTTGAGATGGTAGTATTATGATATTATTTTGTAGTCTATTCAATCATCATTATGCTACCAAGATATAGAAGGATAAGCATATTATATTGATTACTTTTATACTTTATGAAATATTTGTTCAATCTTCCCATGGAATTTCTATGATGAGAAAGTGGTCATAATGAAGGAATATTACCTTTATGATGAGATTTATTATGTGCAAGTGGTTTAAGAGGAGTTACATACTATTCAAGGTGGAAAACCATAGGTGGAGTTGTGAGATTCTCCATGATGGAGGTGGATGCCTAGATTTTTGGAGTGGTAATTACCACTATTTTTGTAATACCATTCATGGTATCTTTTATTCATATCTCCTATATATTTCTACCTTCAAATGATAGTGTGAGCACCAAAAATCTACAAACAGCCTAAACTTCAACACTCATTAGCATGGGTTAGTTCAAACTATGCAAACCTACTAATGCTCCTATGAAATAATACATCATGCCTCATAATGTAAGTAAAATAACAACATAAACTAATTGAAAGCTTAAATAACCACAATGTATACCTATTCCATATTGGATTTGTGTCACTTTGATATGAAAATTGGCCCTTTCCCAACCCTTGACAAGCTCAATGATAAAATCCCTTGAAAATACTATGTTATGAAGTGGATAAATTTAGCTCTCAATGTGAAGAGAGTAACTTTTCTCTAAGTTGTGGATGCTAATTACAAAGAGAAGCCTTTCATTTATAGAAAAACAAGATGGTGAAATGAGAAAAATGAAGCAATGTGGGACTAATCTTGAGCCAATGACAAGATGCCACTTGTCAAGATGTGAGAGGATGAAGGGTGAGCACATTTTGATGAATGTTCCCATAAATGAAATTAGTTGAAATATGAAATTAGTGAAATGACAAGGTGGAGGGAGAGTCAAATGGAGTTATGGCCACTTGGCTCAAGGAAAAAGGACTTGTAAGATGAAATAAATGACTTGTTGGAAGGGTACATCTCATTTGGAGGGATTTTCAAATTTGGAGGAATATTCGCTCAAAGATGCCAAGTTGAGAGAAAATGAAGATTTAATAAATTAATTAAATTGATTTATTTGTGCAAGTGGGAAAAGATAGAGGATGTGACATGGATTAAGATTAGATTTAATCAGGATTTGATTAAATAAGAGGAGGTTAGGTGATTTGACAATTTTGACTTAGATTTTAGGATTTAAATAAATCAAAGTTGAGAGGAGAATGATTTTAGATTTAATTAAATAAATTTGATTTATTTAATAAAATGAGGTACTTTAGGATTAAATAAATAAAATGATTTATTTAATCAAAAGAGGATAATGATTTAATTAAATAAATTTGATTTATTTGATTAATAGAGGAATTAAGATGAATTAATTAAAAGGTTAGTAGAGGGGTGATTAAAGAAGAATTGAAGTTAGTTGATCAGGATATTTTTCACATCTACATTTTTCCCCTCTTTGAAGCAATGTACCTACTACGTTGGTTTAGAGAATAAACTTACCACGATCAAAATTTCAAAAAAAATTGAATCTTTTTTTTAGATGCCCTAGCAGAAAGAAGTATACTGGTACATTGCCCCCTCAAGAGATCGAGAGAAAATATTTGATTTGAGGGTCAATCTCATGACAAAGACGTTCAAGATGGACACATAGATGGTTATGATGATGATGCAAATAAGATGGTTTTAAGATGCTTAGAATAACCAATCTATATTATCCTAAACAACTTAAATGATGATGTACTTGAGATGGATGATGTGATGATGCCTATACGGTTATGCAATGGATGTTTTATACAAATGATATGATTTATGAGATGCTTAGACTAATAGATCTATATTATGATGATGATCTATATGATATGATATGATGTGTGGTACATTGGCAGTTTATGGATGCATGATGGATGCATTGGTGATGTTGATTAACTGTTATGGCATGATGTTAGCATGGAAAAGAAGAAATGAGATGATGACAAGAGGATTCAAAAAGCCAACTTTATGATGATGAGATATGGATTATTTTCTTATTAGGAATTGGGACTTTAAAAGGGCCACTTACCTTATGTTTGATAACACACATAAGCATAATCCATCAAGGTATAAAGAACCAGGATGGAATTGCACCTAGTGTGATGGACTTTGATTCAACAATCAGATGGGAGTACTCCTATTCACACCTGATATACAAAACCTTATTCATAATATAGTTCAGATATTTCAAATATCTCATACCAAAACATAGAAAAGCAAGCCTTCCTATGTGGTCAATAAGAAACCTAAAACACCCTCCCTACAAACCAAAAAAAGCATGCATGACCAAGGTCATATTACAAGAATATCCAAAAAGTACAATAGATAAACGATAATGATCGTTTCCCCATTCCTTTATCTCTAAATCCCATCATTCGAGACATCATCGAGAGGTAATTGGAATAAGAACAATAAGATAAGTCAAAAGGAAAACGATAAAGTAAACAAACAAGCTAATGTTCTTCATACCTCTAACCAAAAAGAAATGTATTTTTAAGGATAAAAACCAAAATGATTGCCAATAGATAATGCTCATTGTAGGAAGGATACATCCTAAGACATGTTAGTGGATGGCGGCACGTCATTTCATTTATCCAAAGTGTTCTTTCTTATAAATAATGCCCATTGTAGGAAGGATACATCCTAGGACATGATATTATCAAATGATTGATTTGGGACTGAATGGATGATAGGCTATTGACACAAAAAGTTGATCAACTTGTTTATGTACTAACCTAGACCTTAGACTTTGACGTTTTGAGTTTTCACTTTGATCTGCTAGACTTGTTTCTGACTGTTTTACCAACACAACAACACAATAGGAAATTAGTGCTAACTTTGACACCAAATTTTAGTGTATTTTGAGAACATGAGTTGGACAATTTGGTTGGCGTTAAACTCATCGCAAATAGGCATCGTCAGTTCCACGTCCTATTTTGTGTTGGTTTTAGCAATGATTTTAGCATTGGTTTTATCGCCAAAAAATCATGGCACCTCTGTTAGCACCTAAAATAGAGTCAGAAAGTAACAATGGAAATGGCGATGAAATTTGTGCCCAATTTGGCTTCTGGTTCTGCTTGCATGTCTGTTCCCATTTTTGCTTCTAGTTTTGCTTCCAATTTTGCATCCACTTTTGCTTCCAGTTTTTCCTCCAAGTTTACTTCCAATTTTGCATCCACTTTTGCTTCCAATTTTGCCTCCAAGTTTACTTCCAATTTTTCTTTCAGTTTTGCTTCCGATTTTCCTTCCACTTTTCCTTCTAGTTTTGCTTCTAGTTTTTCTTCTGTTTTTGCTTCCAGTTTTGCTTCCAGTTTTGCTTCCAATTTTGCTTCCAATTTTGCTTCTAGTTTTGCTTCTTATTTTTCTTCCAAGTTTGCTACCAGTTTTTCTTCCAATTTTTCTTTTGATTTTGCTTCCAAGTGTGCTTTTGGTTTTGTTTCCAGTTTTGCTTCTAGGTTTTCTCCGGTTTTACTTCCATTTTTTGCTTCCAATTTTTCTTCCAGTTTTTCTTGCAGATTTGCTTCCATTTTAGCTTCCATTTTTGCTTCCTAATTTTGCTTCCAGTTTTTCTTCTAGATTTGCTTCCAGATTTGCTTCCAGTTTTGCTTCCAGTTTTGCTTCTAGTTTTGCTTCTGGTTTTGCTTCCAATTTTCCTTCCAAGATTGCTTCTAATTTGCTTCGAGTTTGGCTTCCATTGTTGCTTCCTTTTTTTCTTCTAAAAATGCTTCTTGTTTTTCTTCCATTTATTAATTTAATATATTTTATTTCAATTTAATTAGTTAAATATATTGTGCCTCTTAAATAACTAATATGATTATAGAGTAAGTAATTTAGTTATTTAACTCATATGATTAAATAACAATATAATTATTGTAACATGATAATCATCTATAATTAAAACAAGTGAATCAAATATCTATAATTTAATTGGATTTGACATCCATCCTGAGTAAATTAAAATCATCATACTTAATAAATATCCATCCAAAAATCATCGACGACTTTTAATATATATAAATTGACAAGTCAATATTGATAAGATCATCATCATATATATCTAAAACAAGTGAAAGTCAAATATGCCAGTACATCAAAAACATGTGAAAATGATACATTTCCAATAGTCGACATAAGTGAAAATGATACATGTACAAATGATATAAATAAAATTGATAAATTATGTAACTCAAATTGATACTAGTCAAGATGATACATGCCCAAATGATATAGTGAAAATGAAACATGTCAATATGATACAACTCAACAATATAGTACAATAGGCCGTGAAAATGATACATATGATAGTAATCATGAAAAGAGCCATCATAACGATATATTAGCAATGATCCATGATGTATTCTATATGATCATGAATGTCATTGGTTACTATCACCAACTGTCTCATCATCATCATCACCATCTTGATCATCATCATCATCATCATCATCATCATCATCATCATCATCATCATCATCATCATCATCATCGTTGTCATCATCGTCATCATTGTCATCGGCCTCGGTGTCTTTCGTATCTGTGTCATCATCATCCTCTTCCATGTGATTTGTACTGACAGAACCAATATTTTGTGGATTTATATCATCTTGAGTATCAGCTTGATCTTCTGGAAGACCCATGTTCTGCAAGAAAAAAAAATTAAAATGAAACGTTATTATTTATTTCATGTAATAATTTATTTTTCTGTTATATATCTAATATTACAAGATATGAGATGAAACCATAATCATATTACATTATATCAAAGTGCACATACCATAGTAAAATTTCAAAAAAGTTACAGCTAATATTTGTGAGTCAGGAAAAACTTCAGCTTTCAAAAATAAAGCCAATTAGGCTAGCAGACTTGTGGATCAGGCCAACATTTTGTGGAAGAGGAAGAAAGATGACTGGAACTCTAGAGGCCCACCATAATGGATTTTATTATTCAACCATGAGAGCAGAAGAGAGAGATGATATCATGTATCAAAACATTAAGCATGCATTCTTCTAGCTAGCGGGGAAGGAGATGATTACTTTGCTTCATTTTAATTTGCATAACCATATCATGGCATGGGAACTAAGAAGACCAGGGATATTCAGTTTTATGTGGAGGTAATGGATGTGGTCCAAACTTTAGGAGGTGAAAGAAGGTCAATGTATGATCCTAATGAAATTGAGGAAGAACAACAAGAGAGGGATAGGAAAAATAAAATCAATACGGAGTTTCAAGGATTTTTCAAGTGAGTAAGAGAGCTATGGGAGCATCCTCATCTAAAATATTTTGAGCTAGAGTTTGATATACCATTTAGAGAGCTTGGTTTTCATGGAGTTCCTTTCAAAGCCTCTACTTTTATTATTCCTATGGTAAACTATTTGGTAGAGTTGGTGGAATTACCTTTCTTAGTAATCACTATTAGTGAGATTGAGATTGTTAACCTTGGGAGAGTAGGACTTGGGAAAAAGGATTTTGATATGGCTATTTTTTTCAAATAATTCAAGTGGGATGTACTCCACATTAACGCCATTCCTCAATTTTCGCTTGATGGCATCAAGGAATGGCTGAAATCAATGGATATAAAGTATTATGAAGGAAAAATGAACTTGAACTGGTGGCCAATTTTGAAGAGTATTACTGATGATCCAGATAAATTTATTGAAGATGGTGGTTGGGAATTTTTTAATATGGAAGCTAGTGATTCTAATTCTAATAATTCAGAAGAGTCAAATCAAGGATATGAACCCTCTGATATAGAAGAGGAATCATAATCAGATTTCATGTAGCCACCATCAAGAGTGTTACAAGCCAACAAGATGGAGGGAATTCTTATATAAGGATAATTTTCAATGTTGCAGGTATTGGATTTAATGCCAACAAAAATGGCAACATTGAAATTCCCTAGCAGTATTTATGTTAAGGAAATTTCCTTTAGATGCAAGGATTCAAGGCACAACAACCATGTGGTACAAATGATTAAATCCTAGAGATGATCTGTAGTAATGAAAGAGTCTAAAAAGGAAGAGAGAGCTACATTAGTGACTCAGGAGAAACTTCAACTTTCAAAAACAAAGCCAATTAGGCTAGCAGACATGTGGATTAGGCCAAAATTTGGTGGAAGAGGATGAAAGATGACTAGAACTCTGGAGGCTCGCCATAATTGATTTTGGTATTCAACCATGAGAAGAGAAGAGAGATGATATCATGTATCAAAACATTAAGCAAGCATTCTTCCAGCCAATGGAGAAGGAGATCATTACTTTGCTTCATTTTCATTTGCATAACCATATCATGGCATGGGAACCAAGAAGACTAGGGAAGCCCAGTTTTATGTGGAGGTAATGAATGTGGTCCAAAATTTAGGAGGGGAGATGCTGATGTCTACCAAGAGGCATAAAGTGAGATGAATTAAGTTCACCTACATGTCTGCCAAAGTTTACTTCCAATTTTTATGATTGTTTTTCTTGACTGTTCGAGAAGAAACTTCAGCTTTCAAAAACAAATCCCATTATGCTAGTAGATGTGTGGATTAGGCCAGCATTTGGTGGAAGAGGATGAAAGATGACTAGAACTCTAGAGGCCTACCATAATGGATTTCGGTATTCAACCATGAGAGTAGAAGAGAGAGTTGATATCATGTATCTAAACATTAAGCATGCATTCTTCCAGCCAGCGGAGAAGGAGATGATTACTTTTCTTTATTTTCATTTGCATAACCATATCATGGTGTGGGAACCAAGAAGACCAAGGATGTATAGTTTTATGTGGAGGTAATGGATGTGGTCCAAACTTTAGGAGGGGAGATCCTAATGTCTGCCAAGAGGCATAAAGTGAGATGAATTAAGTTCACCTACATGTCTCCCAAAGTTTACTTCCAATTTTTATGACTCTTTTTCTTGACTTTCAGAGAAGAAACTTTAGCTTTCAAGAACAAATCCAATTAGGCTGGAAGATGTTTGGATCAGGCCAACATTTGGTGGAAGAGGATGAAAGATGATTGGAACTCTGGAGGCCCACTATAATGGGTTTCAGTATTCAACCATGAGAGTAGAAGAGAGAGTTGATATCATGTATCAAAACATTAAGCATGCATTCTTCTAGCCAGTGGAGAAGGAGATGATTACTTTGCCTCATTTTTATTTGCATAACCATATCATGGCGTGGGAACCAAGAAGACCAAGGATGTCCAGTTTTATGTGGAGGTAATGGATGTGGTCCAAACTTTAGGAGGGGAGATCTTGATGTCTTCCAAGAGGCATAAAGTGAGATGAATTAAGTTCACCTACATGTCTGCCAAATTTTACTTCCAATTTTTGTGATTGTTTTTCTTGACTGTCAAAGAAGAAACTTCAGCTTTCAAAAACAAATCCAATTAGGCTGGCAGACATGTGGATCAGGCCAATATTTGGTGGAAGAGGATGAAAGATGACTGGAACTCTCAAGGCCCACCATAATGGATTTCGGTATTCAACCATGCGAGCAGAAGAGAGAGTTGAGATCATGTATCAAAACATTAAGCATGCATTCTTCTAGCTAGTGGAGAAGGAGATCATTACTTTGCTTCATTTTCATTTGCATAACCATATCATGGCATGGGAACCAAGAAGGCCAAGGATGTCCAGTTTTATGTGGAGGTAATAGTTGTGGTCCAAACTATAGGAGGGGAGATCCTGATGTCTTCCAAGAGGAATAAAGTCAGATGAATTAAGTTCACCTACATGTCTGCCAAAGTTTATTTCCAATCTTTATGACTATTTTTCTTGACTATCAGAGTTTACTTACAATTTTGAAATTTCTTTTTGTTCATTTTGATGAGGATATATTTAGCCAATGTGTAAGCACCTTTTGTTTGTATCACAAGCATCTGTGCATTGCAAGAATTTTTATTAAATCTATGTTCTACAACTATGTTATCTCACTTAATGGATCTTCTATTTCAATGTCTCCTATGGCCTTCTCTGTTTGAGGTAGCACCAAACAATCCTACCTCCTTTCCTTAGCTAAGAAGTGGATTTGAATTTGGAAATACTGCACTTTAAAACTAGCTATGGTTTAAGGAGAGCTATTCTAGCTTTGTTGTTGACACCCTCAATCTTCAACAAGGACTTAGATGCATGGACTGAAATGTAAGCTTTCAAACTTAAATTTGAATGTGCATAATTTGATCGATTATGGTTTTCATAGGTAGTTGTCTTTACATGACTATTCTAGATTATCAATACGTGTAATAGTGACTACATCCTTATCAAGTCTGGCTACCCTTATTTAGAATGCATTGGCCTTTGGACTCGATACAAAGTTGTGCATTGTTATTCCATATTTGTAACATGTAGGACATTTAAGGGGTACAACATATAGAAATTCACTACTTTCATCCAGGGAAAACTTACAAATGGTGTATCAAGAACAACAAAAAATACTTTTATTAGGGTTAATGCTTTCTTCCCCCATGTTACTAATATTTTCCCCAAAACATGTTTTTTTTATTATTATTTCAATGCATCTCAAAATTTAATGTATTGATTAACATTTGTTACGCATTTTAGTTGTTTATGCAAATGATGCATATATGTTAACTCGATCAGTGTTGTTACTTCGATAGTTTGACTTCTATGACAACTAGCCATTACACATTTCATCTACATCCTTCTACTATTTATTCATGCACATAAATGATCATCTTGTAATCATAAGATTTTAGCTCTATTTACTCATGTCCTACACATCAATAAACAACTCAACACAAGAGATGAAAATTGACATATTAACACAAAAATTTCCAACTAAGTTATTGAAACTCAACTATTAATACCTTGTTCTCCATCCAGATTACAAAATTGTTCCACTTTTTGTTTTGTAACATATTCTTTTCAAATTGGTTTGGATGGCAACCATATTTCTCCTCCTGTCAAAACATGGCACATGGACCAGTTAAACTAATTAATATGCAATCATTTACTTTTTCCAAGGAAATAAAAAAAATATATCATTTAACATATTAAATATACTTACAAATGTACAGATCAAGGCCTGTAAACCTTTTTGGCCACTGCGATGCGTGGAAAAAAGTTTCTCAAGCCTAGTCTTGGAGGCCTTTTCATGAAACATATACTAATTCAATTTAACTATGCACAAATAAAATTTAAATATTGTTTAATAAATTTGATATAATCTTATGAGAAAATTCAAATACCTGCATACTCTCCTCACTGGACTTCCTCTGTGCATCAGACTTCTCATATGATTTTACAAGCTCTTTCCATACTTTCACACTTACATCAATTGGCCTTCTTTTCTTCCTTGGCTCAAGAGGGATTTTTTTATGTTCTTTGTTTGGTTGCATTTAAATCTCTTGCAGTTTTGAGACATTTGTAGCTTTATCTTTTTTACAGACCAACCTGTGCCAAAATCAGTCTCCATGTCATGGATAACTACTTTTTTAGTTGCATGGGTATCTGTGAGAATGGAAAATGTATATGTTCTTTGAACTGTTGAAGGCATATTCCTTCAACCTATTCACAAAAATTTTCCTAGCATCCGTCATTCGGACTTCCCCTAAAACCACCTCGTATTCTATCTTTGTATTGTAGCTACCAATGCAAGATTGATAGCATGGTGTGGTGGATGAAGTTTGTGTCCCAGGAGTGGCTAGGACATTTGAAGTCTCTGCTCCCTGTTCCACATTCTTAGAGTTTACTGTCACTAATTTCCTCCTAGATATTTTGTTCGATCCAGGATTGGATGTTAGGGAATCAATTGATCCCCTTTGACACAATTGATTTGTTTGCAATGTTTGAGGGGTATTATCAGATTGTTTTTCTATGTATTTGGCAAGCGTTGTCCACTCCACATTAACCAATTTGTTCACCACCTCTACCCCCAATATGAAATCCAATTCCTCTTTATCTTTGTCAGTCTCATGTCCCTATATATATTTTTAAATTATATTTCTTCTATTAAATTTTGAAATAAAAAACTAAAAAATTAAAATTTTAAAAAATGATGGAAACATTTACAAATCTATAAATTGACAATGAATTACCTCATTGTGGCTAGAGTCTGTTGAAAATTCTCACTTCCTTCTATTGCTTGACATTTTGAGGTGACCTAGGGGAAATTATTTCGTCTATTATGTGGAGGAAAATGAAGTACACACTATCAGGTATGAAAGTGTTCATCCAGTTTGTGGTATGAAAGTTTTTTTTTTGTGGGAAAATATGTTTGTTGGGTTTGCTTAGTGTTGATAACCTCTGGAAAATATGTTCATTGGATTTGCTTAGTGTTGATAACCTAGGGAAAATATGTTCGCTGGGTTTGCTTAGTGTTGATAACCTTGTCATGAAAACTCTTTCATAATGCAATCTTGCACAAATTTGTCATGGCATCAATGACTATGGCATGATTGGGAAAAACCAAGTGGTTTCTGCATTTATTTTCAGCAGTTGCTCAACAATGACCATCCCAATTCCTAGATTTCCCAAATAGTTCACAATTTCCTTGATACCTAGGTTAGGGAAAGAATATAGAGGCATCTTGGCTTTGTGCTATAATATTTTGAGTCAAAGCTCAAATAGGTAGGGTAAATTTTTTTGTTGGTTTCTCAAAGGTTTTACAATTTATAATGATGGGACAATTTAGAGGTTGCTTGGACAGGTTAGGCCACGAACTAGTAAACAATCATGAATTCAAAAGCAATAAAAAGAGTAGTAAACAATCATGAATTCAACGAAGAAAATAAAAATTGTAACCTAAGTACCTATGGTGTGGAAAACTAAATCAAATTTCTCATCAGTTGCTGGTAGTGCCCATCTCTCTTCCTTCACATGACATTTATCCCTTTTTTGTCTTCTGATTTCTTCCTTCACGTGGGAAATTTTGAAATTTAAAATTTTAATTTAGTAGTCGACAATTTAGTGGGCATTAGTTAACACCAACTTTAGTGCCGACTCTTGGCCATTAATGTAATCTTTTTGGGGCGCCTAAGGCGGCACCAAATGCACCTAATTGAGTTCTTATCATTGTTGTATAGTGACAATTTTTATTGTTGTGTATCATAGGATCTAGAGTGTTGGAAATAATTCCAACTCCTACATTTTTTTGTGACCACTACTGTCCCATGGCTCCTTCATCTCAGTGGGGTAGAGCAGTTTTTACAGTGGTCCTACAAGGTGCTTCATCCTTCTCACTGGTAGTGTAGTGAAAGCTTCTATGGTGGCACGTGAGTATTCCTTCTATTCCTAGTGGTGTTGTGGTGACTCCCACAAGTCTTCTACCATTGGTGTGTGGTAGTGCAGTGACCACCATTGTCATGCGGCTCCTTCATCAGCTCGGTGTGGTAGAGTACTTTTTACCGTGGTCCCTCAAGTTGCTTCTTCCTTCTTGGTGGTAGTGCAATGAAAGCTGTTGTGGCAACATTTTTTATTCACAAAGGAGGCCATGGAGAGAGGACATGGACGACGCAGAAATACTAAATTATTGAGAGGAAAGTGGGTGGAAATAGATGAGACAATGGAATCTGTAGATACAATAGAGGTAAGAAGAGAAATCAACCTCAACCAAAGGAGGATGGTGTTTATGAATTCACAAATGATACAACATAGAGGAGATATCAATATGTCAAATATATGACTAAACTGAGGTTTTGTGTTGGATAGAATACTCATTGAAATGATATAATTGGTGTCATATCAAATGAGGACACAACAGATGAAGCGGGACATCAGGTACTCAAATTTTGACTTAACTTAGGAAAAAATGATCTGATGGCATTTTGTGATATGTCCATCTTTTTTCATAGTATTATTGAAATTTATAATGTATTATCCAATGTTGACATAAATTAATGCATGATCTGTTGATTATTTTAGATGGAGATTGGAGCAAATGTAGAGCCTGAGCATTCAACTAGTAAAAGAAGAAGATATGTACGTGGACGTGGACCTAAAACTGTTAAATCATGTAAATGACAGTGGGTGGAAGAGGATATGATAATGGATACTGCAGACACAAAAAATGATTGCACTGAAGAAGATATAGGTTAGGATTATAGTACATGGGATGAATACTTTGAGAAAATTGTTGTTTGTGGATGTTTTGTATGTCATGGAAAGAAACAATTCAAGTGAGAAATTATATAAAGGCATTACATATATGATGAGATTCTAGTCAGTAGTATGCCTCCTAGAATTGATTAAAACCAAAGAATAATAAATGAGTGTGGACTGATGTTTTATAAACTATGTTTTCAAAATTATGTTTTATTTAAATTATTGTATAAAAAAGGTAGTCTATAAAATAATGTTCCATTATTCAATTGATGTATATATGTTCATACAATCTTTATTTTTATTTTTTAAGCCATATTTGATTATATTTATTTGAAATTGATACATTTATGATTTATCTAATTGTTGCCAAACATTAAATAATGCTTGTGTTTGTTGATAGGAAGAAGATTTTGATGAAACACATACTAATACCCAAGATCCAACTAGGTTATTAAGATTTGGAGGGGATGATCCAAACCATCCTTTAAACCATACCAGGGCGAGAAGAGCAAGATTGAAGAGAACACTACCACTTGAGAAATTTGAAGAGCTGATGAGAGTCGCATACACTGATGGCATGCCACCTATTCTTAATGATGATGATCATGATAGTGAAAATTTAGTGCATGAAAAATGATTGAATGAAATGCTTATAGGTTTCTTTAGGGATTGAAACAATTATGACTGTAATAATGATGATATGGTTGATAGTAACGATGATAGAAAGGGTAATTACCACCAACGTAATGTTGACAATAACAACATCAAAGACTCCATCAAGCAAGAAGCAAAGACACACGTGTTCAAATCGGGTGTAAGTAGAACCTCAAAACTTGCATGCACATTAATATTATTAGAAATCAAGTCACTATTTGGTTGGTCAAACAAAGGATTCACTACCATATTCAAGTGAGTTGATATCTATTTCTTACTTTGCATTTTCAATTGTACATAATTCGTAAACATTCATCAACTTCGTTTATATTTCTTTAAGGGTATTTTAAAACCATATATTGTATATAAATAGTCCTAGTATATATTGACATATCAATAATGTTCATCATAAGTCAAACATTCAATTGATTTAATCTTTGGAAATCTTATAGGGAACTAAAAACTAAAATATTCCCTGAAGAGAATGTGTTTCCATCAACTTGTAGAGAGTTGCGTCTATTATTGGTTGAGTTGGGGATTGAATATAAGAAAATTCATTCATGTAAAAATGATCAAATTTTATATAGAGATGAATATCAAAACAAGGTAGAATGCCTTGTACGCAAAGAGAAGAGATATCGTACAAATGTATAAGGTCCTACAGTTCCAAAGAAGGTTTTACGTCACATGCCAGTTATACCTAGACTTCAATGAATATTTCGTTGCAATTCACTAGCACAATTGATGGACTGGCATGCAAAGAATAGGAGTAAAGATGGATTCATGCGAATTCTAGCCAACTCCACAGCAATGAAACAAATAGAGGAATAATGGCCAACAAAATTCAAAGATGAACCCTATAGTATCAGGTTTGGTCTTGCAATTGATGGAGTGTTCCTATTCTCTTTCTTGAGCACAAATTATAGTGTTTGGCCAATCAGATTGATATTATTAAATATTCCCCCATGGATGAGTGTTATAAAGGAGCACCTTATGTTGACTCTCATTGTTCCAAGAAAACATCAAGTTAAAAAACATGGATGTTTATCTTGCACCTTTTATTGATGAGATGCAACTTCTATGGAAAGACATAAGAATGTATGGCATATCACATCCTCCATCAAATAGGTCCTTCATGTTGTATGGTGTGCTATGTTGGACTATTCATGATTTCCCAAGACTTGGTTTTGTTTTGGTAAGATAAAATATTTACGTATTTACATTCATAATTTATTTTTATCCCAACTTTCATACTTAGTTTTATACTATTTTTTTATGTTATTAAAATTACTTATTGAATTGTTGGGCTTCAAACAAAGGGGATATTTGCAATTCCAAGATGTGTAGAACAATTTCAAGGGTGATATTCTAAAGATCTACATAAATTTATTTGCGCAAACAACAGGGTTTTTCTACCACTAGATCATAGGTTTAGAAATCTCCTCAAGAATTAATTTGATGGAAAATTTAAAAATAGAGGCCCTCCCATGATTATGGGTCCAGGTGATTGGCTTAAGAAGTATGAAGATGCTGAATTGAAAGCTTGGGAGGACTTTTTTGATTGGGGTGATTCAATTGAAGAACCACAACAAGTTGTAGTTAATATGCCAAAAGGAATGAAAAGGAAATCCATATTTTATGAGCTCCCTTACTAGAAGGATCTATTAATACCTCACCTATTAGATCTTATGGACATCTTCAAAAATGTCCCAGATTCTATATTTTGACACATATCACGCGAAGAGGACACCTTGTCTTCGAGGAGAGATATTGCTCTTTCACATACCAAATTTGATAGAAAACATTTGTGGCCAAACAAGGAAAATGAAACATATGCAGAAGCTCAATGGATTTTGAAAAAAAAAAGAGGTAGATCAACTAAAAAATATCATCTATTCAATAAGGACACCTACTGGCTATGGTTCGTCATTAGCTAAAGCTTTTATAGTTGATGGACATATCACAGGATTTAAAACACATGATTTTCATAATTTAATGAAGGTATTATATATCAACATTTAACATTTACTGGTAACATTGATTAAGCACTAAATTTATTTTGGTATTTTGTTTTGTGAGAAAAAATTACTAATGACCTTTTCAAAAATGTGTTTGATAGCATATCATGCCATTGGCAATTAGGGGGGATTATTATCTTATAGTTAACTTAAGGAACATGCCATAAGTCAATTGTCAGCATTTACAAGCTATGTGGTTATATGAAATGTTCATGTGTGAGAGGCATAGAGATATTATATTGCATTTCAATTTATGACTAAAGGTTCATACTAATTTACTATTCTTATATTAGGTGGGTGACCTCCAAGGAGATCCATGAATTTGAAGTGCCAAAGTGGAAGAAGGAAATTGCAAAAATTGTATGTGTATTTAAGAAGGATCTCCCTACAAGTTTCATGGACATACAAATCCATTTACTTATACACTTAGTCGATGACATTGAATTGGCAGGTGTCATATCAACGAGGTGGATTTTTTTCTTTGAGAGGTATATGAAAAATCTTAAAAGATATGTCTAACAAAAGGCACATCCAAAGGATTGCATGGTTGAAGGGTATGTATTGAATGAAGCATTTTTTTTCCTGTGTGAATTCCTTGGTAAGGATTTTGAAGATGGCCCACATTTCTGGGATGAAGAACATGCATCAAATATTATTGATGGAGAAAAACCACAATCTAATGGTGTTGAAGTACAAATTAGTAAGTAAATTCATGATCAGTGTGGTTGTTTTTCTTGCAATCATTAATTTACTCTGTAATTTATTTTTCAAATTAACAACATGACATTTGGAGTTTGAAATAAAAATGTTGACATGTAATAGGTGTAGACAAAAGTTCTATACTCAACAAGTTCATTTTGTACCACATGGACTTTATGAACAAATGGATTGATCTATACGATAAAAAGAGAGAAGAAGTGTTAGAAGCAAGGATATAGTTTAAGAGATTGAACCCAAGGAATACTCCATTTCCCACTCATCTTCTTGGGGAATGGGGAAAAGATTGCACACTAGAATGGGTTACTGAACAAATTCAGAATCAAATAGAAGATGTAGGTATAGATTCAAACATAACAGAAGATGAAATCAACATGTCTAGAGGATGTGAAAGAAAGGTACAATTGGAATTTTATAAAATGTTGTTTCCATATAGTTTTGATAGTATTAACTATTTTAATATTTGTCATTATATTTGTTTTCACTAAAATAAATTGTCTTTCACAGGTGAGGAAATATCTAGCAATGTGGGCATATGGTCGACATTATCGTGTTGAAAGTGTAGACGTAAAGAGATGATCGTTCGATTGTGGCATCATGGTTGACTTCGAGCAATTGAGTCGATCAAGCTCAAAAGATAAGAATAAAATTGAAGGGAATCTCCAATATGTTGGGAAAATACAAGAAATTAATGAGTTGGATTACCACTCTTTTAAATGTTGTATTTTTAAGTGTAGATGGTATGAAGCATTTGAGAGGACATGAAGACATGATACCCATAGTGGATTGTTTTCTATAGATTCCTCATCGTTCCTGCTAGAGGATAATGAGCCTTATGTTCTACCAATTCATTGTGAGCAGGTATTTCTTTAACTCAAACAAGAAGTGGTAGTGATCATTAATCTATTAATTCATAGATTATTGCAAATATATACATGTGTTTATTAATTAATAAAAATTTTATAACATACATCTAATATATGTATGTCATTCATGTGCAGGTATTTTTCTATGAAAATATTTTCCAGACCTGAAATGAATATTTTTCATACATTATGATCCAAGATTAAGGCATGTATTTGACAATGCATTAGTGGATATTGAGCAAAACAATGATGGCCAAAAAAATGAGAGAGAGGGATTAGATAACATTGAATAAATTGACATCCATGATGATGTTGAAGATGGTTATGTTCAGGCACAAGAAGACAACAATCTAGAGTTAGATGATGTTATGGAAGACAACAATATGGATGGTATAGAAAATGATGATCCAAATACATCTGGTAAAAATATAGATGGTCTACAATCAAATTTCAATGATGATGAAGATGATGCAGGTCAAGATGAGGATGATGATAATATTAAATACTTGAAAGAACATATGAACATTGACAATGATACATTGGACGACATTGTAGCAGACAATAATGTTAATGACCAAGAATTCTAAATTTTCAAAATTATTTGCAATCCATGTTTAAAAAAGGATGATTCTTATGGCCTAAACTTTGAAATGCTTCAGTAATATTATGTTGTACTTGGACAATTGAAAACCTGTTTTATTCTCCTAGCAAGCTATTTTATTTTCCATTATAATTCTAGACCAAACAACATTTGCGGGGATGGCCTTTTACACCAATCTTAATTTGTATGAAGTTCATGAACCTGTTGTCAAGCAGTAAATACCTTTTGTAGATAGGAAATGTAAAGGCTTCATTTAAGATAAGATAACTAGTCTCTTTTTTAGGGTAATCCACATGCAAAAAGTAAAAAGCACATAAAAAAACAATTGTACAATAGAAAATCATATTCAATCAGTTATGTCTTATTTCGCTTGCACACTTATCTGAAAGAAATAGGGTATTGACCATACATTTCCCTTGACAAAGTAAACATGTGCTTTAATTTATTTTTACTGTATATCTCAGAAGTGAAATTTTGTTACATAATGATGTACTAAGAAAATAATATATACAAAAAATGCAAAGAAAATGTTTGAAATTTAACATGCAACCTACTGTGTTGTGTTGAAAGGAATCAAGATTAACTAAGACAAGAAATAAAAATAAAATTTTGATGATTGTACTTAAAAGTGAACAAGATATGAAAAGTGTGGACAATGATGGTGCTAAAATTGAAAACCTTGATTATGATGACATTACTATTTTATGTCATTAGAGATAAAGAGCACATACAATTTTATGTACATAGCAAATGAAGATTTGAAACTAGTAAACTAAAAATGTAAACAATATAAGATTTTTTCTTAAACAATAATTCACATACTCACTTACAAAAAAGGGTGAAGCATTTTTTATTCAAACTCTATTTTCTTTAATAGACATAATAGTACAAGAATATATACAGTGTTTCATAGAAAATAAGGAATGTTTCATAAAATATACAAACTTGTACAAGAATATATACACTATTTCATAGAATATAGACACTATTTCATAGATTTCTAAATCTTTAGAGTTATTTGCAATCTGCTAGGTCTAAAAAATGCAGGTTTTTAGACCATAAGAGGGTGCCAATCTCTAAGAGGAATTTAATCCTTAATACAAACTAATTAAAGTAAATTATTTGAAAGGACTTTAATTCACACCTAACTAGAAACCAATCAAAGCATCCACACAGTAACAAAAAATGTGCCCTGATAAATCTTACAGATTTAAATAACTTGAAAAGACCACTTTGGAGACAACAAATCAATAAATAAGCATGAAAATTGACACAACAATTGAACAATGAAAATGGATTATGAGTTATAATGTATCTTCTCCATTATATTTCTCAAAATATAAACATACATAACATGTGTTCTTTTGATATGAATAAGTGGATGAGATGGTGTAGTATCTATTCTAATGGATTGAAATGATGATGATATGATGATCAAAATCGAACCTTGGTTTCCCTATTTGTATAGGAAGCAACAAGCTTTAGGTTTTTTCACAAAAGTTATATCATTTTTTAACTAAATCATAATTAACATAACATAGAAACTTAAAAAGAGTTTATTGTTGGATGCACCACAATCCGTTAATCATCAGCAAGTGCCCATGACCACCTAAGATTTGTTCAAGGCTCAAGCACCATGTTAATTTGTCCACAACAACCAAACTCTGAGTACCTCCTCATATAGCTTGTGCAAGGAACAAATTAACCTTTGACATGTGATCAATGTATTTCTCTTGGGCATAAGTGTTTGCATTCTGTAGAGTGTCTATCATTACATTCTCCAATCTAGCAATCCTCCTGTGTTGCTTATGAATTTTCCTAAGTACCTCATCCTCATCATTGATGTCATCAAGGATGCCTGGAAAACATTTTTATATCTCATTTTTCCAAGTTTCTTGATCCTTCAAATATGTTTCTTTAAAGAAATTTGGCATGGCCATACATAGTGGTTGGCTGAAGTCACTCAATTTTTGTGTCAAGATATTCTAGAAGTTTTCATGTGTATTCATGAGGCTTTGACATTCTTGGAGCAAAGCATTATTATCTCCATATTTTTCCTCGATATGGGATTCCATTTTCTTCATCCTATGAAGCAGACTTCCATGCTCCACGAGGGCCTTGTATGTTTCACTGTGAGCACGCCAGACACCATTTTCATGTTGGAACATATCTTTGAATTTCATACAAATTATCCCTAATGCTACTTCTAAAGTAGTAGCCTTCAATTTTATTTTTAGTTCTTCCTATTCCTTTTGATCATTTTCAAATTTATGCTTCCATTGAGCAGTCTCAGACATGGCCTCTAACACTTTTCTTTCATGTTCAATTAAAGGAGAGTAAAGCCTTGGAGAAGCAGGTATCCTATCTTTGTAGCTGGTTGATTCTTGTTTCAACATGTCATTTTCCTCTATCAGCCATTGGTTATCTCTTACTAGCTTTGAGATCTAGGATTTGGTGAATTTGGCTACATTCACATTCAAGTCAGTAGTCTCCAAGGGATTTTTCTCCCCTACTCTTTACACTAGGAGATGTCCAAAAATATGATAATGGTCAATGAGAGAAGACTTCTTTCCTGGGGGGTAAAGAGCCCAGATTTGCAAAGTGGTATTACCAAGATTGTGCCTTGACCCTATATAGACCCTATCACCTGCTTCATCCATTATTTGCAAAGTTTTATTCTTTCTCTTTAAAAAAATTTCAAACAGAATGGATGAACTAATATCCCACCCAGGAAGGAGCATAACTCTAGCTTCTTGCAATAATGATCTTCCTCTCTCAGAAGTCATGTTTCTCATTTCCCTATCAACTTCATGTTGCAACTCTTTCCTCTATCTCAGGGTCAATGTCCTTTAACCTTTCTCTTATTAGTATTCATTTATACTAATATATGAAGGACTTAAATTTAGGGGTATGGACAAAAGTATCATCTGCAATAAATTCTTGACTTGCATGATGCCTCACATCATTTGATAGTTCAACAGAGGCTTCAAAGGTGATCATACTTCTTTCCAATGGCATCTCATATTGGGGTAAAACAAGAGCATTAAACTGTGAGACTTCTTCTTCATCCTTAGTGATATCTTCTTCCATGGATGGGGAACCAACTGAAAATCTCACTTTAGTAGTAGGCTAAGGTGATAAGTGATCTGGTGGTGTGATATTTTCTACTTGCCTCCTAGGACCGATGCCCCTCCCTCTTTCAAATGCCACAAGTGGCACATCTCTTATTAATTCTTCTTCATGGAGGATTAACTATTCAATTCTTTCTATGGGATCTTGTACCTCAGGGAAAGCCCCTACATAGCCTGGGTTATTATTTAGCTTCCAAGCCTTAGCCATCATAACCCTACCGTAGGCATTCATTCTCATCATGTTTTGTTTTTCTTCACAATTTTTTATGACATCTTCTAAAAGGAAACTATGCTCATACCCTTTCAATTTATGAAAAATTTTGGTATCACAAATGAAGTGTTCAAGATCAAAATTTTCCCTTTTGTTGCCAATTGGCAAGCCATAATAATCTAGTTTACCACAAACCAAGTCATAGCCTAAATCAAAGACAATAGTGAAATCACCAAAGCATAAAGTGGAAGGAATGAAAGTCTACCTCCCATAGCTCTTTAAATGCATGCATGAAAGATGAAAATGATAATTGCCTTATGATTTCTAAATAAGCAACTCTATTTGGCACAGTCTTAGGAAAGAAATAATGTGCAACTTCAAATACATAAACCTTGATAATAGTACAATCCCAAAACATGTACCAGTCCCCCCAATTGTGATTTACCCCTGCTTCATGACCCATATCTTTTGGTCAGAGAAATCTTAAGATCTATGGGGAGAGGTTGTAGTCACATTTGTGGCCTAGCATCTTGTATAGTTGTTTGACAAAATATTCCTCAAAATATAGATAGTGGGACCTCCCACACCTGCTGTCCCACACAAATGTCCATATTTGTACAAACCTTGAATTTCAATCATTATCTAAGTCTTTTATTCTTAATTCCTCACCCCATATCCCCATCACCTGCCCTTTATATAATATCATGTGCATGGAAAGAGAATAGTGCTTGAAATTAATGGCTTCACTATCATTCTTGATGATATTGAGGGCATTATTGATGGCCTCCGATAAATACTCTGCATAAACATAGGGTCAGGCATTATGGCTCTAGATGTCTGTGGCTAAAACCATGAGAGAAATTATCATGTTCTCAAGAACATTCAGGGAAGTGTCTAGTTGAAAAATCATGGAACTATAATCTGGGTTTATGACCATGAACTGTGACCCATTAGGAAAATGAATTCCTCTCATCTTCAGATTGTAATTCTTTTCCAAAACCTTGATTAACTCTATGTTCACAAATATGTTGGGTACTACAATTTTACCCAAATTCAGATTCCATGGGTTTGACACTGGGCTATGTCAAAATTTCTTCCTATAATGATAAATAAAGAGGTCGTAACCCCTACACGGAGTCCATACATCTCCCAAATTTTTCTGTTTATCTACTAATGTCACACATGATGGGTTAAGCTATGCTATTCTTTTGGATTTTGTCCCAGACCTAAGACACTAATCGATTAAGTCTTGATTCAATTGCCTAGCTTCAGTTTTCTATCTTTTTTATTTCTATTTGCCTAGGTTTTTTTCCATCTCAACCCTACTCATGCAATGCTTTCATCTAATTACTAAGAAAATACTTTGAGCTGAGTCTAGACCACTTACTTGGATAAATACTACAAATTTCCTGCTTCCTACCACCATCCAACTTGGTTCTCCAAATCCTTCAATTACAATTCACAATGATTTCAACTTCTTTGAGGTTGTATTTATCAAATTTCAGGATAGTCCATCCATCCTTTGTTCATAAATGGCACTTGTTCCTCCTTTATGATCAAGTTCTTCATAAATAGTGGTGTTCTCATCGATATTTTTGTTAGTCACATCAATCAGACTAATCATCATTTCATAACTGTCAAAGAGACTTTTAATTAAAATTTATGTTGTTTCTTCGATATGTTGGTATGGTGGTGTTTTTTCCTTCCCTTTTGTTTTTTACCACACTACCGCCTTGCTCAAGGCTTCTTGTTGCAGGGTTGTGGTGTATACTGCTCTACCACATATGTTTCTCACCTTCCCAGTGGTATAGCGGTGTATTCTTTTGATAATTACTTGAAGAGTATCGATGATACAATCTTATTTGTCTTACCGATATCTCAATGTCTCATTGACATTAGATCTTATGTTCCTTCAATGTAGGTTACTGGTGTGAATGAGACAAGTTAATGTCTCTTGCCGATATGCCACTATCTCATCGACAATTACTTTGTTATATCCAAAAGCTGTGTTTCGCCGAGCATTTGTAGATATACCTTGTTGATGTGACATAAGTGATTCTCTCCTCAATATGTCTATATGTTGTTGACATTCACTATTTTACATTCTCGATAAGACATATAAATAAGTCTCTTCGACATAGGGGTGTCTCATCTACATTTATGATCTGTGCTTTATGCTAATGTTAGGGAGACTTTGGAGGGACTCTCATTGACATGGTGTTGTCTTGGTGATATGCTATGAGCAATCATAGGATTATTTCAAAGGAGGAATACACTTTGATGTTGTGATCAAGGGTTTTATTTGGAAGCTCACATGAGGGATATATGATAGGAATTATATGCATATGGTGGATGTAAGAGATGAGTGAAAATGGAACTATGCAAAAATAATTAGGATGGAATTTTGGCTACAACACAATCCATGTTTAAAAAAGGATGATTCTTATGGCCTAAACTTTGAAATGCTTCAGTAATATTATTTGTGTTGATGCAAATTACCTATTGCAATATCCTTAAATTGTTCAATCTTTGGTATGAATTGTTGGCAGAAAAAATTAGGATTACTTGGATGCTTCTTCCATTCATTTTGTATCAACATATGTTTGTGAAGACACAAAAGTTAATAGCTCAATCAGGTAGAGCTTTTGTGATTTTCAAATGAAGAGTAAGATACATTTTTATTTATGCTACATTACATTCATGTGCATAAACAAAATCAGAAGATTACATTACTAGATTGGACTTATGTAGATGCATATAATATAGGAAATATTGCACAATCCTTTCAAAATTGTAGTCTTTATTGATAATGTAAATGTATGTTGTTCCACACAAGTCATGGAACTGACTATTTGAATGCATATAATTGAAAAACTATATATTTATAGATACAAAAGAGAAAAATGCACATAAAGAGAAAGGGGACAATAATGAATCCAGGTTGCTCTGTTATGCATCATCTTTAGTCTTCTCGCTTGTCTAAGCCTCCAAGTTGATGTCTTCCTTGTTTCTCCTAGGTTCCTTGCATTTGAGTGAGAAGAGTGTTGTTAGAGAAATGAAGGATCACTAGTCAAAATATGTGCATACATCTATAAACATATAATTTGATCATCATGTGCATTCAAATAACTTGCATACCATAGATGTCCAGGAAAACAAGAAATTTATCAAACATATCTATCATATGCTTGGTTTTATCTAACATGTTTTCTCATTGTGCAGGTATAGATAAAATTAGGTTGTTTTGTTTATCTAGTTACAACATGTGGGGTGAAATGTGGCTCCCACAAGGGCTGAGACCAACCTGCTGCCCTATTGTTTCATTTGAGAAGGATAACTAGAAGTAAACCATCAATGAAGCATTAAAGATCAATCTTTGCAAGGATAGTGGAGTATGTTGGTAAGGGGTAATCTCTTTATTGATAAAGATTTATCCTTATTAATAAGAACATTCCACTATCAACATAGCCATGATTCTAACAAAACTGATCATCAAGGATTCCAAGATAGTTTTCATTAACAGTCTGGTTAAAAGTAAGCAGCCCCAAGCATCATAATAGTCACAAGAATTGAACATGAGGGGTAGTCATGTAGTTTAAAAGCTTACACAATAGTCATCACTTGCAAAGACAGAGACATGTTTCCAAATAACAAATTAAAGCGAATGCATGAAAGGTACAATGATGAAGTCCATAATAGTGAATGTTTCTTAATAGGGATTGAAGGACAACATTTTGTATCAAGGAGAACAAGGTAACCTCAAACTCTGTTGTACCTAAGTATGACAGTACCTGAGCTTCTAGTGTTTCTAGATGGAACCTATAGTGGAAAAGTGTAGTCTCCATCTAAAGGAACCATCTTCAGAGCTCTTCCCTAAAATGAGGGTTGAACACATTAGAAGAAAAGAAATACCATAATTCTAAAGTAACAATTTGTATCAAGACAAATGTCAGAAAGTATAATTAAAAAGACAAATCCTTTTAATTGGACCTCAAATTGGACCAAATATATTTGTGATTTTATCTTTATAATGTAGGAACTTTCTCTGTCAGAGCATCATGACCTAAAATTGGATCTCCAATTGGACCAATAAAATTTATGATTTTATCTTTAGAATATAGGAACTTTCTTCGTTCGATATTCAAGACCTCAAATTAGATCAGAAGATGGATAGGTAGATTTATGATTTTATATTTAGAATGTACAAACTTTCTCTATTGAATATTAAAGATGTAAGGTTTGATCAGAAACTAGATAGTAAAATTTATGATTTTATCTTTAGAATGTAGGAACTTCCTTTGTCAGATATTTAGAAATTCCTACACACAAGTTCTTCTTTGGAGAGAAAAAACCTGGAAGTGTTTCACATTGAATCAAGGTACAATCCAACCTGGTTATGACACCAATATCAATCCAATTTTTCTTGAACCGTCCATACCTGAATGTTGCATCACAATCTATTCTTCCTGCACATAAAAATGCCACATATTAACCCCTTCTAAATAAAATTCAAAATACCATGAAACAATGAGTCCCCTATATTAGTAAGTAAGCATTCTATAGGGCATAGTTTGATTTTATACAAATATGCTCATGAAAGGAATCTTCAAGTGACAGTGAGTGAGTTGTTTGAGATTGCAACTGATGGTGCAATATCGAGTCTTAAAGGTAGTTAGAAAAGCAATAAATGTGCAAGAAAATCAAATTGTACACAACAAACAATTCACAATGTTATCTTGAATAATGCCTTAAGTTTGAAGACAAAAATATCATTGTATCTTGATGAAAGTAATGACCTTAATGGTAAATCATTGGCAACCATGATTTTAAAACATGTTATTGTGCTTATGGAGGCAACATTTTAAGCAAGGCGGTGAGTGGTGGTTTGGAACAATGGCAAGTATGAAGGACTTGCTTTATATGCATACTATGTAGTCTAGCTTAAGAAAACATTCTTAGAAGAGATTGAAGATGGATTATGGAACTCAAGGGTTACCATGATAAAGATTAAAGCAAAGACTGAGATCTATTTAAAAGCCTCTATCATGAAGATATTAAAGATGTCAAATGCAAAACCCTAGCAGCTGGAGTAATGAACATAGTGTGAAAGAGGACAGTGTGCTAGGGTAGATTTAGGAGATCTCCACATTATCTAATCATAGGAAAATACATCATTTATTTATTTATTTAAATTAAAAGAAATTATTCTAAACCCTATATAGGACACATTGATACTTCAAAAGCATCTGATTTGTTTTTTTAAATTAAAAGAAGTCATTCTAAACCCTATATAGGATACATTGATACTTCAAAAGCATCTAAAGGAATTTGAGATTATGCAAACATATGTCAATTAAATACCTGGATTACAAAAAATAGTGTAGACATTGTAAACCTTGTTGATTAGAGCAATAACGAGATAAACATCAATGAATCCTATGCCTCCTTACCATTCTTTGTCATTCTTTACTGAAACACTTCTCCATTTTTGTGGGCTATGCCTAAAAATAAGGTTTCAACAAAGGTTTTATTATATGTTTATTAAATTGAAAACTCCATTCTAGCGGGCTATGCCTAAAAATAAGATTTCGAGGAAATTTTTAGAGTATATTTATTAGATTTTTAGTGTGTTTTGGCGAGCTATATTCTTGATTCCTTAAATGATTTATTCAAATAGATTATGACTGACATGTTTTTCTTCATTTAGTGCTGTAAATTTTAATGATGCCATGATTATCATACTACCGTCATCTCTTATTATACCTGCTACAGTATGGCGGGGTTTTGCCCTTCCCTTCTGTTGTTTACCACACTACCGCCTTGCTCAAGGCTTCTTGTTGCAGGGTTGCAGTGTATACCACTCTACAACATATGTTGCTCACCTTCCCAGTGGTATAACGGTGTATGCTTTTGATCATTACTTGAAGGGTGTCGATGAGACAGTCTTAATTTTCTTACCAATATCTCAATGTCTCATCAACATTACTTCATTATATCCAAGAGTTGTGTTTTGCCGAGCACTTATAGATATACCTTGTCGATGTGACGTAAGTGATTCTCTCCTTGATATGCCCATATCTTGTTGGTCACATTTCACTATTTTACATCATCAATGAGACATATAAATAAGTCTCTTCAACATAGGGGTGTCTAAACCGGCGCTAAACCTGAAGCTAAACTCAAAGCTAAAGCCGGAGCTAAATGTGGCGCTAAACTCAAAGCTAAACTCAGAGCCAAAGGCGGCGCTTATGGCAGTGCCACACTCAAAGCTAATATTGGCGCTAAAGGCAGCACTAATTTTGGAAAAAAATAGCACCTTAATTAGTGCCAACTTGTGCTCATTAGTGCAGATAAACACCAAAAATAGCGCCATCCCGATAAGTAGCGCTAATGTTTTCAAAAAATTGGCAAAAAATACATTAAAACAATGGGTGGAAGCAAAAAATGGAGCAAATCATAAGGATTTGTTGTACTGGAAAGGTTAAGGATGATGATTGTTTATTATGAGTGATGTTTATTGTGGGTGAAAGCGAGATGAGATGAATGGATTTTTTCAAATATTTGGATGTTTTTGGAGTTTTTTGAACTGTTTTGAAGTTGTTTTTGGTATTTTCAAGATTTTACAAATGTTTTGATTTTTTTGAATTTTCAAATGGTTTGGGGTTTTTCAAGATTTTTACCAAGAGACTAACCTAAAGACCTATCCTATGGGCCTCAGGGGCCGATCAATAGATCACCCTTCCCTACATTATACACGCAGAGACCACGTAGTTTGACTAACACAGACTCGATTATTGATGAGATATGAACAAATGGACCACCAATTTATTATGACAGACTTCTAAAGGACTGACCTAAGTGTCTCGGGGGATGATCAAAGATTAACCTTTCCTACAATCAAGGCTCAGAGACCCGTAGTTCGACAAGACGACTTTGTTTTTTATTTTTTTGATTTTTTGACCTGTTTTTGGATTTTGATATGTTTTGAATGTTTTTGGATTTTCCTAGTTTCTTTGATGTTTTTGGATTTTTGGATTTTTTTATGTTTTTGGATTTTGGATTTTCTCATGTTTTGGATTTTTGATTTTACGATGTTTTCGGATTTTTTAATTTTTTGATGTTTTTGGATTTTTTGATTTTTTGATGTTTTTTGATTTTTATATTTTCTGATGTTTTTGGATTTTTCAATTTTCTAATGTTTTAGGATTTTCCAATTTTAGGGACCTCAAGAACATACACGAATTTGATCTAATGAGAACATGCCCCTAGCGTGATGCAATAGACTACACTCTGATAGTGGTGGGACAAACTGACCTTAAGAATGGGATGAGTAGTACTAGGAGGGATCATGACACAAACATAGGACCAAGCTATGATGCATATGTCGAATGGATGATGATATAGAATGTGATGGATGATGAAAGCCTGATGGATGGATGATGATGCAAAACAATCCATGAAGATCTTGGTGGATGGAAAGTGCTTATTTACATAAGGCACCTATTTTCCAATTTTTCACCAAGGTACTTGCCCAAAGTGCCACCAAAGTGGTTTTCACTAGAGGACGATTTTTTTCTTTACTGCTTTTTTTAAATGCTTTTATTTTTATTTTTTTGTTGTCACCAAGACACATGTTTGCTAGGTTTTCATTAGGGTGACCATTTTTTCAAGACATTTTATGATTTTTTCATATTTTTGGTTCTATACCTTGAAATATTTAGGCATAAAACTTTTTGAGATGGGAGTTGTTGATGGGCTCCTGCAAAGGCTCACCTTCAGGTGTTGATAGCTGATATGACCCTAACTTGTAGCTTGTCATGATGACGAATGGCCTCAACTAGTTCGGTTCAAACTTACCTTTGTTGTCTAGATTTGGCATGTTCTTTTGATTCTCTTTTAACACTAGTTCTCCTACCTAGAATGTTCGACTCCTAATCTTCTTGTTATAACTTCACTTGAGTCAGTTTTGATACACTTGTAAGTGGTCTAATGCCTCCATTCGATGTTCATCTAGCAATTACAACTCATTAGTCTTGATACTCAGTATTCTTCATCTATGATGAGATTTTGTAATGATATTCTCAGTGACAGAAGCTCGATCTCGATGGGTAATATGGCTTCTGATCCATAGACTAGGGAAAAGGGGGTGGCACCTGTTGGTGTGCAAATGCTAGTTCGATAGGCCCAGAGGGTGGGATTTAGCTATAGATGCCAATCGCGACCTACATCATTGACTGTCTTTTTGAGGATTTTCATAATGGTTTTATTGGTGGCTTCTACTTGGCCATTGCCTTGGGGATAATATGGAGTGGAAAAGTGATGTTGGATTTTGAATTTTTCACAAAGGTCATGAACATCCTGATTCTTGAAAGGTGTCCCATTATTTGAGATAATATCTTGGGGAACACTGTATTGACATATTAAGTAGTTCAAGATGAACTTTGATATTTTCTTTCTAGTGATGTATGTCATGGGGATGGCTTCCACCCAATTCGTGAAGTACTCAGTGGTGGTAATGATAAACTTGTGGCCATTGGATGAGGTGGGGGTGTTTTTTCCAACGAGATCAAGCCCCCACTTTGAAAAGGGCCATGGTGTGACAATCGAATGGAGTTCTTGACCTGAAGCATGGATGAGGTCCCCATGCTACTGACATTGTAGGAACCTTCTAGCGTAGTCATGTGCTTCTCTTTCCATAGTAGGCCAATAATACCTCATCCTCAACAATTTCTTGGCCAACGTCATTCCGCTCGAGTGTGAACCACAAATACTGATATGCACCTCAATTAAGGCGGTCAATGACTCCTCAGCGCTTAAGTAATGTAATAGGGTTCCTTCTATGCTCCTATGGTAAAGGGTATTTCCTAGGATGGAAAATCAAGATGCTTTCTTGAAAAAGGTTCTTTTTAGGCTTGAGAGTAAGTCAGTAGGTAGGATCCCTATTCGCAAGTAGGTATCAATGTCATGGTACCAAGGATCACTGGGACCAATGATTTCGCACAAAAATTATGACTTTGGTATTTCAAATGTGGGTATGAGAAGCTGCTCTACCAAGAATTAATGTTTCAGGACATTGCGAGGGATGTCCAATAGGGATCCAATCATTTCCATGGTGTCTGTTGCTCTGTTCTTTGCTCTGGGAATCTGCTCAAATGTGATATCAATGAATGATTCCTTAAGACTCTGCCAACTTTTTGTATGGATTTAGTTTATCATCCTTTGTTTGGCACTCATCATTCACTTGATTTATTATTAGCTGGGAGTCTCCATATACCCTTAGGGCCATGATGTTCCACTACACTGTTATTCTGAGACCTATGGTTAAAGCCTCATATTCTGCAATGTTGTTAGTGTAAGGGAATTCCAATTTGCAGGATCTAGGTATACAATCCCCCTATGGGCTAATGAAGAAGACACTAGTTCTTGATCCATGTTGCGTGTAGGAACCATCAAAGTAGAGTTTCCAGTGGTCGGCTATGTTGAGATTGAAGATGGATTCATCTGGAAACTCTGATATGAGTGTATTCTCTGAATACATAGGTGCTTCTGCAAGCTAATTTGCAATCACCTAGCCTTTTATTGCTTTGCGTTCAATGTATTCGATGCCATATTCAGATAGAATCGTGACCCACTTTCCCATCCTTCCTGTGAGCATTGCCTTTGACAATAGGTACTTGAGGGGTCAATTTTTGTGATGAGTTTGATTTTGTGTGCCAACATGTAGTTTCTAAATTTTTGTGAAGCAAACACTATTGCTAGATAGGATTTTTTGATGAATGAGTAGTTTAACTCATGCTCGACCATTATGTAGCTGATGTGATAGATTACCCTCTTTGTCCCATTTTCATCATGTTGAGCTAGGAGACCACTGAAGTTTGTTGTTGTTGCTGATACATAGAGGATTAGAGGCTTTCTTGGGATTGGTGGCATGAGGACCAAAGGTGTGAGTAGATATTCTTTGATTTTGTTGAAGGCTTGGTTACATTTTTCATCCCACTTGTACGCTACCCCCTTGTGGAGTAGGTGAGAATAGGGGATTTTCTTTTTTGCTAGTTGTGCTATGAATCTATAGATGGACTAAAGCCTACCTTGGAGGTCTCTCAACTATTTCAATGTTTTGGGTGCCTCCATCTCAAGGATTGCTTTTACCTTGGCAGGATCTATTTCAATACCCCTCATTAACACTATGTATCCCAACAACTTTCTTGACTGTACATCAAAGACACACTTCTTTAGATTTAAATGGACCTTGTATTCCTCTAGCCTATCAAAAATAGCACTCAAGGTTGCTATGTGATCTCTCCTCTTTTTGGATTTTGCTAGTATGTCATCAATGTAATCTTTCATAGTTTTATGGATCATGCCATGAAAGATTAACGTCCTGGTCCTTTGATAGGTGGCCCCAACATTCGTTAGGCCAAATGGAATCATGTTCCAGTAGTAGGTCCCCCATGGAAAAGTGAAGGTCGTTTTGTGTTGGTATTCTTTGGAAATCATTATTTGGTTGTACCTAGAGAAACCGTCAATCAGAGAAATCATTTCATGTCGCGTTGTCATATCTACAATCATATCAATATTAGGGAAAGGGAAGTCATCTTTTGGACATGCCTTGTTTGGGTCTCTAAAGTTTGTGCATATACGAATTCCCCCATCTAGTTTTGAAATAGGTACCAGATTTGATACCCACTCGGGGTAGCCAATTGGTTATATGAACCTTTCATCAAGTAGCTTCTTCACTTTCATTTTAACCAACAAGGCTATCTGGGGATGCATCTTCCTGAGCTTTTGTCTGACAAGATTTGCTTTAGGGTAGACTGCTAGATGGTGGACCACTATCTCTGGGTCAAGCCCAGGCATGTTGGCATAACTCCATGCAAAGTTAACTTTCCATTCTCTCAAAAAGGTGACTAGGAGCTGCTGTTCTTCTGACAACAATGACTCTATATAGAATGTGATGTGTGGTGTCTCCTTTGCTCCCAAGTTGACTGGATTGCATTTTTCAGCTAGAACCACTAATTTTTCTTGATGTAGAGCTTTGAGAGGAAGATTGAATCCCCCATCCTTGGGCACCTCAAAGAGGTTTTTACCATTGGATGTGTCCTTTCTTTTTACTATTTTCGAGTCAGAGAGTGCCACAGTATGGTTTTCACTCAAGGACCTTGAGATTATTCTTAGTTTTTAGCTTTTGCGACTAAGGAATTCAATCATTTCCCCATAGTATGCATGTGTGTCCATCTCAATGATAAATCTTTCTTTTATGATCCCCACATGGAATATCATCCTGTGGTCCCATTATTTCTAAGAGTGCCTCATCGTTTTTGAATGTGTCAAGAATTGGTGGTCCTCATTGGTCGTGATTGATGAGTTGGGGGTAGACTAGATTTATCTCATAAGATTGGTTTTCAGAATCATAGGATAGGGTGTTGATCATAAAGAGGTTAGAGTCTTCAAATAGTGTGGGTATACCTCTCTGGGATTTGTCATCCTCACTACTACACACCTCAGTGATGCCAAAGGTGAAATTTTCTAAGGGCTCTGATAGTGGATACAAGAAATTGAATATCGACTGCCATTTTTTGAGGATTTTTGACCTTCTTAACTGGGGTATTTTGGCCATGTATGGTTATACTCAGAGGGGTACATCCGAGGCCAAAATTTCTCATTCACGTCTCATGAATGATAGGTATTAGAAGCCCATTATCATTTTGTCCCAGCTTTCTGTTTCAGTCATAGCCCATGGTGAGCATCATTTGTAAGCCTTTACTACTATCATACATAGGTATATTGGATGTCGGTCTATTTTCTTAGTACAGGAGATGGGATGGGTCCTCCTCTATTATTTCTTGGTCAAGATCTCCCCAACTTTTGAAGCTGGAAGATCCTACAGTGAATGTTTGGGATGAAGAGGCATCATTTGTTTATGGTCATCCTCGTGACCTAGGAGATTGTGGTAACTCTCCTACCAAAAAAGAATTCTTTGGAATTTTATAGTGCCCACACCCATTGTCCTAAATTATGACCTTGATATTAGAGAAAGAGGGGATGGCAGGGGTGGTGGGTGTCTCTGTCACAAAAGTGGAGGTGAGAGTAGCTGGGTCAATGTATGGTGTTGATGGACCTTCATCATTTTTAGGCACTTGATGGATTTTCTAATATTTTTCCTCTAGGGTCTTGCAGTAAGATAATGGTTCAGGATCCCCATGGATAGTGACCTCTTGGCCTTGATATGTGAACTGGACACATTGGTGGAAGGTTGATGTTACTACTTGCATCACATGGATCCACAAACGTCCTAGGAGAATGTTATAAGGTAGATCAAGGTCAAGGACTTGACAGGTGGTTTCCATAATTGTTGTCCCTACTTGAATAGGGAGTTGAATAGTTCCTTGAGACACTCTTTCTTGATCATCGTACGCCCTGATTGTGATGCCTTTTCCTTTTTTGATGGAATCCTTTGAGGTTTTTAGATTCTTTATGAGCTTGAGGGAACAAATATTTAAACCCGCACCTCCATCCACCAAGACCCTCTTGAATTTGTTCTTATGCACTAGGACCTCCAAATGGAGTGCACGATTGTGAGATGGTTGAGTGGGAAAGTCTTGATCAAATAATGTAAGGATATTTGGGGTAATGATGTTTTTGACCATAGCTTTGAATTGTTCTGCATTAAGATCCATGGGGATGGTGGATGAAGCCAATGCTTCCTCAAGGATTTTCCTATGGGCAGATGAAATTTTCAACAACTCCATGATGGAGATTTGTGTTGGGGTTCTTTTCAGCTGATCAAGGACATTAAAGCCATTGGAAACAAATCTTAGGTTGGAAGTGGGTGCTCTATTTGGCTAAGATGAGCCTGCAATGGTAATTTTCCTGCCTCTTGTGGTGACTCCATAATCAGCATGGGCTCCTTTGATGGTGATAGTAGCGCAATATTCATCCAGGGACGCGACAACATGGTCGTATACATGATTCACACTCTTGAAGAAACCTTTTCCCTTATCATTGTTATTGTTCCCTTTGTTGTTATTAGGCATCATATTCACGTGTAGATTTTGAGGTTTTGATTTCCTATCGGTTGCTCTACATTTATGATTTTTTGATCAATGAGGTTTTGAATCAAGTTTTTCAACCTCATGCAACTGGTAGTTGTGTGTCCCTTGATTTTATGGAAATCATAGAGGTGATTTTCATTGTACCATGGTGGTTTTACCAAGGGTTCTTGATAATTTTCATAGATGGGAATTATGATGAGTTTTTCCACCACCAGCCTCTTCATGATGGATTCAGCCAATTCTCCTAGGGTGGTGTACTTCCGCTTGGGGGATTTTTTGTTTCATTGCGGTGGTCCCCTTTGATCGTTCACATTTTTGATCATTTGATTGTTTGGCTATTGTGTCACCATGTTATCTTGATGATTATTTTGATTGTGGTTTTGGGGTTGTTGTTGAGGTGCGGGTGTGTTTTGTTGAGGAGTGTTGATGACAACTTTGGCGTCAACAACACCATCGTTGGTATTATTTCTATTTTTCACCAATGTGCGAGGTTTTTCATTATAGCTAGTGGATGGGTGATGGTTTTGTTGTTCAGGATATGCGGGTGACCCTCCTTGTGTGATAAGGGCTCATTCAATGTTGAGCGCTTTGGAGATAAATTGGTCATACATGGTGATACCTTACACTTTTAGATGGAATTCCAAGGATCCTTCGAGATTTGAAATGATAGTGCAAACTTGTTTTTCTTCAAGCATGGCCCATTTTCTCTGATTGGCCTTGGATTGCCATTGTTGTAGGAATGAAGCAAATGATTCATTCTTACCTTGATTCAGAGCTGATAATTCCTCTAGATTGACATCCATACCGATGTTGAATGCATAATTTTTTATGAATGTGTCTACTATCTCTTGGAAATTTTTGATGCCAGGAGGAAGGCGAGAGAATCACTCCATGGCTTGGCTTGCCAAACTTCTAGTAAATAGTCGCATCAGATATTTATCATCATATGCGACTTCCATGCAATGCACCTGGAATTCCCTGATGTGATCTTCAGGGTTTCCCATCCCACAGTATTTACCAAATTTAGGGATCTTGAATCCCTTTGGGAATGATTTCATTACAAGACTCTTGTCAAATGGATAGGGACACAAGTTGTTGGGTGTCTTTGTGGTTTTCCCTAATTGAAGATCAAGCACTTGTTGCAAGAGTAACTTGATTTGCATTGTTACATCATCTTGTGGATCAGGGGGTGGAATGAAGGTGTTATGTAGTGGTTCAATTGTTGGAGGGATGGTTGGATTGGTTGATGAGTTGGTGGCTAGTGCTTGCACATTTTGTTGTGCTAAGTATGCTTATACTTGTTGTATCAACAACGCTAGTTGTTGGTCCTATTGTTGTTGCACTAATATTGTCTATTGTTGAGCTTGATGTTGCTACTATACCAACAATGTCTGTTGTTGGGCTTGTTGTTGCTACACCAACAACACTTGTTATTGGGCTCATAATGTTGCTTATTGTTGTGCTTGATACTGTCGTAAGCCTTGTTGATATTCCTATTGTCGGGTTGCTTGCAATTGTGCTTAGTATTGAGCTTATGCTTGTGATTGTGCTTGTTCCTGTTGGGCTTGAGCTTGCACTTGTGCTTGGGATTGTGCCTGTTGGGTAGCTTTTGCAATCTGTACAGCTTGTGCGGCTTGACCAACTTGAGCTACTTGTGCAGCTTGGGTAGCTTGGGAAATCTATGTAGCTTGTACGGCTTGAGCAGCTTGAGCTACTTGCACAGCTTGGGAAGCTTGGGCTTATTGTTTTTGAAATAGAGCTTGGGCTTGAGCAACTTGTTGTGCTTGTTGAGCTTGTTGTGTGGCTTGAGCGGCTTGTGTGGCTTGTGCTTGTTGTGCAAATTGCATGTTTTGGGTTATTGTATAGCTTGAAATTATTGAAGTGCCTTTTGATAGGCCTATTGTGTTGCTTGCAACGTGATGCTATATTTATTGGCAATGTTTGTTTTTGGTGGTGGCAGTGGAGGTAGATTTGGAATGGTGTTCGTTGTTGTGATGAGAGGCATTGTTGTATTGATGGTGGGGATTTTTGTGGAGGATGTTGTGATTGATGTGTTTGGTGTAATTGATATGCTTGGTGCAATTGATGTGTTTAGTCCTTGAGAGACTGTCGTTGTAGATATTTGGGGTGCAGTTGATGGTGTGATGATTGCTTGGGTTGTTTGAATGGTTTCCATCTTTTGTTGCAATATCGATGGCATGTTCAAAGGGTTTGATGTGATGATTGATGGTTGGGGGTTTGTTTGGATTTTGATTGAGCAGTGGTAAGGGAGGTAACCCTAAATCAAGAGGTGATGTTGATGTTAATGGTAAAGGTGGAAGTGGTGGGAAGATGGGTGGTGTATTGCCTTGATCAAATGGCATTGATGAAGAGGGATCGAAGATTCCCCCTGGTCCAAATAGCCCACCTCCTCCTTGCAAAGTCATGGGGAGAGAGGTTTGCATTTTTAACGGGTATGTCAGTGTTGTGTGAAAAGATGATGATGGGTCATTGGGATCCTAGAAGGTGAGTGGAACATATGGGTGTAATGGATTTTGGGGGATGGATTGACCCAATATGGTGTTTGCGTCCAAATCCTAATTCTTCACAAGGGGGTGTGTTTGTAGTGTATTAAGAAATGAGCTCCCCTTGTTCACAATAGGTTGAGTTGGAGCAATGGATGTTGTGATTTGGGGTATACTTTGGGTAATGTTTTGAAATGAAGGTGTGGATGAGATTGGGAGTGTGGATGAAATTGGGGGCATGGCCCCAAGAGGTTGTTCCACTATGGAGCTCGCATCAAAATCGGAAGGGATTTTAGCCCCTTTTTTTTCTAATTCAAGCACGTATTGTGAGGGATTAAGTTTCATCATGATGCTGATGATTTTGTGAGTTTGGGGATTTTGAACCTCTTAATGATCTCATCTTGTGTCATCCCTAGCACATTGTTGGTGGAATCCTCCAATTGGACACCTTCCTCTTGATGGTCTTGTGAAAATGGAGGAAGATTGATCATGAGATTGCTAGATCCAATGGGATTTATTTCAGTGGTGGTTTGACTCAAATCACTTGAATTTGATTTTTCTTTGTTGGTCTCCATGCTCTTCTTGTGTTGAGATCTAATTTGAACCATAAAATAGGGATCCATTTTCAAGAATATGGGAGATGAATCTCTAATTTTTTAGATTGATCTAACTTTAGGCTTAAAAAGATAATCTCTAGGATGATTAAGGATCAATAGCGTGATGGTGAAATGTGTGAAAGGTGGGTGATATGGATGATTGGAACTCTTGAGAAATCTTGAAGGAGATGTTAAACTTTACGACTTGGATTTTATGTTTGATTTTGATTTGGGATTAGATTTGATTTGATTTGGATTTTGATAGTGAATTCCTAAACTCTAAGAGGTTAGATGTTGTCCTAGAGTAAATTTTTCCTCAAGATGCTAATTTGACTAAGTGTGAGAAGAAGGATTCATCTAAACACACCTAACCAAACAAGATGATTTTTTATTGGATTTTGATTTTGGATAATGAACTCCTAAACCCTAAGATGTTGGATGTTATCAAGGGATAGACTTGTTCAGAAGGTTTGATAATTTGATTAAATATGTGGAGAAGGATATATCTACACACATCTAATCAAACAAGATGATTTGGATTTGTTTCAAATGATTTTCCCAAAGTTTAACATGGAAGATTTTTTCAAGATTTTTAAGAGTTTCAATGGTGAGATGATTTTTGGTTTGATGTTTTAAAAGATGGATGAAAGTGATTGGTTTTGATCCTAAATGAACCTAAAAAGACTCTTGTTTACAAGACCTCGGTTTTGAAGAACACACTTTACTCTAAACAAGATGCTTAAACTCTCTAAAAGGATTTGGATTTTGACAATAATAGAACGAGTACAAACTAAGATTATTTCTTGAAGTTTTTCTATAAAAGTTGAAAAGTAATCTTCATCTAAATTCGTAGAGCATTGAGAGACACTTTTGATGTTCTTTTGGACTAAGAGCTTTATACTTTGGTTTCTAGATTTTGATCTTGTGTGAAATCATTTGACACATGTGTTGGGTTCAACTGTTCTTAGCTTTGCTTAGTGACTTATTTTTACCACAAACAATTCTTGATTAGATTTTGAAACTAGATGTCTAATGTCTTAACTTCTCATCCCACAAAATACATTATGTGGAACCTTGATGAAATCAAGGAAAAAGTTACATATTTTTTACTTTATCAAGCAAATTAAGATATAAATCCAAGTGCTTAGAAACCTCTAAGGATAGAATCCCAAGGGCAAGCAATAACACATGAATTTTTTCAATGGTATTTTCTTCCTAAAGGGTTTTACATTTGATGATAATGTTGAATGTTTGTTTCCAAATGTTTATGATCAAGCAAAGTGTTTTGTTTCCAAGAACAAGTACAACCCTATGGCTATGAAAGACTGTATTTGTTGAATCCCCACTTGGAGAAGTCCAGCTATGCCTACTTTTAGTTAATGGTTAGATGCTTGACCCCACTGGCTCCCCTCCACAACACTCACTTATATAGGGTAGCCAAGAATCAGTACCCATGAAACTCCCATGGCATACTTTCCATTTCTACTAAAATTCGTAAAAGTGTGGGGTGGCTTTAGAAAGACCATTCTTTCACCAACAAATAGATCAAGATTTTGGCCTTTTTTAAACAAGGGTTTTAATACAGACTTTTTGTTCATGGGGGATCATCTATTCAGTGAGAGACCATTGTTTCCCTTCTTGTCGGAATGACCATTGTGATACTAGATTTTTTTCCAATACCCACATTTATATACCGGTTAGAAGTCGCTTGTCTTTAGCGTGTTGTCGATTGGTTCATTCCCTTGGTTGATTACTTTTTCCCACAAGGCAGGCCCTCTAACATAAACAAAAGTGAACAAACATATCTGTAGTTTGATCGATCTTTGTTGAGAAACAAAGAGAGAATGGGTATGTGCAGGATTATCATGGAAAAAATAGGCCCTTAAGTGGTAAAAAAATAAAAAAAATCAAAGTTAGGCAACTTGACGTAAAAATTTGAATAAGTTATCTATATTATATCAAAAATATGTAAGAATAGAATTTGTAGCAAATTGAATTTAGTTTCTAAACTACTAGGTTTTTAAAAAAAATAAAAATCTTTTTGGTGAAGATTTGAAATTCCATTGTAGTAGTACTTAAATTTCAAGGAAAAAATAAGAAGTAGGTGTCTGTCTGACCACCCTAACCACAATAAAATGATAATATTTTTTATAAAATTTTAGATATAAGTAGAGGACTCATGTATCAATGTGATGCATATTTTTTTGTAATTTTTTTGCAAGTACATAATTAATTATGATTTTTTTATTACAAATTTTAAAAAATATAAAAAACTTGTATGTCTGACCACCTTAACTTGGTCAAAACTTCATGAAATTCAATTTTTCTTTTTTTAATCCTATATTGTACGAAGCATAGAATGTGACACATGTTTTTGATTCAAAAAATGTGATACCGTTTGAAAGCTATAGATTTTTTTCAATCAGTCTCTCAATTAGGACTTTAATTGTAATTTGAATAGAAAATGAATAATAATTACTTATTAAATTCAAAATAAAGCATAATTTATATTAGTGGAAAGCTGAGAATCTCCTTTAAAAACCCTTTTCGTTTCATCAATTTTGGGTTAAAAAAAAGTTGTCAGCCACATACCCATCATATTGCCACTTTTTGGCCCATCATGATCCTACACATACCCGAACACATGCAATATGTTTCACTCACACTCGCAAGATGTGTTAAATTTTAATCCCAAATGAAGTGTGTGGGTAATCACTTACACAACTTAATGTCACCAAAAAGCTATTTGATTCTCAAGATTGTCGTGAGGCATGGGAGAAGTGCATACGTCCTTTTGATGATATTACTTTGGGTAAAAAATTACAAAACAAAGAATCACTTGTTTATTTTAAGTCCACAAAGAAATGATTTGATTCTTTTCAGTGCACCAAAAATGAAATATGGAATTTTCCTTGTTCAATTGTTAATCCTCAAACCAAATCTAGTGAGTTTGTCCTAAAGTTCTTTTTAAGCTCTTTGTAGCAAAAATTGAAAGCTTTTGTAGTTTTCTTTTTAGAATCCAACAAAAAAGACATGAGTTAGCCTAAAATAGAAAACAAAAGCATAAGATAGAATCTCTAAGCATTTAAAAAGGCTTTGTGAGTTTCAAGTTTCAATGCCCAATTTTCTTCAACTTCAATCTTGCTTGCTTTCACTTGATTCCAATAAGGAAATAAAAAACAATTGATGAGGCCCATGAGTTCTCTATGATGAATCCAAATAAATTTCAATAAATTTCCAATTTACACCCACTTTCATAAAAGGATATTTGATTTCAAAACTTTATATTTTTAATATATAAAGCCAAAAAAGCTTTCCCTTTGAATACATTAAATCCATTTTGAACAAATAGAAAGCTTGGAGTGGGCATTTATTCAAACCAATCCAGAAGAGATAATGTATTTGACATGAATAGACCAAATCAAAGATCAAATCATGCCTTAAAGGCTAAATAAAATAACTATGATGATGATTTGAATAGTATTCGACAGCAAACAAAAATGCATTGCACATTTGAGAAGGACAAGCAGTAGATCTTTAAAGGGAGTTTCAAAAAAACAAATTCCTTACCCAACTAAATTGCAATTTCCTCCATCGAGTTATCAAGAAAGCTTGAATTTTTTTTCATTAAATATTTAAAGTCCTCTAGACAATGTACTTTCAAATTTGAATGGTCAATATACTTCTAACAAACTTGATAACTTGATAACTGTAAAAGACATTTCAGACTAGATGAAAACTATAAAATTTGCATCAGACTTTAATATCTCCTCAAGCTATCATTTTTCAACTTTCCTATGTAGCTACTTCCTTAAATGCTACAAATTGTGCTTGTCGTCTCATTTCCCCTTTCCAAATGTGTGCCTCATGACTGATATTGTCCTCTCTATGTTTCTATACTACACACACCACAATAAAATAACTCATTTCACAACAAAAGCATACCTTAATCTTCTGCTAAATGATCCATATTAAAGCCCTTCTAGCATTATTGAGGTAGATCTAAAAAATTTCAAGCTAATATCTAGAAGGCCCCACATGCTTTAAAACTAGTGTATGATACAGGGTATGTATAAGTGAAAGGCTTTGGTGAAAAATCAGCCATCCTTGATCATAGAATTCATTTATACCTACTACAATTGCTATTGTGTCAATATGCAGAATTAGTGGGTGAACCCACTTCTTAAAAACTATATTAGACAATTTCTTGTGATTTTACTTATAATGGATACCAGGACAGATCTTGTAATATGACAGTTGTATTTGAAAGTGTATCAAATTCTTGCACGTATATTGCAGTTAAAATTGAAAAGGAATATATGATGGGAGAGCCCACTAGATTTTCATTCAAGGACCCACTTGGAAGGAGGCGCACCTAATTATTTCTAAAATTTAAAATAACAAACACCATATTCCCTTGCTGAGGATATTTCAAATCATGGCTATTTGAGTTCCTCCATGTCTTTCTACCACAGCTGCTTTCGTGTGATGGGTCCACCAGGAAAACTCTAGGTTTTATTGCCTCCAAGGTGGTGAAGACACAATTCAACCAACTACAATAATGCATTAACATAGAGAACAAAAAAGAGTTGTAGCAACATTTATGAGACAAACAACAATCATCATCTCCAGAAAAAGAAAAACCCTGAGATTTATTCACACCCAAAAGACAACAGTATATGATCGAAAACCAGAAGTATAGGTAAGCCAAGTAATAAATACATGTAGGACTATAGGAACCACTATTAATGAAATCTGTATATTCCTTAATTGGCGTTTGGTGTATTAAAAGAAAAACTAAATAGAATCATGGTTGTGTTGTCAGAAATAATATGAGAAATATATTAAAGGCAATGTATAGTATAGAATATATGCATCTTCCTATCCCTGATGTGACAATAATCTCTCCTATCATCCTTTCATATCTCTCAAAGGAATTGAAGCTCAAAGAATCAAAACACTAACTTTTAGTACATAAATTCAAAAAGAGGTATTAACAGAAGGAAGAGTTAAATTATCTAGCAGCAATTTCATGCGATTAGAAAATTCCAAAGAAAGTTAGACATAGATGGAGCGATATTGGATGATGAAAATAGCAGGAAAATCTAGAGGCGAGGTCTTTTCTGAGATTGGTGAAGTTTTGATAGGGCCCGAGGTACACTTATGTGGACTAAAGGTGGGTTACTACTGATCAAAGACGTATCAAAACAATGCAAAGGCAATCTTTTGGAATAGTATATTTTCAAGGTGGGATTTTGATAACATTTGGTTTGATTTCTTTGGCGAGATAAAGCACATCAGCATTTCCTAGAGTTTTAAAATGTCTAGTGATAAGATCAAAAAAAAAATCAACATAAAAAAACTATCATTTAAAATGCTAGCAGTGAGATTATTGACTTACTATCCTTTTCAAGAATGACTATCAAAATTTTTGATAAAGGAAACAATGGGTTTTATAGGGACCTGAAACCACAAAGTTTATAGAAAATATAAGGAATAAGCGTTAAAGAACCCATAAAAAGAATACTGCAGAAATAAACGAGCCAAGAAAGCACAACAACCCCCAACCCAAGGCCAGCAAGGGCCACCAAAAAAACCCAACCAAAAGAACCAGCAATGGAAACAACCCATAGCTAACTTAAGGATTTTAGAGCATCAACAGCCTCAAGTTTGAGAATGTGCATGTCCTGGGAACAATTTTTTAGAGCCTGAACCATCTAGGGCATAGGAGGTGCCTTCCTCTTCAGATTAGCTCTCGTCCTCTTCGAGATACCATCGTCCTCATTCCTACTTTTATGGTATCTTTTATTTTAACAATTTCAACTTCCATGTCCTTAACCTTACCTTCATTATCCTCAGCCTCCATCCCCATCTTGTCCTTATTTCTCCCACCCTCCATGGAATTAAGGGAACTGACTTTAACTTCCAAATCCTCCAACTTGTTGTTGAGGGCCCTATTTCTGAGGTTGAGATCCTTAATTTCATGGAAGGCCAACTTCATAATTCTAAAGTAGTCAATGACACCATTTCTGGCAATAGCCAAGATATTCCCTGGAAACTCACGGCCCTGCTTAAAATAATGATCTTTAGGGTTAAGGTCATTAGGGAATCTGGGTTTGTTCTCTCTGTCCATGGTAGGGTAGGAAGAGAAAGAGTCTTTGTTGGCATTGGGGATAATAGAAGTATCCTCTAGGGTATCCTCAGAGTAGGAGAACAATTTATTAGTAGGGGAACCCTTTTGAATGGACCTCTCTTTTAGAACAGCTCTACCGGGGTTTTTGGCAGTGCATGATTTTTTGAGCGGGGGTTTACGCTGTAGAGTTTTCTTACCATAATTATTAGGGGAAGGAGGATCATCTTCAATCCACTCAAATTCAACCTTATTATTGTCCTCCGACACACTATTATCTGTGTCATCATCTTCAGAGGATGAGGCCAAGATAGGGTTGGATAAGGCCGACAAATTTTGAAAATGTTCATAAATAATCCTAATAAGGCTAGTATGCAATATTGGGTACTTCTTAGGATTCTTCTTATGATCATCTAAGCTATTACTTAAAGAGAAATATAGATAGGAAGCAAATGAGACCCTAACCTTGTGACAGAAGTGGTTGAGAAGGGAAAAGTGGTAGCCATAGACCTTGGTGAATCTTTCATCCATGGTAATGTATTACATGATGATTCTGAGCACTTTTCTCCATAATGACTTAATCGAATCAGCTTCAAAATAGCTGTTGGAGATTTTTATCATCTTAGTCTTCTCCTTTTCTTTCTTGGGGAGTCTAATAACAACCTCGTTAGAGAAATTTCTATCATGAAATAATTTTGTTCCCTCAATAGACATGCCAGTTGCTTCCCCTATGAGGTTCTTATCTACATTAACCTTCCTCCCAAAAAGAATAATTTCTCCATTCTTCTAGTTTTTCTCAAAGTACTCAATGGCCTTCAAATCAATCCCATGAAGCTTTTCAATGGGGGGAAGTAGCCCGCCTCTTTCTATCTGTCTCCATACCTTTGGGTTCCTCTTGTGCATTTCATAGCTCTTTGGCTCCACCCTTTTCCTGTCTCCTCCCATTTTCGCAAACACACCAGAGCTAGAGTCCTAAAATAAAATGCTACAGCCGAACCAAAGAACCCACAAATTGTGACACTTCTTACTGCCATTTAATATAATCAATGTGGCCCCATCAAATCTAATGATGTTGATGTACTTGACCCTACTCTCTTTCAAAATGACTATCAAAGTTAACTATGTTTCCATTAGAAATTTAAAGAACAAAAATAAAATAGAAAACTCTTAAAATATAAGACTCCTTATTGCAACTCCTATGTAATCATAATAGTAAATATGCCTAAGATATTTATTTGCTTTGTGACATGACTACAAAATGTGGAAGCATAGACAATATTACTTGTGCATTTTGCATCAAAAGTAGAGCATAAAATTCAACCAAAAGTTTAATGAAAGTAATGTCTACATAGCAAAGAACTCTGATTCTAAAACTAAAGAAATCCAAATAACCAAGGCAAAGCATTGAATGCTTCATAAGGGCCCTCCTTCTAGCGCCATATGTGAGCACCAAAAATTTGCAAACAGCCTAAACTTCAACACTCATTAGCATTGGTTAGTTCAAACTATGCAAACCTACTAATGCTCCTATGAAATAATACATCATGCCTTATAATGTAACTAAAATTACAACATAAACTAATTGAAAGATTAAAGAAGAACAATGTATACCTATTCCATAGTGGATTGGTGTCACTTTGATATGAAAAGTGGCCCTTCCCCAACCCTTGACAAGCTCAATGATAAAATGCCTTGAAAATGCTATGCTATGAAGTGGATAAAATTAGCTCTCAATGTGAAGAGAGTAACTTTTCTCTAAGTTGTGGATGCTAATTACAAAGATAAGCCTTTCATTTATAGAAAGACAAGATGGAGGAATGAGAAAAATGGAGCAATGTGGGACTAATCTTGAGCCAATGACAAGATGTCACTTGTCAAGATGTGAGAGGATGAAGAGTGAGCATATTTTGATGAATGTGCCCATAAATACAATTAGTTGAAATTTGAAATTAGTGAAATAACAAGGTGAAGGGAGAGTTAAATGGAGTTATGGCCACTTGGCTCAAGGTAAAAGGACTTGTAAGATGAAATAAATGCCTTATTGGAAGGGCACATCTCATTTGGAGGGATTTTCAAATTTGGAGGAATATTCCCTCAAAGATGCCAAGTTGAGAGAAAATGAAGATTTAATAAATTAATTAAATTGATTTATTTGTGGAAGTGGGAAAAGGTAGAGGATGTGACATGCATTAAGATTAGATTTAATCAGGATTTGATTAAATAAGAGGAGGTTACGTGATTTGACAATTTTAACTTAGATTTTAGGATTTAAATAAATCAAAGTTGAGAGGAGAATGATTTTAGATTTAATTAAATAAAATTTTGATTTATTTAATCAAAGAAGATGATGTTAGTGATTTAATTAAATAAATTTGATTTATTTAATAAAATGAGGGACTTTATGATTAAATAAATAAAATGATTTATTTAATCAAAAGAGGATAATTATTTAATCAAATAAATTTGATTTATTTGATTAACAGAGGAATTAAGATGAATTAATTAAAAGGTTAGTAGAGGGGTGATTAAAGAAGAATTGAAGTTAGTTGATTAGGATATTTTCATGTCTATAGGTAGTATTATGAAACTATTTTTTAGTCCATTAATTCATTGTTATGCTTACAAGATATAGAAGGATAAGCATGTATTATATTGATATAACTATTCTTAGGATTAATACAATATTGAATCTATTTGGCGAGGATATTTTCTTGCAATGGTTTCTCCTTGTAAATTTTTTATTATGGTTTGCATATTCTTTCATTGTTGATTTCATTTAATCTTATGATCTATCATAGTTTAGTGATTTGGACGCACTAAAGTATAACATTTCTTTTTCTATTTATCCAATTTTTAATGTAACCTTTTATTTATCACTTAATTTAATGTGCATATTTAGAGAGTAAATTGTATTAATAAAATGATAGTAACGTTGGATTACATGTAGAATATAGGTGCAAGTTACAAGATAGCCACAATGGTTTACTGGTGGGATAACATAGAAAGTGGAAAATGTGGTAGTTCATACCACAAGCATACAAAAATGTAAACACACACACACACACACACACACACACACACACACACACACACACACACACACACACACACACTTATATGTACATATCTATATAGACATACATGAAGAGGGTGGATAAATAACCTAGTAGTGAATTTAGAAAATAGTGGATAGAGCATATCAATGATGCCACAAAGAATATGTAAACTATGTTAATTGGAGCCAAGGATATTGATACAATTGAAGTGATTTTATAGTTTAATTTTTTGAACCCATTATATAAATTTATATGGGGAATTCTTTACTGAAATGAGATATGGATGTTGCATGTCTCTAGGAAAATCTATCTTGATGTTGGTGGATGAACTATTAATCCTTTATCTCATGCTTATTGAACTACTCTAATATTATAATTGGTTTATCTTATTCAAGGCATTTATGATTGATATTTCCAAATGATTTCTTTAATGATTTTATGAAATGATAATATTGTTTTAGTGATAGATTTCACACTTATATAAAGTACTTCTCTAGCTACCTTAATACTCATTAAAATAGACCTATGGTTGAAATGGGCTACCCATTAGATAATTTTTCCAAATAGGTTAAAGCTAAAACTAACAAAGAAAGAGTTTCAATGCTCCATTGAAATACATATAGGTATGAAGATATATTCTAAAGGAGTAATTAGTGGATAAGGATTATTTTTCATTAACTAACACACTTGACATTTGTAAACTAGCATAGTGTGAGTTTCGAAATGAACTTGCACTATAATTAGCATTGCATGAAACTCTAATAAATAATACTTATATATAATGTAGAGAATTATGTTTGCATTCTTCAATGATTAAATAAACTCATTTGAATCAAAATTTTGTTAATGTTAGTATAATGGAAAATTGGTAATATGTATTGTAAACTTGTGTCTGAATTGCATAACCTCTCAATCATTTAATGGGCCTATTGACAAATAGGTTTAATTGTAAAGATATGCCATGATATAAATTACTATATTTTGTAACATAGAATTATTGCTTAGATTTCCATGATTAATTATAGCAGTTGCATGCATAGGCATCCAACGATCAGCCGATAGGGGTCCACCACAAATGGCTATAAAATGGGAAGTAAGAAACAAGCTTTTTTTTAGAATGCAATGTGAAATGTAAGTAATCAGTAATATTTGCAATTGTTTGATTGAGTCGAGAAAGGGAAAGTGTGTTAATAAGCTAATATGAAAAATAACGTGAGGTTAGTTCATAATAGGAGGCGAACCTTGTGATTTTGGACTTTACCTAGGATAAAATAGGTGGAGTAGATCGTAATGAAGAGAGATGTTGGAAAATAAATTTATATATTATTATGGATAATTAGATGGATAGATCAAGCATATCAATACATATGTATTAAATTTAAAGCTAGCCTATGTGTGCAATGAAAGGTATAAATTTGAATCACCTAACTTGAACATATTATAAATCACTTAATTTTGGTGTAGAGACTATTTTATGTCTTCATTTAATTTGAGCATTGTAAAGCATTTTAAACCTCATGTTATAGTCCACTTATATGTTCTTATCTCACACACAATGCATGTGAGATCAAGAACCATTTGCATAAAATGAAAAATTGATCTTTGCATCTCCACATCAAAATTTATTAGTTGAAAATTGATTATGAAAATGTAAAATAAAACCATAAGTCATGTTGAACAAATCTTATTATTTGCAATGTATCCATTATTTTTAATTTTAAGTAATTAATCATCAATAAATGATTGATCATTGGGAATCCATAATAAATTAATTATCAACGAATACAATTTTTCAATAAATTTATTTTTTAAAATTACAATTGAAAAATTAAATAAAATTTAAATTTTAAAATAATTAATTTTTTTAATAATAATAATTTCTCTCCAAAATTTAAGGTATGATATAATTTTATCTTTATTTTAGTTTTATATTTATTAGACCTAGATGCACATCTATATTTGACCTTTTTGTCTAGGTTAACCAATCAATTGATTGATTATTATTTAATTATCCTAAGATACATGTGCATACAAATACATGTCATACTTGAAGTTGTGGATTAAATAATATTTATGAAAAGTATGGAACATTAAAGGAATCTCATTTTTTAAAGAGTTATTAGTCATTCCTTTAATTACTAATATTCAATAAAAAAGTATTCTTTACAAAATTTAGTCCATATGCCATATTTTTTGCAATGCTTATGTGGTACTAGATAATTTATTACTTTGATGTTATTTATTTTGATTATTTTTTATTTGAATATTATTTATGATGGTCATCACTAATGATTTTTTCAAAAAAGAAAGATCTTTAATATTCAATACTTTTATAAGTAGTATTTACTCCATAATTTTGGAAATAAAAGCATTATTATGCATGTGATTTATGGGTTAGTAGTAGAAAAATAAAATGGAGACATAGAAAGGATTCAAAAGTAGTCAATTACAAGGAAATTAAAAATAAAAATATTAGTTTTTTATGAATTGCTTCTAGTAAAAATATAATCCCTAATTGGTGTAGGAATTATGGTTTGATTCTTTAGATATTAAAAATTTGAACAAATGGAAGCAAATAGATGTCCTAACACCAAAGAAATTTTGAACAAAATAGAAAAGGACTTAGATAAAACAAAATAATAAATGGATGACCAAATAGAATAACAACTTGAATTGTTGTCCAAATAAAAACAAATATGTAAATGCATTTATTCAGGAAGAAAGCAAAAATATTATATTGATAAATTTTATACCATTTGATCAGCACAAAAAGGATTATATAGGAGTAAATATCACTTAGAGAGTAAAGATGTTCATAGTCCAATCGAAGACTCACTCACACCATCTTTGATCCAAAACAAATAAATAGACCTCACCAAAAGAAAAATGTGATGACACGATACACATATTTTTCATTGTTAGAATAATTGAATAAAAAGGTATGCCTTGTTTTGAGGTGACGTTACCAAAGTCTCAAGTGCTTCCCCACCACTTGCTATGACATGAGAAACATGTTAATTATAGACTATGTTTCTGGAAGCCAGGTGTATACAAGGATTTGTGTACACATGTATCTATGTAACAAAAAATATATGGCATTAAAAGGAAAAGAACAAAACCTAAGCTCATTATCCTTCCTACTATATTGGCATCATGGAGCCTCGTGGACTCTAGCCAAACCCTCGAGCAAGAAAAGTATGAAACACCCACGGGAAATCTCATGGAGTTCCATCATACATCACACAATAAAAAAGTTGGGGAAAATCCGGTGTTTTCATATATGATCTCTCATATTGTAGTGTTTTCTTTGCTGTGGTAACTTTTAAAAAAATAGGTATTGGGATGGCAGTGCTGCAAGGTTGGGCTACCTCGATAGGCAGAAGCAGAGTGGTGAATGCTTTCTTACATTGTTTCATGATGGAAATGAACACAATAGGAGAAAGTATACCTTTTATACAATTTCTCTATTTGTCTATAATATTTAGTAGCAAAGAATGTAGCTTGAATTAGTTTATACCAATCTACAAAATTTTAGAATTTTGAAAGTTAAAAACAATTCTTGTCACATGGACAATAGAATAAGAACTCCTAAAGTGTCATGCAAAGAAAAAAAATACATGAGGACACAATCCTTAATTAAATGCACAAAAACATTTACCTGGGTTAAGATATGAAGAATACAAGAGCTAAACTATGGCAATGAACAACTTGTTATAGGGAGCTTCAAACAGATGAGAAAAAGAGAATATCATGAAACATATTGATACAATACATATAACATGTTCCATCCAGACAAAATAACCATAACAATTAACAGTTTGTTATAAGGAGCTTCAAACAGATGAGGAAAAAAGAATATCATGAAACATATTGGTACAAGACAAGCAGTCTATGTAACAGTTGTAAGAGGTGTTAGAATAACACTTAAGAATCACACAAATGACAGATGAATGAAAACCCACATTAAATGGAACTCATAAAGCCAATGGGTAGCAATAATTTGTACAAAATGGGTATAACGCCACATACTTAATTGAAAATTTGAGCTACATTACTTGGCATTAAATATTATAGACAAATAGAGAAATTGTAAAAGAGCTATTAGAATAACACTTAACAACCACTAAACTAATTTTATCTTGAATATATTTATGCTTTCATACTAACTGTCTGTACACACACACACACACATATATGCAATTACTCCTATGTTAATGGGTATAACACCAAAGATGCACATAGATAACTACAACTACAAATAATAAACTGAGGGTGAAAAAATTACTAACCCTAACCATAATTTTTGATGAAAGAAAGAAGATTTAATTGCAATTTCTCCATCCATATAGAGCCATAATCTCTTTGAAGTCTCCAAAATGGGTATAACACCAAACAATAAACAAAGAGCGAAATAAATGAACAATAAATTAATCATTTATGTAAAATACCCATGTAAAATGACTTACAAATTTTGGAGCACAACAGTTTTAAAACCCTTCAATCTATTATAAAACAAAGCTAAAGGCGATGATTTTTACAATAGTTTGCTATCAAACCAACACCATAATGGTTCTTTTGACAATGCAACTTAATCAATATATTTTCTCGCACATTTTGTAGCACATCAGTGTTAAAACCCTCCAACCTGCTATCAAACGGAGATGAAGGCGACGATTTTTTCAATACTCTATTATCAAACCAACACCACAGTGGCTCATTCAACAATGCAACCAAAAACAATATACTTTTCCACACTGCAACATTGAATATTGCATTTACTTCCTCCCACACCATTGTACAACAATGCTAGGATGCATTAACCCTCACGTGAGCAAACACTTACCATTCTGCTTCTGCGTATTGAGGCAACCAACTCCACCACTGCCAACCCACGTAATTAGAAAACTCCACGTCGTCATAAACAACATTGGGAAACTTGTCACTCGTCGTTAGTGATTATTAATTTATGGCGTTGAGAAATTCTATTCACGGCTGGGCTAACGAAAATTTCGACAGAATTTGAAACAAATAGCCTATCGACTAAATATATAGTGAAATTAATAGTTTTTAAATAATAATAACTAAAGATAATTATTACACAATTATTTAATCATATATTAAAAAATTATAATATTTTTACATCATATGACTAATAATCCTAAATTCTAATACCCAAAATTATATATTTTTAGTTAAATTATTAAAATTATATATTTATCTATTGTTGATAGATAAATCTGAACCATATACCACATATAAAAACTCCTCACAATAGAGTCATGAGTAAACGTGACCCAAACTCCTTTTCCAAACAATATAAATAAAATTAATTTATTGAAAAAAATTCAACTTACCAAATAACATCAAAAGTTAGTTTCAATAACTATTTCAACGTTCTAATTATTATAAAAGTTCATTCCATTATTTAAATTTTTTATATCACTTATACAAACGAGCTATATAAGAATTATATTCTACAATTACTTTGATTTTTAAATTTATTTTAAAACTAATTATTTTTAAAACTAATCGTCTATAATTCCAACCCTACAAATATTATTAAAAAGATAATTCAAATAATCAACAATCTAAATTAATAAAGCGTTAATATCTCAACGGTACAAAAAACTCACCAAGCCTCTGGAAGATATACACAGTAGAAGTAAAATTCATACTTCTGAACTTGCAGTTTAGCAAGTCATATGGCAGCCATTTTTAACTTGCAGAGTAACAACCCAAAATATATTTTTGCACAAGTAACGTTCGCACGTACTTTAATGGTAATGAACGAAACGTTCTGAACTCTCGAACTGAGTAATCTAGAAGAGAAAGTATTGCGAAGGAAACGCGTTGAATTGAAGTTAAAACAAATAAAAATCAGCCGACTACACTATTTCGACCGTCAGAAAAAGAAGACATCTACTGAATTATCCAGATGATGTCTCTGACATGAGTAAAAACAAACTACCAGTGCATACCCATCGATACAAGTTTAGACGTACTGTTCAGGCTTTGGTTTTCTATTTAACTTTTCTGCGAGCTATAAATTCTCTGATTTGGTTTGCTTGAGATGGGTCCTTTCAGAGTAAGGCAGGAAATAACAGAAAATAAACTTAAAAACAAATTATCCAAGTACCGTAGATATTTCTTATTGTATTTCCAAAGCTTCCATCTTTTGTTATGTACAGTGCTTGCCCACGAGATACACATGATTCTAACATAATTTCCTTAAGTTCAAAAGAAAATACAAACTCGTGGGTCGTTTGTCTTTAAGCCAGCTATTATCCATTTATTGTACATATATTCATTGTTTGTCACAGATGTAATCATTGAGCTAGTGCTTTATCCCTTACCCTCAGCGCCTGCTTCTTCTGAAATAACACTCACAAGCCAACTATTCTTTACCAAGTACATTGAGTTGACAGGCATCCAAGGCTTTTTGTCCTTATGGTTTAGATTGATCAATTGGTGTTGAGAATTTGTCCATAGGAAAAAAATAGTAGGTACTTTCTTTAAAAGTTCAAAATGTTTACAATTAAATAATAACAATGTATCATGTTTAATATTATGAAGTATAGTAATAGTGTATTGAGTTTCTGGATTGAAACTGTGTATGATTTTTTCACTCTTATCTCTGTATGTATTGTACGCTGATAACGAATCATAGAGTATGATCCAAAACATTGATGTGAAAAAATCATACACAGTTTCAATCCAAAAATACAGTATACCAATGTATTATGCTGTTACCCACCTTCATTATAAAAATATGCTTTGTATACCAAAAATATCTACAGCTTTATCCACTGTACTAGATATGCTCGTGTGCATTCGTTCCTACAGTAGACAAATTTCAGTTTCATTAAAATTGATAAAAGAATATGCAGGTTGTTTAAGTGCTATCATCCGGCATGTTTATGTTTGAATAGCAGATAGATTTTATTCTGGTTATAACTGAAAGCAGAATATGCAGGTTGTTTAAACCATTGCCTGGACTATGAGAATATTATGAATAGACTGGATTAAAGAGGAATTAGAAATAAAGCAAAGACGGTGTCAAGGTTGAGTACAGGAAACTTAAAAGACAAAAGCTGTACAGTGCATGGAGATTAGGTCAATTTCAATGCAGTGAGTCTTGTATTGTAATAGTACAATACAAAATAAATACTTAAAAATTGGAGTTAATAGCTTTAAGATTGATACTTTGTTGTTGAATGTTTGGATTTAAAGCATTGATCAACTTCATTACATAAAATATAAAGAACGATGGAATGCAAAATAAATGCTTGAATTTTAATTTCCATATCTTCTAAAATTTAAGTTTTTGGATTTTATGAAATGTTATTTTCACATCAATTGTATAACTTTATTGGAAACAAAATATTCTTATATATAAAAAATTATGAATCATATTTGTAATGCATCAATCCATAGATTTCTTGCCCAACTAATTGTTCCAGGATTTTTAGTGCAATCCCAAAAATAAAAAGCAAACAAGTTTTCTTTACAAAAGTTTACAAAAGATATATAATTGATCAAGAATGCATATGCACCACTCCTCTCATATTACACAGTTAATTGAAAGATAGAAAGTCAAAATGTATTGTTTACTTGTATTGATATTATATAAGATTTTGGAATCTTTTCAAGACACACGTTATATCATATCAAAAATAAATTCAATAATTTATAATAGAAATATAATTTTAATTAATGAAAAAAAAAAATGATTTCATCAGTTTTAAATTTTAACAGGTTAAATTAATCTATTTTAAATTTCATTATATTCTATAATATGGTATAATCTTTTTTCAACAATTATATGTCTTCTACTGATCTACATGGTCCGTCCTATTTTTGGAAGCAACAACTATGCACATTTTACCCATCACCAAACATAAGGAATCACCCATCAGCATAAACCAAGAAATAAGTACTTAACACAGGGAGTGAAGTCCCAATCATACAAACAAACATGGATCACCACACTCACACCATAAGACAAGTGAAATCATCATCCTTTCTTTCCAACACATAAATTGTTGGAGAAGAGAGAGATTTACATGATTTGTAACTATCCATATGTGTTGGTGACTTGTGCTATTTATGGAGATTGCAAGAATTGTGGGATTCATCTTAATCTAGCCTGCCTAATTAAGGCTGCTGTAACTCTTTATATGTAGATTCCAGACACAACTATGAATAAAACAATCACTCTCCCTTCTCCGTGGACGTAGGCTACGGCCGAGCCACATACTTCTGCATTTTATGATTGATCTCTTTATGGTATCAGAGCAGGGATTCATTTTTGGGTTTGCATTTTTCCCTGTCTTCTGGTTTCCAGCGCACAATCTTCCTCTGTTGTCTTCTAGTTTCCAGTGCACAATATTCCTCTGCTGTCTTCTAGTTTCCAGCGCACAATCTTCCTCTGCTCTCTTTAGCTCTCTTTGGGCAGCTATTGCTTGTGTGAGCTTGCCCAAACTATGCCATGTGGTTTCCTTTCAAATGCTTGAGGAGTGATCGACGTTCTAGGCTATAGACGTGTTGATCCAGACTGACATCGACAATAGAACAGTTTTTTGGCTTCCACCACAACTATTTTTCGGCTTAGCAGTGAGTGTGCCTATTTTCTCTAGCAGTAGGGGCACCTTTTTTTCTTTAGTGGCAGAGGCGCCAATTCTTTTGTCTGCCTTTTTTGCCGAGATCTGTCTTGTTCAAATATTGCCTACTGTTTCATGCTGAGTTCAGTTCAGGAATCTGGTGTGTTGCGGAAGTCTCCATTGTAAGTGCCTTTTTTTGCGATTCCTTTTTTGCTCCTTTCATGGCCAAGTTTGATTCGAATCCTAGTTGGAGACTGTCATCAGTTCCGTTAAATCGTATTAATTATGTAGCATGGTCTAGAGTTGTTACTCTTTCGCTTGGTGGCAAGAAAAAATTTGGTTTTGTTAATGGTGATAAAAATTGTCCTCAAAATATTGAATCAGGATATGAGGATTGGATATCCAATGATCAGCTTGTTCGATCATGGTTACTCAATTCGATGGAAACTCATATTGCCAAAATTTTCACTTTTTCTAATTCAGCAAAAGAACTGTGGGATTCAATCACTGAATTATATGGGAACCAAAATAATGTTGCCCGTATTTTTGAACTCACTCTTAAAATTGCTGCAGCCCAACAAGGTGAGAAAACCTTTAGTGAACACCTTGGGAATCTTAAAAAACTATGGGACAAATTGAACCTGTATCATCCACATACCACCGATGCCCAAACTCTTTTGAAACGAGCTGAGGATAAAATTTTCTCACTACTTCGTAGCCTAAAGCCTGAATATGAATACATAAGGCGCAATCTTCTGATGGATGCCACATTACCTACTCTTGCTGGTGTTTGTGCTATTATTCAGCGAGAGGAAACTCGAAGAAAGACTATGAACTCAGAATCCAAAACTTCAACAGAGAAGATTGAATCTAATGTCCTGTTGGCTGAAAAGGATGATAAAAGAAAGCCTCACTTTTCTGACAAAAATAGGAATGTTTCTCGCTACAAGGGTAAGAAGGAACTCTATCAATGTGATCACTGCAAGAAAACTGGGCATACCAAGGATCGTTGCTGGGAATTACATCCACATCTCAAATCTGAATACAAGGGTCGGAAGGATCATGCTGCTATAGCCGAGACTTCTCTTTCAATCAATCAGTTGGGTCATCTTCTTCAACAACTCAGTAGGACTGTCTCTTCTGGCAATAGTCTGCCCACTTCCTCTCATGTGTCAGGTAATCTTCATGCTTATCTTACTTCCAATTCCAAAATTAATTCCTGGATTATTGATTTTGGATCTACAGATCATATGGCCAATAGTCCTTCTTCAGTAACCAATTTTATTCCAAAAACTGATAAGCATGATATCTCTGTTGCAAATGGAACTACTGTTTCAGCCTTACGAAGTGGTAAAATTAGTTTCATTTCTCATAATGCTCCATCTGATGCTCTAGTTGTCCCATCCTTCCCTGTTCAACTTATGTCTGTTGGAAAAATTACTAATTCTTTAAATTGTGATGTCATATTTTCTCCAACATCTGTCATCTTTCAGGATCGAAAGTCGAAGAAGACGATTGGTAAAGGAACATACTCACATGGACTTTATTTTCTAAACTCCTGCAATAAGGTGTATCACGCTAGTGGTGTAATTGAAAGTCACACTTTACATAAACGGCTTGGACATCCATCCAACCATATCTTGTCAAGACTTTGTCCCTCTGCTTCTGTTGATTCTGATGTCTGTGATGTTTGTCAGTTTTCTAAAAAAACACGTTTACCTTTTGTCAATTTGTCTTCTATGTCTACTGAGTTGTTTGAATTAGTTCACTCTGACTTATGGGGACCTGCGCCTATTGATTCTTATGATGGATATAAATATTTTGTGTTGTTCATTGATGATTTTTCTCGTGCTACATGGTTATACTTGTTAAAATCAAAAACTGAAGTGACTTATGTCTTCAAAGATTTTCATACTATGGTGTTTAATCAGTTTGGTGCTAAAATTAAAACTTTTAGCTTTGATAATGGTACCGAATATGTTAAAGGATATTTTTCAGAATATCTTCAAAGCCAAGGCATTATTCATCAAACAAGTTGTGTCGGAACTCCACAACAAAATGGGGTGGACGAAAGAAAGAATCGACACATCCTGGAAACCGCACGGGCCCTTATGTTTCAAACAAAGGTCCCAAAACAATTTTGGTCTCATGGTGTATTGACCGCTGCATATTTAATCAACCGTCTTCCCAGCCATGTTATTAAGTTCAAGTCACCATTGGAGATACTCAAAAATAGGATACCTGACATCTCACACTTGAGGGTATTCGGATGTGTTTGTTATGTGCACCGGCAAGCAATACATAGAGATAAGTTAGAAGCTCGCTCTACTCGGTGTGTATTTTTTAGGTATTCTTCCACTAAGAAAGGGTACATATGCTATGATCCAGTCACTCGTAAAATTGTTGTTTCACGTGATGTCCATTTTGTGGAATCTGAATCTTTTTTTACAGCTTGTGTTGACTCTGGGAGTCGGTCACAGGGGGAGTTTGTGTCTCACCCAGTTCCGCCTCCTACCATTACCAATGAGGATGTTGTTCCTGATCATGATGCAGAAGCTCCTGAAGCACCACCAATCCCCACATCTCCTCAAGCTACTCGACGATCGAGTAGAGCAACTCGTCCTCCAGAGCAAATGAAAGATTTCTTCACTTATCATGCTACATCTTATCCTATACAGGAACACCTGTCTTATAATAATATTTCTCATTCTCACCTAGCTTTCTTGAGTACTGTTGATCATAATCAAGAACCTAAGACTTTTAGAGAAGCTAACTCCATTGCAGTTTGGAGGAAGTCTATGCAAGATGAGCTACAAGCTCTAGATGACAATAACACATGGGAGATTGTTAAGCTACCTCCAGGAAGGAAAACTATCGGATGCCGTTGGGTGTACAAAAATAAATACAACAGTGATGGTTCCTTAGAACGACATAAGGCCAGACTTGTTGCTAGAGGATTCACACAAACATATGGCGTAGATTACTAGGAAACTTTTGTGCCTGTTGCAAAGATGAACACATTTCGGGTCCTCATTTCCCTTGCTATCAATCAAGACTGGAAATTGTTTCAAATGGATGTCAAAAATGCATTCTTGCACGGTGATCTTAAAGAAGAAGTTTACATGAGCATCCCACCTGGGCATCCACAAGAGGCCAAGTTTGGTTTAGTGTGTAAATTAAAAAAGGCAATCTACGGGCTTAAACAATCTCCACGGGCCTGGTATGCTAAGCTTAGATATGTCCTTATGTTGAATGGGCTGAAACGAAGTAATGCAGATCCCTGTTTGTTTGTTAAAAGAAGTAACTCTGGTATTGTTGTTGTGCTAATTTATGTTGATGATATAGTCATTACTGGTGATGATCAAAATGCAATTTCTAAGCTAAAAATTTTGCTACACAATAGATTTGCCATTAAAGATTTGGGAACTTTGAAGTACTTTCTAAGATTAGAAGTTGCCTACTCAAAAAATGGCATCTTTCTTAATCAACGAAAGTATGTGTTGGATTTGTTACAAGAAACTGGTAAATTTGGAATCAAACCATCAGATACGCCAACGGATAGCAGAGGAAAATTGGATGATACTGGTGCATTGTTGCCTGATATTGGTCAATTTCAAAGATTGGTCGGTAGGTTAATCTATTTAACCATTACTTGACCTGACCTTTCATATGCAGTAAGTTCGGTAAGTCATTTCATGCATGCTCCCAAGGCTCAACATATGCAGGCCGTCACCAGAATTTTATAGTATCTAAAAGGGTCCCCAAGCAGAAGTATATGGATGCATAAGACTGGTCATAATTCTATTACTGCCTATACTGATGCTGATTGGGCAGGATCTCCAATTGATCGAAGGTCTACAACTGGATATTGTACCTTTGTTGGCGGTAACTTGGTCACATGGAAAAGTAAAAAATAGAGTGTTGTTGCTCGTTCAACTGCTAAAGCAGAATATAGAGCGATGGCATCATCTACCAGTGAAATTATATGGCTTCGAGCTCTGTTGCAGGACCTTGGTTATTGTTCGTCTCTACCAACTGAATTATTCTGTGATAATCAGGCTGCTATGCATATCGCTTCAAATCCAGTATTTCATGAGCGCACTAAACATATTGAAGTCGACTGCCATTTTGTTCGAGAGAATGTACAAGCTAATGTCATCTGCACAACCTTTGTCCCTACAACTCAGCAATTGGCGGATATATTTACAAAAGGTCTTCCAGCTCTCAAGTTTCAAGAAGTATTGTCCAAGTTGGGCTCTATTGACATTTTTGCACCAACTTGAGGGGAAGTGTTTGAGAAGAGAGATATTTACGAGATTTGTAACTATCCATATGTGCTGGTGACTTGTGCTATTTATAGAGATTGCAAGAATTGTGGGATTCATCTTAATCTTGCCTACCTAATTAAGGCTGTTGTAACTCTTTATATGTAGATTCCAGACACAACTATGAATACAACAATCACTCTCCCTTCTTCGTGGACGTAGGCTACGGCCGAACCACATACTTCTACGTTTTATGATTGATCTCTTTATAAATAGATTTCAATAGGCACTACACATAGCAACAATATTACAAAATGGAAGAGATTAAATATTCCCCATTTTCAGAAGCATACAAAGGCACTCCTCTCCATACAAGATCTCTCTATTTCAGTTTGAGCTTCTTCTTGATAGACAGCTCCTCCTCATTTGTCCAACTCTCTTATTTTATAAAACGAAATCACTCCTTTTCGTTTGAAATAGCCACCTCATGGCCTTCTTTAGCATTTTCCCGATCACACAACCTTCTCTCTCCTTATTCCACTCGCAACCCCTTTCTTTTGTTCTTAGGCCACTCCCCTATCTCCTATGCTATCAGCGAGGAAGGAGATCTAAATGTTTACTAAGTTATGTAGCACATCTCTTCTACTTCATCTTACGCATTGCCATCATCTCTTCTTCCCTTAGATGCAACCTTCTCTAAACTCCTTCAAATCCTAGCAGGGTCTCTGTTGAGCACCAAAATGTTAAATGTGGTTGGTGGTATACCAAATGTCCTTTTCTCTCTCTTTCCTCTTCCCATGTTCCATAACGAATCCCATTTCAAAACTAGTGGAAGAATCGAATTTTAAATTGTGGACAAGAAAATAGAGCCCTACATCAAACTCCCATGTTTACAAAAACTGTGAGCCCCTGCGAGCCAAAACTGTGTTACTGTAGCTCATAAACTATGTTGCTGCAGGTAATTTTGCAGTTAGATGTCTACATTTTTCTTCTATTTTGTGCCTTTAACATGAGCCATTTTCCTCCTTGTAACTTTGTCTAATATGTTGCCAAATCTCCTTCATATAACCAACATATCTACTATCTTTTTTCTGAAAATCAATTCTCCTGTGTGGTATTCATGGAATAAGTAAATAATAAAAGATGGTTTTGCACCCATCCTAGAAACTAAACCTTTTTCCTACCTCAATCGCTCTTCCTTCATTTTCATTATCCTTTTCTTATATATCATAACTTAATATTTCATTGAGTAGTCCTTCATCTTCCATTGTAAACTACTCTTTTGGATTCACCTTCTCTCAGATTATGGCCTCAAACCACTCATCCAATATTCTTTCAACATCTTTATCTTCTTGACCTATAACCTACACTTTCTCCTTCATCGCCTTCATGTCCACTATTGGACATAATGTAACTTTCCCTTCACAAAAATCAATAAATATATTGTTATGGCAATATTTAATTACCATTAGTGCTTCTTCTCACAGTGTCCTCTCCACTTCTTCATCATTATTTATTACAACCTCATAGCCACTTGCTTCCTCTTGATTAAGTATGAGCATCCATTGCTCATTCTCTTTTCACTCTTTTACAACTACTATTGTCTCTCCCTTTGTTGTAGTTAGTTATACCATGTCTACTAATACAATGTCTCGCCAATGGAAAAGAAAACAATGCCATACCTCCACTCCCTACTTGTAGAAATACATTTTCTTCATACCCTCTTCCATGCTTAGAGCTTCCTTGTAGTTGTCACATGTTTCTTGCATTTGTAACAGTTCTCTATTGTCATCACATGTTGCCCTTACTTCCACCACCTAACACATAGTACCATGCATTCCCTGCTTTGCTTATGTGCATAAAGGCTCTTCATTGGTCACTATCTTTACTTCTAACATCTCTCCTATAGTATATAGTCCATTTTATTGAGCTATATCATCTTATAGGATCATTTCATTTCCAATTACTACTCCAACTAGCAACACCATGAATGTTTTACTATCAACATGTTCATCTAAAGTATCATCTTCCCTTTTTGCATGTACTTACACCATCTCTTATCCAACTCTTTGCTTATGCTCTTTTTCTACATTTGGAGTCATTATCTTCCTATCATCCTCATTTATTCTTATCATCACCATCTCTCTACTATGTTCTATAATTCTAACTTGTAGCATCTCTAGAAATACATTAGCTCCACTTTCAACTTCATTCTCACATCTTCCTTATGTTGGACCTGCTTATAGCATCTTCTTTGCAACATTTTCCCTATACTCTTTAGTTGCATTCACTTGTATCAATTCTTGTTTGATATTCTCCCTACAATCTACTTTTGTTTCTTTTCCTTGTAGCACTTGATTTGGGCCTACTTTTCACACTTTGGTAACTTCTTGTATTTCCCTTATTGCTTCACACATAGATTACTCCTTGCCTCTCTCATGACACCTTTGCTTTCCTTTTTTCCTTGAGTGGCAAGCTCATTTGGCTTGAAATACTAGCTTGTAGCATCTCTTTTGCTGCTACCACTACTTCATATTCCTCCATGGTCACATTGTTCCACTTTGATTCTCCAATTATCTCTCCAACCTTGGCTGTGCACAATAGCACTCCATGCATTCCTCTTCTCAACATGCCTCTCTTACAACCTCATTCTACATTATAAGTATTTCATTTCTTTCACTACTAACCTCTAGAGATGCCAAAGAAAAATTGCTAGCAAAAACATTGAACTCATTCTTACCCTTTCTACTTTCTCCACCATGCCTATCTTTTCAACCACTTACAACTTATGGGTTGCCTCATATATCATCATAGCTATTGTACCAACTCCTTGCAACATGTACTTTGCATTCTCTTCCTTGTCCTCATCCTTAGGGATTTTCATCTCCTCTATCTTGCTGTCCATGAGGTTTTTTGATGGAAGAACATATAAGTCCACAAGTGATCCTACATCACCAAAAATATTTACAAATTTACATTTTTAATTTTCTTCAATTTTGTTGTGTTTGCTAATTTGTTGATATCTTGACAACTTACTTTTCAAAGAGTGCTATAAAAAGATTGAAAATTTATATGAGTTTCAAGCTCATAACCAAACTACAGTTTGTTTCTAATTTTCTTCAAGACTCACACAATTTGTTATAGTGTTAATTTTTGTTTCTATAAGATTATTTTATTTGACTATCGTAGAAATTGCTTTAGGAAGACCGTAATTTTGTATAATTTATTTTTTAGGAACTATATTTTCCTCTACTATAAAACTTATGTAATGTTGCTACAAAAAGATTTTGACTTGGAATTATTATTTTTATTCCTACTAATGTTGTGAAATCATTAGAGAGTTATTTTAGACCTAAACCGAGAATTCATGTAAGAATATTTTTGAACTACTAAGTAGACTATATTTGCAGCTCTAAAAGACTATATTTTCTATTACAAAACTTACATATTGAAATGTTGCTATATTAGTATTTATGTCTAAACAGTCAAAATAGTACAATTCCTTATTTTGCAAAAGAAAATGTAATACATAAAAAAATGCTTCAAATATTAATATTAACTCAAATATTTATTGAGTACATAGTGTGAAGGTTACTATGCAAATAGAAGTCATATTTATTAAAGTAACCAGTTGTGACTTTCTATTTCAGAAAGGGATTTTATTTATCTTTTTTAAGTTCTAAGTCATTGTGGAATCCAACTATTTCAACATTAGGTGCTTTTATCCTTTAAAACTGCCAAAAAAAACTTTCATTCTATTTTTGAAGAGGAGAGACTTTTGTCTTTTTCCAAGCATTGTGGAATCTAACTATTCCAAAATTAGGTGATTTTGTCCTTCAAAATTGCCAAAGAACTTTATTTCTATTTTTCAAGAGGAAGGTTTTTGTCTTTTTCCAACAAGACAATTCGATTAAAGATTTACCAAAGGAAACTAATCAACTTCATTTGATTTTTTTATATTTTGGTAACGCTTACAAACTTTGATAGCAACTAAACTTGATTATATTTTTTATGTCATTCTTTTGTGAAGGTTTCTTACTTGCATGGAGTTTTGGGGAGCTATTTCTTGGGAGTTTTTTATCATCGAGGATGCAAGTTTGTTGTGGTGGTGGGTAGCTTAAGCCTAAGGGTTCCAAATATTTTGTAGTATGAAAAAAAGAGAATAGGAATGGATACTAACTATGACCATAGAAGGGATGTGAGAAGGGAATAAAAAAAATTAGAAGGAAAAGATAGCTAAGAGAGGTGTAAAAAAAAAAATTAAAGAAAAGCAATGGATTTAGGATTGAACTATCAAATAAAAGAGGGTTATGAAATGTAACTATGGTGAAAGATCTTTCCATTGAAAGATTGAAAACATAGCAGCTTGGAAAACCTCTATGAAAAGAGGTGCAAAATTTTGTTACTAGGATATAAATAGATTTCAAACCCCGAATGTGTTGAAGGGATTGTAAGGAGAAGAAAGACTATTGAACTCTCATTGTGAGAGGAATGGCAGGCTACGAGAATTATTATAATAGTTGTAGTTAAATATTTGATTTTGTAAGTTGTTTGTTGCTGCACATTACTAATAAATTGATGAAATTATTAAGTTTTATATTGCATATAGACTTACATGTGCATAGGAATGCGATAAAATTATATAAACTGCAAAATTGAGTAATTTTTAGTTAAACCCCTAATCTCCATTGCACCACATTCTATGGGCTACACATGACCCATTTCCTCATCTATAGGTTACCCACATGATATCTCTTGAACTGTTCATTGCCTCTCATTACAGTCTTCTTCTATTGTTTTTCAGTCCTCTTCTTTGTCCCCTTGTTGGTACAGTTAATATACATCCATGGCTGCTTCTCTCTTTATTCTCCAAGGTTTCTAACCTTGCCTTAGTTTCCCTAAACGCCCTCAAAATATAACTTCAAATTTCTCCTTCAAGTTGGCTGTTGCTTCAAATCTTTCTTCATCCTCATTGTTACTGCCTATCCTTTTGTGAGCACGGCTTCTTCTCCTCGTGTCACCTGTAAGGCATTTACATCTATCGTACTCCCCTTATAGCTCATATTGCTCCATGTATTCTTCATGTTATATCTATTATAATAGCCTCTTCTATCTCCTTTGTGGCAACTTGCGATCTTGACTTACACCTCTCCCCTCCAACTCATTTGGCTATAATTCTCTATGTTGCCGGGACACACAAACTCAATTCTTCACACAAACTACTACCTTGTCGGGCTCCTTCTAACTCCAAATCACGTAATATACACATTTCCCATCACCCAATTGCAAGGAACCACTTGTCAACATAAACCAATAAAGAGGCATTTAACACAAATAGTAAAGTCCCGAATCATACACACAAACATGGCTCACTGTATTCACACCATAAGAAATGAAATCACCATCCTTTCTTTCACCATATGAATAGATTACAATGTTCAAGCGTTATACATTGCTATACAAAATGAAGGGGATTAAATCTTCCCTCATTCTCAATAGAATACAAAGGTACTCCTCTCCATACAAGATCTCTGTCTTTTCTCTCGACAAACAGCTTCTCCTCATTTGCCTAGTTCCGTTGTTTCATAAAATGAAATCATACCTTTGACTTTACACGCTAGCGGCTTCCTTTTCCCTTGACATGGCTGTTATGTGACCTCCTTCGATATTTTCCTGGTTACACCTTCTTCTCTCGGTATTCCCACTCACAGCCTTTTGCTTTTGTCCTCAAGCCACTTCCCTGTCTCCTATGTTGCGAGGAGAGAGATCTAAATGTTTTCCTCAATCGTGTTGCGCACGTTTTCTCCTTCCTACAAATTGCCATATTCTCTTCGTCCCTTGCATGCAGCCTTCTCTAAATTCCAAATCCTAGCTAGGTCTCTATCGAAAGCCAAAATGGGCCCCTATTAAATGCTTGCAGAGCCCTTCCCAGCTAAAAAGCCTGCCCAAATCTTTAATTTGGGCGCCAAATCTGAAAGTTGTCATTGAAATAAGCGGTCTTGGCAGGATCAAAACTACCTACCCTTCGTACTCTGCTCACTTCAGCGTTAAATGTAGTATTTGGCATGTCAAAAGTACGTCTCTGTCTCTCTCTTTCCTCATCCAACGGTCAAGATTGAATTATATGTCAAAATTTGATTCGAAATTGTACAATTGATGATAGTAATAGTATGTTTTTGTTTAAGTAAAGATCCAAAATGACTTTTACAGAATAGATACCCTTAAAACTCTTTCATAGGCAGGGAATCAAATGTCGATGGGATATTGCTGGGTCGCCCCTGCACCATATTTGTTATAGGAGATTTATCTAAAGATTGGTATCTATATATTTGCTTAACAGTTATAATACTAACTCTTGTATTGGAGATTTTCAAGGAGATCTGTATCTATCCCCCTTTAAATCTTGATGACAATGACCCATTGAAAAAGGTCAGCAGAGCACTTGTCTGTCAACCGCAGAGAATTGCAGCAAAGCAGGCCTTCTTTGGAGAGGCGTGACTGTTGCAGCAACGTATATTTCATGTACATTTGAAGTTATGCTAAAGGTTAAAACTAAAGTCTGATTATTAAAACCATGCTCTGTTCAAATGTATTAATTGCTTAGGACCACACCATAAGAGAAAGCGAAGCAACAACTTTACAGGTATGAGTAAGCCTTTAGCCTCAGAGGCGTCAGTCCTTTCAAAAATGTCAGCCATCACAGAAAGCAAACAAAATTTTCCAAAAGTTTCTTCGTCGTTATCCCCTTACTATCCTTGTCCACGCTTAACATATAGGAAGTTTGAAAGGAAATACACACTGACGCTGGAACCAGGAAATTTACGTTTAAGCAAACTGTGTTATGTTATCATATACAGCTTTTCACCCATAAATCATCGTACTTGTGCAAGGGGATGTACTGCAAAATTCTTTGTATTTACAACTCTGTACGGCCTCTCTAGCTCTAGTCATCATTATTGCCAGGCAGTATTAGGTTTAGACCCATTTCTTGGGATACAAAGAGCGAAATTCTGAACATTTCAGTTGGCTATCAAACAACTGCCATGGGAATATTTTAAAAGTAATTCTAAATGTTGGCATGAGTTTCTCAGTGCATGCAGTATACAGTGTGTGTTTTTTCCTTTATAGTCTGTTATCCGTCTAGTTCGATCTCTAGCTTCATAAAAAGCTTTGCCTTCAAAATGAATTCATACAAATAGTTCACATGAGTTTTCTACAGTCCAAGGAATATAATGTTAAGAATGCTTGTGGATTTACAGTATATGCATATTAATATTTATAAAAATATAAAATATAAGAGAATTTAAAATATAAAAATATTAAGATAGTAGTTTTTGTTTTTATATCAAATTAAAAATAGATAAATAGATAGATCCATCATAAATATGAACTAGAATCAAGATTAAATATTTAAATTAAAGAGATTATACTAAAGTTTTATAATATCAATTAGAATTAAAATAAAACTAAAAAAATAGTAATTCTGGGTAAATTTTGGATTTAGAATATCATATTCAGATGGACAAGAATAGATATAAACCACGAATTATCAATTAGAATTAAAATATAGTATTAAAAATATTATAAAATAAAAATATTTTTTATTAGAAAGTAGGGAAGGGTCTTGATCTCGTATGGAGCATACAACAAAGTTGAACAACCTAACAAAAAGACTGGCCAAACACAACAACTAGTTAGAAATAGAAGGAAAATAACAACACTAGCAAATAGACCAATAGCAAGAATGGAGCCACCAACAAAAGACTGAATAGAAACAAAAAACTAGAGAGAAATGACTCAAGCTCCAAAGCTAGAACCAACGAATTTTCCTACAAGGGCTTGTTAATCAAAACTGAGACCTTCATAGAAGTACATTTCTTCTTACATTGCAGGGTTGTCAAAGAAGAATTAGAAACCAAATTTGAAACATTTAGATCGAAAGGGGGAGAATCCCACTCAGAGTAACTAACAAGTGGAACAACAGATACTTCAGATGAAGCATCCAAATCGAATCTTGAAGCAACATGACTCAGAGATAAGACAACCTTTTCTAGAATGGGGTTAGCAGGTGCCTCAAGGGAGGCAACACACAACAGTAGGAGCAACCTTGTCCAAAATCAACATAGTAGAAGCCACGAAAGAAACAACACCATCAACAATATGATTATTCTTCTACACAGAAGGAGAAGGAGGTCTGGAATCATTGCAATTAGAAGAAGAGTTTGCATTAGGGTACAGAGTTAAATGTTCTCAAAGAGATTCTTCCACCAAGTGGAGGATGAAACAGGATGAGAGCCATGAGGATAGTCACAAGCCAAGTGACCAGTAGCATTTAAACAATGTCTATAGTGAAAAAGGATATCTTCGTAATCCACCAACTAAGACCAAGACCAACCATTAACCTGAAGCACTACCTCACCAGGTAATGCCTAAGACAAGTCAACTGCCACCAAAATTTGAGTGAAGGATGTGTGAGTAAAATTCTTGGAAGCAAATTATCCACTTTCAAAAAACTACCTAGAGCATCACCAATGCCATCATAAGCAGAGGGGCACCAAAATTGTAAGGGAAGATACAACAATCTCACCCAAATACACATAACATCAATGGGTTACTTCAAAGGGTTAAAGGAATTAACTGAAGGCCTCATGGACAAGGGATGAGAGTCCCATTCTCACACACCATGATCCAAGATAGTTTGTCTCCCATAGAAGAATTAAAGAAAAAAATAAAAAACATTTGGTAGAAGGGTAAATCTCCATCTTACCCTCCCCCTAAAGGTGTCTGTTGCTTTGATATCCAAAGGTGCAAATCTGGAAGAGAAGTCTACAAGTGGAAAAATATGCATATAAGACCCAAATTTGAGAAATAATCAATGTAGTTCGAGACCTCTTGTCCAAGAGAAATCACAAAAGCAACACACATGCAAAAGAGGGTACTTAGGGCCCACACCCACAATACCAGACCTCACAGCCACAAGAAAGGATTTGGTAGCCTAAGAAAACTAGGAGAGCTCTTTACAAGAGAGCCCTTTAAAGCACCCATAGTCAAGGATTGAAAGACAAAAACATAATCAGCAATAGAAGACACATTCATACCCAACGATTGAGCATCCATTGAGGGATCAATGATCAAGTCACACTTAGGAGAAATAGGCAACATGCGTACAAGGGAGCGAGAGAGGCGGGGGGAGTGGAATTCAAATTTGCAAAAGAGCAAGAGCACTAGGAGCTGTGTTCCATCACGTTGAGTTTTTTAAGAAGCTCAATTGTTAAGAACAATTTTTAGTTTTTATGTAGATTTAGAACATTAATATTTAGATAAATAGATAGATAAATAAATAATTATAAATTATAATTAAAAATAAAAATAAAAATTAAACATTTAAAAATCAAGAAAATAAGTTTATATATAAAAATTAAAAATAAATAAATTAAATATCTTCAAAATAAATATATAGGTAATTGTGAATAAAAGCATATTTATTTACAAGATATGGTAAGTTTTTAAATTAAAAATAATAAATATATTTATGTTATTTTGAATTTTGAATTTTTTGGTTTAAGAGTAAAAGAGGGTTTTTGAAAGGGTTCAAACTTTTTTAAAAGGATTGAGAATGATATAAGATAGATATTGATTACCATAAAGATAGTTCTATAGAAAAAACAACATTAAGATAGTAAAACAATAATAACCAAATCAAATGTCACTTCATCGAAGGGGAAAAAATTAACAAACATAGGGTATACCATCTAATTTAACAAGGGACCAACTAGTTCAAGATAGCTTGAAGTCATACCTCTTTAGAAGACTAATCTTCCTTTTTTTAACTAGCATAATTGAATGAAAAGAATGCAAAGGAAATGTAGAAAATCTCCCAACTAGTTTCATCTTAGTTTTCTCCTTATTTACATAGGGTGAGCAAGGAAAACATAGAAGAATTGTATTGGTTTATTGAAATTTTCTTCTTGGATCATACTAAGTAGACTCTCATTACCAATAGCCCACTACCTACAATCCACTTTTAGAATCCTGTCATTCAAATGCTTCTTGTCAAGAGTCTTAAAATTGTAAATATTATTTAGTTCATTCTAACCAAATAGGGAAAAACTTCCTCATCTCTATTTAGCATGGAAAATTCTTCAATAACTTTAGGGTGACTAAGGTCCTTTTTTTCTTTTTTAATCTAAAAATTACGCTTCCTCTTACTTTTTGAGAAAATAAAATAGTGTGGCCTATTTTAAGGAACCTTTGGCACACAATTGAGGAATACTCATAAATAACTTATTGCATCTATTCTTCCAATTTAGAAGATTTTGAACAAAGAAGGAAGCACCTTATCCTCATCCACATTCACACAAAATCTAACAAATAAAAGGTGTTTCTTAAATTTGGTAACCACATTAAAAGTTATGAGATGATCAAAAATTTTATCAATACCCTTAGTGCTTCCTTCCAATATTCTAATAATAAGCCTAGGAGCCTAGCCCAAGTTGACATTTTGTAAATGCATGCCTTCTCAAGATCAAAACTTAGTTTCCATTTTATAAATAGAAGCCTTAACATACCAAGAAACCATGGTCCATCCAAGAGAGTCTAGATATAATCTTCACAGTTTAAAAAATAAATAAAAAAGAATCCATTTATCAAAGCTAAGATCTCAATTTGGCCACATATTTCCTATATTGAGCCCATTCTCAAAAAAACATCAATATTTGATCTAGCTCCTAAAATTTTTCCAATAAAAAAAACTCCATCTTGAAGGATAACCTCAATTGAATTAGAAACCCTATGAATCATGCCCTTAACTTTCCCAACTTGTTTTAAGAGTAATGATTAAATAAGAATGGAACAAGAGTAAAGTGTTTACAACATCAATAAATTCTAGAGATGCTACAAGCCTATACCTCTGTGTCTACAAACATTGACAGTTAGAGCTATAAGGACCTTACAACACAACTACCTCATCTTCAAGCCCATATGGCTTCAAATCCTCTCACTCAATATACATCTCACAACTAGAACATTTCTGGACACCAAAATAGCTACCACCAACACACGTAGACACATACCTTCAAAATCTTAACACCACATATCAATTGACAATCCTTCAACTGCATATTTCCTTCCACCTACAAAACCATCTAGAGAAACCACAAAACGAACAAAGATAACATTACAGCTAGACTCAAGGAGAAGAAAACACCTTTTCAACCCTTGCAAAGAGTTCCTCCCAGCAAGAAAGCTTCGCTCCATAGTAGCCATAACAGCCATGGGAGGCATAAAACTTTTGACATTAGAAGACCCTACGAAAGGGCATTCTTTCACCATAAACCACACCACTAAAGCTTTTTGATAAGCGTCAAGCTATCTTGCTTTCTCATCTAAATCCTCATTCCACTCATCCTTATCTTCATCATCCTCATCCAAGTCTACTTCGATCTTTCGTAAGGGCGATATTATTACCCAAATTTGCAGTGTTCTATTTCAATGAAAGATTAGGGTACCCAAAGATATCATCTCCCAGAGTTTGTAGAGTTCTATTTCAATGAAAGATTAGGGTACCCAAAGATATCATCTCCCAGAGTTTGAGAGTTCTGTGTCAATGAAAGATTAGGGTACCCTGTATAATTTTTATATACATAGGAAGCACATCAGTGCCTGTAATGGGAGTAATGTTTTTAGAAGATATATATTTCACTAGCTTATATCGTATAGACGTAAGTTCACCGTTAATAATCAACGATAGCATGGAAAACTATGCCGCAAACAAATACGAAATCTAAGAACGGGATACTTGAGTTTGTCCTTCCACGAATCCTTTTTTCTTTTTTGAAATCTTAGCAGTCACGTAACTAGCTGGTGGTTGTGTAGAAAAAAGGATTCTGGATTTTGTTTTGTGAGGTAACAATTTTAATTGTAATAATTTAAAAAGATACACAGTTTAAATCAGAAGTATACAATTTTCAACTTATGGACTGTGGAAAACTCATTTCAACTATGAAATAATTTAACCAATCTGTTCTATACATATGTAGAAGGTTAATCGATTTTTAATCAATTTTATTTAATGATCTTAATTTCATCAATCCATAAATTTTAACGATGTCTCCCAGATGATAATAGTTGATTATAAGCATAGTGGATAGCGAATATGCCAGAATTATCTATATGTGTCTTATATCATATACTCTTGTACATTCATTAATGTGCTTTTGCCTTAACAATCAGATTAAACATAACCTTGAAATTTAACTAGTTTGACATGTATTTAACCAAATTTTTACATATAATAAATTTCAGGTTTATCAAAAATGGAAACCTTGCATTTGCAAAGAATAATACCAAGAAAATTAATTGTTCGGTATGTGTTTAAAACTAATTAGACATATTTAAACTGATGTATTGAACATTCTTTCTTGAATGTATTTATCATTTCATTTTTAATAATAGAGGAACTATCATGATGATAGTCATTGTATTATTGGAAAATGAGTCACATTTGAATTAAAGATGGATTGGTCATCAAGAAGAGTGGTAGCTCAATGGTAGAACACTCCATCAACAATGAGAGGTCATAGGTTTTAGTCTTAACTGGTCTAGGAAAAGTTTAACATGGTATTAGAACATAGATTAATAGAGCTAGGTTAAGATAGGATCCTTGAGCACTTGTAGTGTGGCTTAAGGGGCATTGAAAAATGAGCCACACCTTAACCAAAAACAAACCAATCACCAAGAGGCTTGGTAGATCATTAGTATAACAATCCAACAATAAATGGAAAGTCCTAAGTTCGACTCCTAATGAGTCCATTTTAAAAATAAATGTATCTTATCACATATCAATTAATAATATAAATTAACAAAGAAGGTATCTATTAATATATATTTGAAAAGGTTCTTTGTTTTCCGATTATGCTTATTGCTCTATCTTTCTCCTTATACAAGGGTCAGGGCCCTTTCGAAACTCTGCTTTTCTAATCAAAAACATATATTTGAAAGGGTTGACCATTTTCCCTATAGACAATTTAAATACAATAACTTAAAGTAAGATGGAACTTAGAGAAACAAAGATCTAAGATGACTTCTATGTATTTTGTTTCTACTACCTTTTGAAACACTTTAAATAGAAGTCAAACTTATCTATTCCTTTGAGACTCTCTATATTATCTTTAGAACACTTTGAGATATTGTTAAATATAATTATATTAAAAGTTTGATTGGACGCAATATTTTCTATAAATTCTATCTCAATCTTCACTATAATCATTTTAGAGAAGAATACTTGTAACTCTTCAACTAATCTATAATCTTACATCTCATATTAATGATATTAGAAGCCCACCTCCATATTCTCTAACAGCTCCATGTCAATGTTTAATATAACATTTGTCCTAATAAATACTAATAAGTCCTCGATAAATGAAACTCATGGTTCAACTAAACCAAGCTCATCCCATACTCACTCCAAACCCTATCATAATGCTAGACCTAACATCTTCCTTTAAAGCTGCTGGTATATAATTATTTATAATATTAGTTTATAACTAATATCATAAAATTAATAAAAAGCTATGGTATTGTATAAATAAATTTATAATATTTAAATTCCATATTAAAAAAAAATATACCAAATTTCAGAAACGAACTGTAGACTGTCAGAGAGCCAAAGTGGGCCCCGTTGCGTTTCTGGCAACATGGATTTAGACTTAGCTTTTAGGGCTTTCGATAAGTCCCTTTCAAAGAAGCCTGCCCTGAATCAATTCTATTCTTTCTATTGTCAGATGTGAAATCGTTGTTATGTACTATCTTTACTCACGAGAATTACTCACGAGAAAGGCGAGACTTTGGCAGCAGACTCTTTCAAGTTTAGTTTTGTTTTGTGTGTCAAGTCAAAACAAAATACGAACTGACACGAGTGCCACGATATTTAATTTTAAGGCAAATATTAGTCGACAATGTAATAATCATACGGTTGCAAAGTCCCACGTATATCCTTCATTTGGAAATGCTCCAAATGAATCACAGGCCTTGTCTGATAATCGTTCTTAATAAATATCATTATGAACCAGACCTTTGCTATAATTCACTACTAAACAATCTCAGGTACATTCTGATACTCGTGCATAAAAACAACTTCAATACATTAGTCATGTACTGGTTTTCTAAAAGTAATTTAGTACGAACAAATTTGAATAGATAGGTTATGTGTGGTTGACATTTTTTCATCAATCAAATTTTTTCAATAGATAAAGAACAGAAATACAAATTGAACATACATAAATTCTAATTTAGTACAAATTTTAAAAGATAAATTATATATTGGTTGACATTTTTCATAAGTCAAAATTGAGAATTGATAATTTTTCTAATTTTTGAACTTGTAAGAAGAGAAATATAGAGTGAATTTAGGTCTAAGTACATTCCAATTTAGTACAGAAAACAAATTCCAATAAATAAATTGATATTGGTTAATATTTTCTTATGAAACAAAATTGATAAAATGAAAATATTTGAACTTGGATCCGGGCTAAGCACTTCGTTCACAAATAAAAATAATGAATTGTTATTTATCTTAAATAAATATTTTTTAAATCCTAAAATTTCAATCCTAACTTTGGTTTGAGGTTATAACGACGACAGTTGTCATAAATCCTAAACTATGAGAAGAGTTTAGTGTTTAATGAACAATAAAATAAACTTTATTTACTTGTAGTTTTCTTCAAACATTGTACCCCATTTCATGTCTCGTAGTGTAATAAGAAATCTATCGTATGTTGTAAAAGATGAAAGAAAAGAGAATTATTGGGATGGGACCTATGATTAACGTTGGCTTAATCTATAAAAGAATAGGATTTTACAAGAAGGTTCTTATTAGTGTGTTTTTTTTTTCATTTTGTTTTATTTAGACATTGATGAAATTTTTTAATTATATATTATTTATTATTTACTGTAAATAAAATATTAGATAAAATTTATATATATATATATATATATATATATATTCAAGTAAGTTAAATTATAAAGAATAATAAAATAAAAGTAGGAATATTTGATATGTATAAAAAATAATTTATAATAGTTCTTATAATTAATATATTGAGCAACGTTCTAATATATATTTAGATATTAGATCTATATTTCAATATTACCTTATGTTTTGTGTATATTATGATATAAATTTTTTTAATGTTACAACTAAAAAGCTTATGAAAAAAATACCAAGAACAATCTGTAAGCTATAAGTATATTACTACAGAAGTGGACGAGAGTGCTAAAGATTAATATAAAAAATCTACTTCATTTGAATGATTAAAAACCCACATCACCTCTCATTTTCTACAGTCCTGATAAGGATGAAAAAGAAGAATGAAGAGGCTTTAATTCATCGGGTCTTCGTTGCAAAACGACTGGTGTGCTTAGAGGAGGTCCTCACGGTCACCATTCCAGGGATGGGTGTGCCACGACCAAGATATCATCCAACCTTTTACAAGCCCGGGGAGGTGGTGTAGTATTATCCCTTTATCCTTGACCTGAAGGGGATGGCTCTGGTGGAGCACAAGCAAATTGTTGCGGTAGGGGTGGACTATTTATTGCAGGCGTTCAAGATAGAACACTCCTTTGGCCGTGCCTGGTTCTAGATTTCAGAGTCTGCTAATGGTTTCCTGGAGTAATGGGTCTTGGTAACAGATGTTGCTCTCTGTAATAGGAAATAGTTAGTGTTAGGTGGAAGGTTTCTAATATGCTGGGTTTTTGGGTTTTCTTTGCCCACATTTTGTAATTATCTGTATTATGACCTCGCGTGGTCTCTACTAGAATAGACTGATTAGATACAGACTAGTTAGATAAGTAAGTACGAAAAAAAACATGTTGAATATATTTTAATAGGAATTATCCTTTCACTATGGTGATTTGTACTTTATTTTTTGATAATAAGAAATAGATAAATATATATTTTTTAATTGAAAATTCAATTAAGAATTATATACATATATATTGATGTTGAGAGGGTTTATAATGATTTTTTACATTTTTTATAATTTATTGATATTAAGATTATGATCTTTTTATTATATCATAAGTCTTGTATTCAATAAGATTTAGTTTCCAATAAATTCTTGATGATTTATTTAACTTCATCAATAAATCAAGAACAACTTAATATTAAAAACGATATCTAATTTTAATAACATAATTATGTATTATCTTTTATTTTCTTTTTAATATTTCATTTTAATGACTAATTAAATTTTTATAATAATAAAAAAAACTTTTAAAATTTAAATTGAATTTATGATTAAATGATTAATAGTTAAAAGTATTTAACAATTCTATAACATAAAAAATATTTTTAAAAACAGCAAACCTTAAAACTCTATTTAAAAATTAAAAAAAATTCATTTGAAACTTAAATATATAAATAATGATTTAACTGAATTAAATTTAACTAAGATAACTTCAACATACTAATTCTCCCTACTTATTATATAATAGACATAATAAACATATATTCAATTAAAAATAGTAAGGTGGATATTATAGTAAAATGTTGATGAATGCAGAACAAAGAATCCAAAAAGAACAGTGAGAAGCTGAAGTTCTATAATTAATAACATCCATAACCTCTCTAAGAACAAATTTCTGTTATACAATGGTTTGCCTGGTTCACTAGTTAATTAGATTAAAAAAATTTCTATAAAAATTGTCAGTTTAGACAATTTTGGAGTGAAAAATTGAAGACATTCTAGTTTTATGTTTGTCATCTGGTCCTAGAATTTACAGTTCATATTCTTGAGGATTTAACTTGAATATTTAAGTATGAGGTTACAGAAAACTTTGGGATCTACGAGGCATGCATAGCATGTATATTTTATCTATGCTACTTGCAAAACAACAAGAGTAGACAGCTATGAACATGTTAAAAATTTCGGTACATTCTACACTAGTTTACAATCTTTCTTCTATAATCCAATAGAGCCTCACTCAGTTTGTTCCAATACAGTTTTAAATCACCAAATGCATCTCATCCTAGCATACTATATAAGCATTTTTTCTAGTTTCAAGAAGTTTTCCTTCAAAAAGTTCTCAGGCGATTGGATTGGTGAAATAAATTCAAATGGTTTCAAATTACAGTGAAAGAAAGTATGGAACAACAAGGGAAATGCCAGTTTTTGAGCCAATCAGTACATTTAAAGGTTAAATATGTTTTGATAATAAATTAGTATAAAATGGTATATACATAGCATGTTGTTTATAAATTATACATTTGCTTTCAACTTATATAAATTTATTTTAAATAGATAGCAATTTACCATTTTATTACTAATATATACATAATCATTATAATCAGGTAAGCTTAAAGAGTACTTTTATATTCACAAAATCTAAAATATTTCTTCTTTACACCTATATAGAAATTTCTTCTATACTGTCATAGAGAATATACACATATACAATCTAATAATATTATGATTGTGTAAAATCTTCTTTCATAGCCATATATACAGAAATTGCTTCTAGACTCCAGGCCATAGAGAAACTATTGTGTATGTTTTCTTAATATGTGCTCACTATCACTGTCTAATTGTTTTCCTGTAGTAAGCTGAAATGAATAACATCAATTTCATCTTCTTCCCAGGTTTCCTTTTTCTTTTCAGTTTGGTTATTCTCTTGAAAAATTCTTATACACTGTCATAACCTCCTCATTCCCATTGAGGGTTATCTATATAATCAAAATATTTTCTTGTTTCAGTATAGCCATTGTAGGTGCTCTCTTCTATCTTTCTCATAGACCAGGGCTATTGATAGGTAGTTCTCAACCTTCATATTCAAATACTGCAAAGTAATTGAAGGTATTCTTAATACTCAATACAAAGTATCTAAAAAATCACAAAAAGGAGTCTCAAGAGAAGATTAGGTTAAAGTCCCAGATTTCAAGCTATCATTAAACTCGAAAGCTTATACCAGAACAAGTGATCTTCATATGAGAAACATCAACACTATATCAAACTCTTGAAAGGACTTGTATTAAACAATAGAATTTATTTGTGAAATTAAAACCTGTAGGAGGCATACATACATGCATACCTTGTATTATTAGAAACTCCAGAAACTAATTGCAACAAGTTTTTTAGCGTTTTTCTCCAAGTCGAAGCTCCAGGTCTACCTCACCATCATCTGTTACTGCTGGTTTGTGCCACTCCATCCTTAAATTCGGTTGATCTATGATGTGGGTGTCTTTAGAACTACAATCAATACAAAGCTCAGGCCTGTAATTTTCTCTATTATCCCTCGCAGCTACATGGGGAAAAAACGAAGAGGGCTGAGCAGCAGTAGCAGCAGCAGCAGCAGCAGAAGCTTGGTCATGTGGTATATAAATTGAAGTGGCCGAGCCAATAATGAAAGAAGCCCTAGCTTTTCCTACGTGACCGCGGGGCTGGAGAATACTAACATGATTACTGCTGTTGCTGTTATTACTATTATCATTTCTACGATTAGATGTAGGAATACCATGAAAGCCTGATCTACCCAGAGCCCGATCTCTGCGGTGGACATTCATATGACCACCCAGAGCCTGTGCAGAAGTGAAGCCTCTTTTGCAAAACTGACATTCATACGTTCTTTGCTGCCATGAAACCGATGAGCCCCCTTCGCCTCGATGCGTTGGCTCCCTCATAGGACCGCTGGCTGGGCTTGCCTGCTCAGAATCACCTTCAACACGACCCTCTTTCTTAATTTCATTGTGCCCATGGCTCATCCGACCTCCTTGCTCTCCTTTTCTCTTATACATATGTAACCAATGACCTGAATCATTAAGTGACAGGAACCAATTTTTTTTATTCCTTTGTTGTTTCTGTTGAATTGTTCCTGTTAAAAAATTCCATTCCAGCAGAGATCCCTGAAATACCCTTTGAGAAAAATTAAGGAGGTGGAGTCAACGATTTGCTGTTAACAACTGTCGGGAAGCCAGTCGCAATCCACCAGTTGAACAGAGAAAGAGAGGGGAAGTTTCATGGAAGGTAAAGGCGACAAAGAAGTTCCCTCGAGAATATAACCGTTGGAGAAAGCTACACTTGGCTTGTAGAGGTACCCTCACAACCGGCCTTCTATATTCTCTAGACTTATTCAGCTTCCTCCATTCTCACACTCCTGCTAACTAGTTTAATATTGTCTTCTTCCTGTCAATTCACAGCCTTCAATTGTCAGTCAACCGCCAAACTTCTCCAATGAGATTTGTTACTAGAAGCATAAACTTCTTCTAATGGGATAGTGAGTAGTGAGAAGAGATTGCGGATGGACTGCAATTAGATAACTGTTCTAGTTTTCTAGAAAAATATACGGCACTAAGCACTAAGCACTAGCAGCTATTTTGTAACAAAGTCATAATTTGTCTTCTAAATTTTGTAACTCAAGTACCCAGATCCGTGATCACTAGTTTTAGCGGCGAATTTTAGTCTTGGTTCTAAAATTTGTACATTTGTAAAGCTTCTATAGTGCATGCAATATCTCTGTCTGTTTTGGAGATGGATATTTTAGACATGTAACTTCACTGCTAGTAGAATGACAGATAAATGACTGTGTGCTAGAAAGCTTATTTAGAATTGGTCACACTGAAGTTTAGTTATGCTGGTTTGCGATGTTTGATAAAATTAGTTTAACTTAAGCTTGAGGGCATTCACTTATCTTTTCACCTAATTGTCGTTGATTGTTAGTAGAACTATGTTTGTTTCACCGGGTGTTATAGATTGATAACAATGTTTACTCCAAAGCTTGTTTATCAGTCTAGAGGCGGTCTGATAGCTTTTAATTTTTTATTTCATCACTTAACTAGAGCTTATATCATTCAACTAAAGCGTGAGACTTTGGTGGTTTTAATTGCATATTATTTACAAATGTCTTGTTTAAATTATTATTAATAATATAAAATAATCTAAATTAAAAATTAATTAAAAAATGTTCTTGGGGTGTAGATCGGCTGGTCGAATCATTGAAAGACATAGACGATGATGCAGGTTCAAGCCTCGACTCACCCAGCTGCGCATGCTGTGGGACAAGTGCATATGAATATTTTAATGACATTAAGTTTAAACTATAAGTATAATTTCCACTTTTAAAATTAAAATGTCATTTTCAAATAATATTGAATTTAGTTTCTTTCCCATGAAGCAAACTATATATTTATAAGTCATATTTTGAGTAAATTAATTATTTTAAAATAATATTGAATTTGATTCTTTCCCATGAAGCAATCTCTCTCTCTCTCTCTCTCTCTCTATATATATATATAATATTAAATTAAATTATTAAAAAGTTAGGATAAAGTCTTTTACGATTAATATAATTAAATATAAATTAATTAAAATAGTTAAATAAGGTATTTTAAGATGAATCTAATTAAATGCAAATTAATTTAAGGATATAATGTGAGGTGTAGATTAAGTTTAATAGAATGGGTTAGATTGAGCAATATGAAATAGTAAGAATGATTACATCATAGTTTTCAATTAATGAGGAGATGGAATACTTAATTCTATTACTAATGATTGAATGTCAAATTGATAAAGACAATGAAGAGGATGTGCTTAAAAATCTAAAATTGTGTTATATAATTTTGTGTGTTTGTGTGGATAGGAACATTCTTCTCTATTATGCTTGGTTACCTTCAAGGGTTTCAATCTAGTTCATAAATATAAATTCAATTTGTGTTTTTAAATTCAAACTATGATGATTTTTAGAGTCTAATGCTCTTTAGATTCTATCTTATGAATTATCTAGAAAGATAGGCTACTAGATAGTGATCCACTCTACCACACCCTCTAAGATTATTGTCAAGATTTCAATATTTTAAAAATATTGATAATTAACAAACTTAAAAAATCTACACAAATTTTAGAATGATTGTTATGTGAGTCACATGCACATAAACATTGAGATAAATAATAAGCATAAAACTAGATACAAAAAAGATTTAGTATGTAAGTTCAATTATAGACAAAAATATGACTTATAACTATATAAATATACTAATACATTACCTCAAGCTAAACATATAACTAATATAAGATACATTAGACACATTTTTATATATTTATTATAGTTATTAAAGTCAACCAATCAATTATAATAAAATATGAAAAAATATATTAAAATTTCTTATAAATTAATTTTATAATTTAAATTAATAAACATAAATTAAATATTTTAAATACTTGAATACTAATTATTTTATTTAGTGAAAATGATATGATGATGACCATGAGATGATAATGAAAGTATTATTTGTATTTTTATTGTTTTTGAAATTTTTCTATTTTCTTTCCTTTTGAAGTTTATAATTGTTTAATATAAAATGTAGATTAAAGATAGTTGTCATAAATATATTAATAGATAAAATATGACTTTTTCCTAGTTTTAGTATATAAAAATAATTAATAAAAATATAATTGTAAATAATTTTATGAAAAATATAAAATATATTTAAATCATTATATTTTTATTAATTTTTTATAGAATCTTTAGATGATGATATCATTGTTTTCATCACTATTTTATTAAGATTCATATAATTCTATTAAGTATGAGTTACATAATCTTAGTCTTTGAATACACTTTTTTTACATATATTATGTCTTATTCAAAAAAAAATTATAAGATCTTATCAATATTAATTGTTTGTAATATCATTATTTTAATCTAATATAAAAATATGACTATTAACAATATATATTATAGTTTTGGTAGAAATATTGAAATTAGAATGTGTGTGTATGTACATATATTATATATGTGTGATGTATAATATGTTCTATATAAACATTATTAGATATATATCAATTATATAAGATTGAAGTAATTTTTGAATTAGTTTAGATAGTCTATTAATAATAATTATGTAATAATGTATATAAAATAGTAGTTTTAAAATAAAATTTCATATTAAAAAATATTAGAAATGATTTTAGAATAATAATTAATTCTTAGCTACCATGTCTAATAAGAAGTGAAAAAACTAGATAGTTCAACCACATCCCCTATCGATGAGGGTGATATCAAGAAGAAGAAACCTCTTTCATTTGAAGAAAAGTTGTAATTCTTGGTGAATGAATGACAAAAATTCAATGGCCTCAAATTACTGGGTGACCAATAGATGTTATGGTTTCTTGCTGGTCTCTTTCTATTTTTGTTTCTTTATTTTTTGTTGTTCTATCTTTAAGCTATTTTATTTTCTAGGTGTCTCACTTCTCGTGAGCTCCCCTATGTGGCCTTCATGATCGTTTTGTAATGGATATGATCCCTACCCATCTTTATCTTAATCAAAACAATTAATTCTTAGCTATCTTCCTTTAAACATATGCAATTCTAAAAATGATTAAAACATATAGGAAATACACAAGGAAGATGATTAAAACATAAAATTTTATCTTGAAGAAACCTTTAATGAGAAAAATTCTAGGAAGACTAAGCTTCTAGGTCCTTATTTTACTATATTAAATGTTTTACAAGTACATGAAATTCATAAGGATAGTTACAATGAGATCATGATAGATATATAGTTTATCTCAAAACTTAATCATTCCTAATAAAACCTTAGTTCTAATAAGCTACAACTCTTGAAATGAAAAAAAAGGAAGTGAAATGGTGAAAAATAGGTTGGGTTATCAAAATGGGGTTTGATGGCCCTATTTCTCACTATTTCATTAGGAAATGAGATCCACACAAAGAATTGACTTAAAACCATTAGGTGAGTCAACTCAATGGTGGAGTCTTTAGATTTCCTTATGATTGAAGGATGGGGTCAGGTTCACTAGGAAATTTTGGGAGAAAGACTAAAAATAGAAAAATAACCCAATTATGCCAAATTAAAATTGAAGTAGCAATATTAAACTGAAAATCAGTAGAACCAAAAATTAAATTGCAGATTTGAGAAGGGTAAAAATTAGTTTACCAGTCACCAAAAGTGATTTTCTAAAGGCTAACTAGGACTCATTCAACCAAGGGCGAATAGGTCTATTGTTAGGGTTTTTCTACAACTTCTGGGAGAATCTGACACAGATCTGAAGCTTCCAATTTGTCCAAGTGGTAGCTTCAAAATTTCAGAAATAACTTCTATAGGTGACAACAACTATGACAACTTTTGCAACTTTGTCAACTTATTTGAATTTTCTCTTCAAAAGATCTTCAAGCTTTCTTCCACTGGTAGATTTGCAAACATAACATAAGAGGGAAAATTTGTTTGCTTTTGGTGAATAGGGGTTTTCCTTGATTAAACACTATTTTGGTAATCAAACCTTGAAATGAATATACGTATGAAAGAGAAAATGAAGAATGAAAAATGCTATGTTACCACTCAACAAACCCTTAGATAAGTCCTTGAATGAAGATCTGCAACTTGCATGAAATGCCTTCAATGGATGTGTATCTTGAACTTGAATCTAAATAGTGCTTTGAATGCTTGATTTGATCATGAAACCTATATCACAATGTTAGCTCCAAAAACATGAATGATGCAAGAAGACTTTGACATGACAATGGGATCTTGATTGCTGCAATAAAATTCTGATAAATCTACCTTTGAATGCCTTTGATCACAATATTTTCTTTTGGAATACTTGCATAAAAATTCATAGGTGAAACATAGTGAAATATACTTGTATTTATAATTATGTATCCTTAATTTCCCAATTCAAATATCTCAAGTTGATATTGAATTAAAAATTTGAATATGTTAAAATACCACCAAAAACATATTTTAAATTTAGGTCCTAAGGTCTAGGGAGGACACATTTTCCCATGGGCGAATGGGTCTCAGGTCTGTAAACCTAGGACACACATTGCTCATTGTGAAGTGTTATGTTTAGGCATTAATGAATGTTGAGTTTCCTCTTCGAAAAATGTAATTATTAGGCTTGGAAAATGAATTAAAGGGACAATTAAGGCATAATTAGGATCAATTAATTAAGGGAGCCCTAAATAAGTGTGAGAGTGTAAACGAATACACCTTACAACACTAAATTAAGGCACAATTAAGTCCAATTTAACTAAGAGGGCCCAAACAAGTGATAAAATGTAAAGGGATACATTTTTCATCACTACAAGAAGGTACACATAACATTTGACCCTTATATAATAAAATATATTTATTTTTATGCCTTTCCCACATACGTTAATTTTTTTCTATGAATATTCTTCAAATGGGAAGATGTATTGTACAATATCATTACTTTATCCATGTACACAAAATAAACAAAAAAATTGTTCATGCAAAATGATAGTTTTGAAATAGCTAGGGTATAAGTATAGTTTGCATTGTGAGTATGAAATTATCAAGATGGTTTTGATAATGCTAGTAGTAAAAAATCAACCACCATGTACACAAAATTTTATTTTTCAACAACATTCTTTATAATTTCTTATTTCCTTGAGAAGATTTGGATCAAACCAAGATCATCTACAACATTAAAGAATATTCAATTGGTATGAAATGACTGTTTTCCATGTCCTTGATTCTTCAAGTAATGTGAAATCATCTTATTGATAGTTATTGAAATAACCTTTTGGAAATTCAACAAGATATATTTGTTGGATTACACCTCTTAATTGGGAGGATTTTTCTCCCCAAAAGATAAGAGAAGAGAATTGAATTAGACGAGGAAAAAATTTCTTGGCATATTCTCTAGGACATTATTTTCCTTGCTTGGAAACTAACATTTCAACCCAATTAAAAAAAAATTAATCACTCGTCATTAAGTCCTCTCATTTAGAAGCACCACATCATCCCTATCTCCTACTAATTTTTTAGAGAAAAATATTTTATAGGAGGTAACACCAAGTATTCCTCTTCATCAAGCACCAAAGGCTAATACAACTAGATATTATTTACATTCACCACTAAGTATATCTTCACGTAAAGAGGAAAATCAAGGTGAATTGTATTCTCACCCATATGTTTGAGGATATGAAATGGGTGATAAATTAATGGATTGGTATTTCTCACTTATCATTGAAGTCTTTACTTATGTAAAACATTATTCAACATACAACCTTGAAATTATGCTCAAATCATAGTTGGTCATTCTACTTCCTGGATACACAACTAGTAGGTCCTTCATCCTTCTAAACATGATTGTTAGACCGTATTAATGAAATTCTCAAACTTACAAATGTATTATTGAACTTGTTTATAATATGTATATAGCTATTCCAAAGAAACATATAAAGGTTCTAAGAACTTGAAACATGTCTTGAATGATGACTAATTAGTTCAAGTATCAACTATCATACTATATGAATGTTGAATTGTCATATAATCATCCAAAATTAGTATACTTTTTACTATAACCTCTTAAAACATGTAAATGTGTTTTTTTCACCACTTCTATTTTCTCAATAGTATGGGGATGAAATAAAATAAATTTCTTTATGTAACCATCTTTTCCCACAGTATACATGAAAATTATTTATCGTATCTAAAATTATACTTTTTAAGTAAATCAAAATATGTTGGTGCATATTAAAAGAAAACATAATTTGTATCATTAGGACACATTCTTTTACATGGAATGAGAACACACATAATACTAAAATGAACCACTACTAAAAAAGGATAATAATTTACCTTTCTTGGAAAGGATAATAATTTTCCTTTCTTGAAATGGTTAATACTCCCTCAAAATATATGGAGATTATCTTCAATGGATGAGAGGGTACTCATAATTGTTGGTGAGGACCCAAAATTCTATTGTTTAGTTTACAAATACACTACATAGTTTTCATTCATGTGAATACACTAAACATGCAGGCCGCGGTCTGTCACAAGCCACGAGCCCACACCATCGCCTGCAGAAAACTCCTCATCGCCATCCACTGAAAAGCATCCAATTGCATATATGAAAAATAAATAAACCTTTGAAGATTTACAATAGGCTTAGTGAATCTGAAATGGTTTGAAACCTTGGAGGTATAAGGTTTACTTGCGAAAAACAGCCTTCTTCCTTTTGGAAGATACAAGTCATCAAATTTTTAAATTTATCCATCTTAGAGATAAAAATTCTAAGATTGGTTCAAAATTAGCTCCCTTACCTGATCGAGTTTTATACATATCTATTAAATGTATGCATATTTCCCATAATCCAACTTTTTTAAGAGTTTAAAATGCAAAAGCGTTCTAACCACTAAAATTAGAGGCAACCTAAACAACATATTAACTAATTTTTTCATTCACACCTAATTCATATTTGATAACCAAGTGGAATTCTTTCAAGAACCCCATCCATATGTAGTACATATCCTACATTATTTTAAAAAAATGAATATATTGAATAAGATGGTGATCTTTATGAACAATTATTTCTTTATTTGTCAAATAGTGCTTCTATTTATTCACCACTTGTGCTAAGGCACACAAATCTTGCCATATTAGTGCTATTTTAGGATTAGTCCTTGGAAAATTTCTTAGTGATAAGAAATAGATCTTCCTCTTTTAATAGAACAATAGCCATAAAACACTCACCCACATCTATGTCTACTTTGAAATGGTTGTTAAATACTTTTTAAGGTAAAAATGGGTGATTAGTTGATTTTTTCTTCAAATATTGAAAGCACTTTTATTAATTTCTACTGCATTTGAAATTTTTTCCACTTCCAATAATTGTATGAAATAATTATTCTATGATTGAGAAAAAATTAATGAACTCTTTCACATATTGCACACCTCCTATAAAACTCCTAGTTTAAGTGACATTGGATGGTTTTAACCAATTTAATAAGGCTTCTATTTTTAAGACGTTCATTATTTATCCATCCCCAAAAATTCTCAAGCTATGCAAGTGACCTTTTTTTTGATAAGATAAGCAGGGGAAAGGGCCTCTAATCTCATACAAAAGGAGAATAGTCCAAAAAAGAAAAACCAGACCAAAACAACAAGGAGAGGAGACAACAAAAGAACAAAAAAATGCCTCTCCACCCACAACCACCAGGAGGAGGCAAAAAACTACATTAAAGGAAAATATTTAAAATATTGTCAATAAACTAGTATCTTAAAAGCCAATCTAGACTATTATCAACCCAGAGATATTGAAGGCTAAGCCTTTCCATAATGTACCCAAAGCTGTTAACCAACAAAGCATAAATAATTGAAATATAAATTGAGTCCAAGCTATATAAGTCAATAAAAATTAACAACAAAATAGTAAAGACTAAATTCCCTATAGACCAAGACACAAAACAATAAGTAAAGAGAAAACAACAAAGGATGAATAATCCTCAATAAGGCTCCAAGTCTTTCCAAGATCATCCATAGTAGCTTCAAGGTTGTCCTTATCCTCCAAAGGCTTGAGGTGCTCCATGTCATCTCTTTTTCCTTTTAAACTGTAGATTTTTGTGTATGGATTATAGGCTACTCTCGCACTCTTAGGATGTTTCGCCTAAAAGGAGAGAGATAAAGCCTACACAAAGGAATCTGTGCTATGTTCACTCAAATTATGAAATGTATGATATAATTAAGACTAGATGAGATGATCTAAATGCAATTGGATGATCTATTTGACTGATTATGTATGCAAAACCTAAGAATTATGCAATGTTGGAAAACACAATGTGATATGAAAACATGAACTAAGAATGAACAAATGCAAAACAAAATAGAAAAAGGATGATTCAGAGTGCACCTCGGCAGATTATGGAGAATCTAGAATCTTCTTAATGCTGACTAAGATCACTAAAAATCACCAGTGGGACTCATTCAATACTAATAATGAATCGGTCCTGCTTCTGATGAAAACTGTTGGAAACTAGTTTCTAAGTGTCAGGATCTAGAATCTAACAAAATTTGGATTTCCAACCTTAAGGTGGGACTCATTCTCTATTGTCCCAAAATTTTGAGAAACCAGGGACCAATTTTGTAGCAAAAAATTTGAGGTTGTCTGCTTGTTGGGTTGTTGAGGTCAAATTTGTAGAAAACAGACATAATATCTTCTCCAAGCTTGAAATAGGATGTAGTTGACATGAAACACTTTGTTGAATTCTTGTCCACTTTTCAACACTTAAATGCTTGTCAAATTTTCATACACAAGTCTACAAACACACATGCAAAAGGGGAAAAATGGTTAAGGGTTAGGTTATAGGGATTTGCCTTGGTCAAATCCCACTTTGGTAATCAAACCATTAATGAAAATAATGAAATGAAAGAGTCTGATAAAAAAATAACAAGCAAATGCTATCAACTTACCAAACCCTTGTTGAAGAAAATCTAAAGATATAACAATGGATGCTATTGAATGCTTGATTGATGCTTGATTATAGGATGCAAAGTGTTCAAATGCTCTAATGAATGAAAAGATTGCTTGAATGAGTTAGGAGATGTAAAATGAGGAGAAAAACACATATTTATACACACTTGTGCCTTAGTAACCTGATGATACCTTGTCACAGGCCAACATAAGGTGTTTTTAAATAAAAACTTGAAAGAAAATTTAAAATATTTTGATTTTTGTGCCAAGAGGGACTCATTTGCCACCCATGGCAAATGGGTCTCGCCTTGGACTTGAAAGTGGGTGTCAAGAATTATCTTGCATTTAATGTTGTTTTTTAGGTTTACATTCAAAAAAACACTTAATTCAGCCTTATAAGGGCATAAAGGGATCAAATAAAGCATAAGAAAGGTGTAAATAGTGAAATTATGACTAGAAAACCATGCAATCTTGTTACAAGACTTTACAACACTTCAAAATAGGACTTGATAAGTGATGAAAAGGTGATTTTTAAGTGAGCTGTAATGAATCGAGTCTAGAAAATTGTAGAAATCTTTTACAACACTTCACAACACCTTCACAAAATGTCACAATTTGAATTTTAAGGATCTAATGTGAATGTTTAAGCCACATTGCATCAATAAATCAGAGCAAAATGGACCAAGCATCGTGAAGAAGGGCCTAAAAGACCATGAAAATGAAAAGGGCCATTTTTCTACAACACACCTTTTTTATGTTGCTTCTTCGTGATCTTTCCTTGTCCAAAAATCTTGCCCAATATGGATTTTTTCATGACACCCTCCATAACTTTGAAAAAATTCTTAATAGCAACCTCAATAACTTGAAATATTTCTAAATTGTCATCCTTCTACAACATTTTTTCAACTTGTTACATTCTTTGCACAAGTATTTCCATAGTTGTCTTTTTTAGTTTCCTTGAAAGAAACCAAAGGGGTTTGTTCATTAAGAGGGGAAGTAATGGTGTTAATGGCATCAAGACCAATTGGGGAAATATTTTTTCCATCTTTTCCCCACTAGCTCCCTTCCTCATGCCATCACCTAGATCATGCACCTCCTTCTGATGGGGAATATCTTCTTCCTCTTCCTAGCTGGAGTTCTTAATCTTAGCCAACACTGATGTATCCTCTTCCGATAATTTAGTCTCCCCCATAATATTAGGAACATATTCCAGTTTTGGGGAAGCCTCCCTATCTTCCCTAGCCACTTTTTTCCCTTTCTTATTCTCCTCACCTAAGGAAGTCACACTATTCATACCAATAGACTTTATATTTTTCCTATCTTTTTCCTCTCCTTTAGGGGCCACCAACACCGGATGAGAGGATGTTCGAACTATCATAGGGGTGGACCCACTATCAGGTCTATTTTTGTCATCCAGAATCAGGGATTGGTTATTTGCTAACCACCTTTCCTTTTTTGCTAACCCATGAAGAGATGGGATCTATAATGCATTTATCAAGGGTGCTTTTGAGGAGCTCAGACCAATTAGGGTTTTCATTCTTAGGAGAAGGGATTTTGTATATTTTGGTGACATTAATGGGGGAGTGGAGTCTACTTTTAATTAACTCTATTTTCACCGAGCTAGCAAGGGGCTAGTTACCTTCAAGTAGGTTAAGGAAGATGTTCTTTTGTGGGGAAGTAGAAAAAGTGTAATTGTAGATGGCCCTAATTAGACCTTGGTGTAAAGGAGGGTTAACCCCAAAGGAAAGATTATGTTGCAAATATGAAAAAGGGAAAAATGACAAGTTAATTTTTTCTAGGTGGTGAATGTGGTTCAAGATGGGGAAATGGTAACCATGGAATGACTGGAATCTACCCTCTAATGTAAAGTATTTAATAAAAAAATAGCTCACATTATGATAAGGAGGGGTGAGGAAGAACTTGGAGTAGTCATTCTAAAATTGATGAGGTTTTCCCTTAGCCTCAAAAATTTGTCAATAGACTGCTAATAGTTACCAGTACTCCTCTTGATAATTTTCATCCCTTCATACTTGAGGCCAATGGCATTAGCAATCATCCTAATATCTATAGTGAAGTGGAGACCCCCAATATCATCCCTATCATCTTGCCACACATTCAAAAACCTATATCTCAAACCCTCATTGTGTAGACACGTAAAATATACATGTGTCTGATCCTGACTCATTAATTCCATATCATCCCTTTATCATCATATTTTCCATATCAATTAAATAAATCAAGTTTATTTGATTAATCTCCTAAGTCATTTCTTTAATTAAATAAATCAATTTTATTTAATTAATCTCCTAAAGTTCCTTCATTTAATTAAATAAATCAAAATATTTAATTAAATCTCTAATGTTATTTATCTTCTCATTTAATTTAAATAAATCCAAATATTTAAGTTGAATGTCACAATCACCTGATCACCTCTTAAATTAATCAAATCCTGATTAATCTAATCTAATCACCCATCACATCCTCTAGCTTTTCCCACTTGTACAAATAAATCAATTTATTGATTTATTAATTCGTCATTTTCTTTCAACATGGCATCTTTGAGGAATATTCTCCAAGTTTGAAACCTGCCCCCAATTTGACATGTACATCCAACAAGGCACTTATGAGCTCTTACATGTCTATTACATGTCTCTTGCAAAGGTCAACTCAACATTTAACTCTTAAATTCAAATTTCAAATCTCCCCCTCTTTGGCACATTGACCAAACTTGCACATCCTCCATCTGCTCACATGGTGACGAGTGGCTCCTTCCTATTGGTGGATCTTTAGTCCCAAATCCTCTATGTTTGACATTCTTCTATCATTATATTCTATAAATAGAGAGCTCCTCTATTGAATTAATCCTCCACAACTCATCCAAGTTAGTATTTGAATCTTGTCATCTAGGAGCTTATCAAGGATTGGGAAAGGGCTTCTTTCCACAGAAGCACCAATCCACTATGAGATAGAGTTTGCATCATGTTTTTATATGCTTTTACTTTAGTTATCTTGTGACTTGTTTGTATTTTTGAAAAATGACGTATTATTTCATATGGATGTTGAAGGTTTGTTTTGTTTAAAAACATTAACCATGCTTTTGTATGTTAGATTTTTAACCATTTATAGATTTTGACGTCCACAAAATGGCACTAGAAGGAGGGTCTTTCTCTTTTTTAATCTTATCTCTACAGAACTTTGTTTATGCTAACATTATTTCATTGAAAGAAAAAAATTTCTTCTAATCTGCTAGAATATGGAATATGTGATTAAATATAATATATGTGCTTATGTTCCATAGGTTGCTTTACAACTCATTTTGATAGTTCCAAAAAAAAAATGATGACTACACCACATATCTGTTTGTTGATGCTTTGTGTCTTTTGCAATGATGAGTGACATTATAGTTAAGAAATTTTCTTTAAATTTTATCTTCATAGTGTGTATTTTCCTCTAAAATTTGAACTTGAAATCCCATATAAGTCAGTACACAATGCATAGATTCTCTTTTTGGCCTCCTCGCTGCATACAACTTTGGCTAGAGTCTTGATGAATGTATCAATTTTTTTCTTCTTTTATGGGTTGTGGATCAGGAAACTCCATAGTAATAAGCCATTTCTCATAGTCATAGCATTTGAACAAAATCTTGGTGTCTCCTCTAAAATGTAACAACCCTCCCTATACAAGCTCGCCATCTCCCATGTTGATGATACCTTGTAACACCATGGTATATAGAAGCTCCCCTTGAGAATCCGTTGCTTTTCATTCTAAAATTCACAGCGTATTCTTGTCTGGTCATGTTCTTCATCTCCTCAAGTCCTTCTTCATATGTTTCTAGTAGAAATTTTATGTGTGTGGAAGGACCCCAGTACTTGAGAGTAGCCAAGTCATATGCCCTAGCTGATTTTTCTTCTTTGTCAACCTCCAAAATAAACGTGTCTTCCTTTTTCTAGTCTGGGTGCAACTGTTGTCTCACAAGTGTGATTCATAGCATCCCATCCTGCGATGCTATGTCACACCATGAAATTGCAAAGTACATTGGCTGAAAGTATCAATTGATTTGAGAGGACGTTGTCAAAGCTAGTGGATTTTGGCTTCACTCCACCAGTCACATTTATTTGCAGAAAGACTGAGGGAAAAGGTTGGCATCTAAATTGGGCATTAGACTTAAACAAAAGCAAGCAGATTTGGGTGGGTGAATTGGACATTGAACTTGAAAGAGAATTTTTAAATGCCAATTACAATTGTCTAGAGCATCTAGTTACTACTTTTGTTTTTATTTTTAAGACAACTCACTTCAAATTGGGTTTAAAAATCAATCAGTGATTTGATCTTTTCAAAGTTGGACTAAAATTGAACCTTAGAAACTCACTAGTTTTTGGATTTGGTTAAAAAAATTGAACAAGCAACTTCACACTTGATATTGGTGTTTTAAAATGAACTCATCATTGCTTTGGGGCTAAAAAAAACAAGTGTTTGAATTGAGTTATTTTTTCTTTGGTGCATTTTGAGTGCATATCCTCTCCCCTTGCGCTTTGTGTGATTTGGGGTGCAAGAGAAACACTCAAAATGCATTTTATTGCTTTGAGTCACCTTTAAGAGAGGGCTTACTATAAGACACACCTTGCAACAGGAAAATCATAGGAAAGTTCTTGCAAGTACGTTTACCGTCGGGCTATATCAAAGGGTGTGAAATCATGAGAAATTAGCACCAATCCATGCCAACAACAAATTGCACCTAATCCCACACCTTAAGTGGAACGGGAACAGTTGAAGAGCCTTAAGTGGCCAAGTGGGTGAGTGTTGGTTCCTGTGTTCACAGTTTTTTGTCATTAAGAACCTTGTTTGTAGTAGCCAACCAGTCCATCCAACAATTTTATCAAAGTGGTGCATTGGAACTTAGATTCCAAGAAGTTACTTGCCATGTCCGATCTTGGTTAAAATATAGAGGTTAAGACTTCATTCTTAACATACCTTTATATTTTTTCCTTGGTTGCATGTAAAATCATCTCTTCTACTATGAAGGGCATGAGGCAAGCCCACCAAGAAAAATGTACCAATTGAGCTAGGATGTTATATTTCTTGTGAGTCAGTTTGAAAACACAGTGCTTGGATCCAAAACATTGAGACAAACATTAAAAAAATCATCAAAATTTCAAACTCTTTGAGAGGAAAAAATACCTTTGAAAAGTCTTCATGTTATTGCTTGTCCCTATGGGTTCTTATCCTTAGAAGGCCTCTAAACACTGAGACCGACATCTCGATTTGTTCATTCCAAAGTCAACAATAGGAAACTATGCTCTTGAAACCTTGATTTTCACATAATGGACCTTGTGGAACGAAAAGGAATTGAGACATACACTTTCAATTTGAAAACTAAGCAAGAAGTGTGTTTGTGGTAAAAGCAAGTCATTAACCAAGATTAACTCAAATTTAACCCCACACATGTGCTTGTTTATCTTTTTATCATCTTTTGAACAAACATTAGTCTTTTGGTTTGAAATACTCTTAGAGAAAAGAATGTTCTTCAATATCTTGGTCTAGTAAATAAAGTCTCTCTAAGTCTCTTAGGATCAAAATCAAAACTTTCATCCATCTCCCAAACATCAAATTCAAAATCACCTCACAACAATTCTTGGAAATCTTGAAAAAATCCCTCATGCTAAACTTTGGGAAAATCATTTGAACCAAATCAAAATCATTTCATTTGATTATATGTGTCCTTCTCAACATATTTATTCAAATTATCGGTCTTTTTGAACAATTCTATCCCTTGATAACATCCAACATCTTGCGGTTTATGAGTTCACTATCCAAAATCCAAAATCAAATAAAATCAAAATCATCCTGTTTGGTTAGGTGTATCTAGATGAATCCTTCTTTACACATTTAGTCAAATTAGCATCTTGTGGATAAATTTACTATAGGACAACATCCAACCTCTTAGATTTTATGAGTTCACTATCCAAATCAAGTCAAACCAATTCAAATCAAATCAAAACATCAATCCAAGTCCTAAAGTTTAGAATCCTCTTCAAGGTTTCGTAGGGGTTCCAATCATTCACCAATCATCCATCTTTCATATCTCATCACCATCATTTTGATCCTTAAAATATTAGACTTTCTTTTTTGTACCTAGAGTTTAGATCAATCCAAAGGATTAGAGGTTCACCTCCCACATTCTTGAAAATTGATCCTTATTTTATGGTCCAAACTAGGCTTCAACATAAGAGGAATATGGAATATAACTTGATCCATACATCACAAGTAATCCAAATTAACTAAAATTTCAAAGCCTTACAATGCCAATTGATTATCAAAACTCATAGTTTTACAATCCGTACATGGGATCATTATCTCCTACAAACCTCAATGGTACAACAAATGTGAGTATGCCCATTCAAAAGTTTGGAACACCTTTCCCAATGGTAGGTTTAAATCCAAGTCCAAACCTAAAATTCTATCAACCGAACAATTAATGCATGAGCCTTCAAATGAACAACGCCATCCCATCAAATCCCAACATTCCAAATGAGAATGTACCAAGTACAACTTTACCATTTGACATGAACATTTTGAGTCCAAAATTGGTAAAATTTGGGATGGATATGTTTGAAAATCACACAAATGTTGTTCAAAGTCAAAAAACGATGATAACGACTCCATGTATTAATCCAAGTCAAGGTAACACCATGAAAAATCAAAGTTACCTAAATCAAGACAATGTTCAATTTCAACCTATAATGCCAAATCTGAACACTATCCCAAATCAAAACATTGTTTAAAATCAAACACCACAAGTACACAATCCAAATTTGCTTAAAAAAAAAACAAACCAACTATATCAAGGGTGCCAAAATAAAAATCAAGATCAAATTTCACTAGAGTAACTTGCTTCACATGCCAAAATAATTGAATTATTGAGCCAAGAGATATCTTCACTCCAAATTCAATACACTCTTCCAGTGGTTAAACCATGTCCTCAAAGCATTGAGTTGTGTCCACAACCGCATCAAGAACAATATCTCCAATGTCAAAGGGTTGGATATCAAGATCAACAATATCATCAACAAATCCAACCCCCACATCTTGAAGATCAATCACCACATCTCAAAGATCAATCACCACATCTCCAAAATCAATCACCACAAGGTCAATTCAAAGGTCAAATCTCACAAGGTAACAAACGAAAATACACACCACTTGGGGGACCCATCGAATTGATCATGCAATAGTTGGCGCAATAAAATATCATTAAACTCCCTGTTTATGAGAGCTATCAAGAAACCCTAGAGTTAAACCACCAGGGTATAACGAGAATCACTTTTGTGGCTTCCACAAAACAAAGGGAGACACAACATCATATTGTATTTGACTCAAAAATCTCATCCAAGACCTCATTGATCAAAAGATAATCACTATTGGGGACAATAATCAAGATCTATCCATCAATGAACACCTTGAAGATTTTTCTACCTCATCCAAAAATCAAAACAACATATATCAAGAGTCACTTTTCAATCATGATCAAGATCCACCAACAATACCCAATAATGATCTAATTCAAGAAATGTCGACATCACTGAACCCTATGGTTGAAGAAATTGATAATTTCTCTGCCAAAATTGTTGAAAACAATGTTCAAAATCTATCCATTAATGAGCACATTGAAGATGTTTTTACCCCATTCGAGGATCAACTCACCATACATCAAGAGCCACTTTTTAGTGATCTATTTCAAGGAGTGTTAGGATTATTTGATCCTATTGACATAATGCACGATCCATTGAACTATGGTCATGTTGAAAATGTCTCTACATCACCTAATGAGTTAGAGGACATATCTCAAATATTTATTCCAAAGCATGATCAACATATTTCACCAAAGTCTAGCAATGGTCCTTTCCAAGACATGTTGACCCCCTTTGACCTCATGGTTATAGAAACTGAAGGAATCCTCAACTCAACACTTGATCCAAGTTCACTCAAAGATCAAGAGGATATTGAGCAATTCCCCATGCATAATGACGACATCCAAGAACCCTTTGTAAGCAATCCATCCTTTGAAACTGATCCAAAGCGTGTCAAAAGCAATCCCAAAATAAATCAAGATCAAGAATTTGTATCTCCAAGATACTATAATGATCTAATGAAGACTCTCCTATCTATACAAGATGTTGTAAATGATGATCATATACACATAGCACATACTCCTCCATCTACCCATGAGATGCTTTTTGTGGATGGACACATAGGTGATCTTCATTTAGAATAGGATTCCTTTACTCTGAACATTATAACAAAAAAAGAGCAGATTATTGATTCCAACAGTCAAACTTAGTTGTCAACATCAGGATCAAATATATCCAAAACTCATACTAAGGACATCATGAATAAAGATATCCAACATTATCCACTCAAGGAAACATGTCAGACAGAACATGATGTTCCAGAGTCAGTGGAGCATCAAATTGAAATAACATCTACAGTGGTTATTTATCAGAGAATGCATTCATAACAGGCATAATCAAAGCATGAAGGCACTACTACCACTATATTGGGGGAAACTTTGTCTCAAGCAAACATCAACATACGGAGCACGAAGAATCCTTATGATGAAACAGATTCCAATACTACAACTAGCCATATCATGAATCTTCATCCACCCATCACCCCATCCATGAATTAGGACCAACATCAAAAGAAAGATTTGAATCAAAGAAAAAAGAACATTATCAAAGCAAAAGAAGAAAAGAAGAATAATGGAAAAATCAAATACACATGGATACCAAAGAATACAAAGAAAGATTATCCCTATCAAACTCCATTAGTCAAAGAAACTGTGGGGAAAAATAAAAAAGGGAAAAGTATCCATCAAAGATGTCCACAAAAGAAAAAGTAGGTTTTTCAAGTAACGTACAAAGTGTATCAAGCAGTTGGTCCTAATTCCACGCACACTTTTGTATCCACCCATCATTGCTCATCTTCCCAAGTTTGGAGAGTCAAAGGTTCCAAACTGTCAACCAATCCACCTTTTATCCCTAAACACACTCCATCCATGCCTCCACACATGATATCCAATTCTCAAATTGACCATGTATTGGCAATGACCCTTCATCATAAGGATTATGAAGGCACTCTATCATGATGTGCACATAGAGATAGAGTTAACCCTGGTATCAATAAAGAAGATCAAGAATCCCAAAAGTTGCATTCAAGTGCATGTATCTTAGCAAAGCAACTTCTTCAAGTAGGCTATCAATGAAACATCATGATAGAAGCATCTGCATCAGCAACACCTTGTGGTTCAACATGAGCTTTAACTCTTTCACAAAAAAAAATTAAAATTAAAATTAAAATGAAAATCCAAAAAAATTAGAAAAAAGGATTGAAAATAGTGAAGAAAAAAATCGTCCTCTCGTGAAAACCGCATGGGCGGTGCTTTGGGAAAGTACCATGATGAAAACCTAGCAAATATGCATCATGTGTAGAATCGAGCATCTACGTGCGCCAGTTCAAATTAAATCATCTCATCCCATCCATAATAAATCCAACACCCCATCCATCTCAACCATAATAAATCCATGCATCCATGAGCCATTTATCCAATCCATTTCATCCATCTGCATCCATAGTCCAAATTATCTTGATCTTGAAAATGTTTGGTACACACTTTATGCTTGCTTATGGTAAACATCTTGACATGGGTCATTTTCATTGATCCTATCCTATCCAATATTATCTGAGCCATGAAACATTATCCAATGAAGCATTCCTTCGTTCATACACCTTATCTTATCACAAGATAATCCTTGGAATCCTTTGCATGCTTGCCATATCCATCAATCCATACACCTATTTGGGCATCCACACATGTCATTCCATACATTGCTAGAAATGGGGTAGATATTTACATCTTGCTTGAGGAATAAATCTTGATCTATATCCTCCAACTTATATGGTGATTCTAACATTGGAAAACATAAAATCAAATTGGTCAAAGAATTTGTGATCTAGAGTTTGAATCACTAGCCCATGGCATATTTTGGCAAGAAGACATTCCTTATCAATCTTCATCTTTCATCTTTCATCAATCAAAACAGTCACTATTAGTTGCATCTAACACACCCTTCAAACGTCACACCAAATCATTCAAACAGATTTTGTTCCAAATCAAGCTTCATCAATCCTGATCGATCAAATCCAATCAAAAAATCATCATCTCGGGATATCCTTGTGTTGCTTAACACTATCCTTGCATTGTTGTGTATCCTCAACAATGTTATCATCATCAAACACTCATCATCTTGGGATATCCATCCTAATCCTTGCATTGTTGTGCATCCTCAACAATGTTATCATCATCAATCCATCGATCTAATCAATCAACCTTAGCTTGGTTCTCAACAAAATCCCAAAATAGATCACTGATATTGTCACACACATCCTTATCCAAATCGTCAAAATCATGCGAAAATCCAAAAACATCAGAAAATCAAAAAATCCAAAAAATTCAAAAAAACACAAAATCCAAAAGCATTCATAAAATCTCACAAAATCCAAAAACATTTGAAAAAATCAAAAATCAAAACATTTGAAAAATCCAAAAACCCAAAACAACCTCAAAACATTCCAAAAATGTCAAAAACATCCAAATATTTGAAAAAATCCATCCATCCAATTTCACTTTCACTTGCGATAATCAATCATCCATAATAAACTGATCATCACCTTCATCCTTTGGAAAAACAAATAGGGACAACCACAACAATTGCAAAATCAAACTTCAAATGTAATATCAAAATCGAAACAACAAACTTTTAAAAACCAAACCTTCATCATTCACAAACATGCCAATCGACCTTGTATCGACAGCCTTTCGAACAAACCTATCAACTTGCCACCATCCACTAACATTTCCTAGGATGTATCCTTCCTACAATGGGCATTATCTTTTGGAAAAACACTTTGGATAAACAAAATGACGTGCCGCCATCCACTAACATGTCCTAGGATGTATCCTTCCTACAATGGGCATTATATTTTGGCAATAGTTTCAGTTCTTATCCTAAAACAAAAGCACATCCCTTTGGCTCAAGGTATGCAGAATATTGGATTGTTTGCATACTTGATCTTTTCTTTTGATTTATCTTATTGTGCTCATTCCAAGGACCTCTCGATGATATCCGAACGAAGGATTTAGAGAGAAAGGAATGGGGCAATGATCATTATCCTTTTGTCTGATGTGCTTGTCAGACGTTCTTGTAATATAATTTGGTGAATACTTGCTTTGTTAGGTAAGTCCTAACAATGTTTCCATATGTCAGGTGTGAACAAGAATACTCCTATCTATTTGTCAAGTCAAAGTCCATTGCACTAGGTACAATGCCATCTTGGTTCTTTATACCTTGATGCATCGTAACTATGTGTGTTATCAAACATAAGGTAAGTAGCCCTTTTAAAGTCCCAATTCTTGATAAGAAAATCATCATCTATCATCATCATGATCTCTAATAAAGTCTCGCTAGATCATGGACTTGTTGGATCCTCTTGTCATCATCTCATTTCTTCTTTCTTCTCTCTACGCTAACATAACATCACCAATGCATCTATCTTGCATCTATCTTGCATTCACAAACCATTAGCATACATAAATCTCATAATCATAGCATATCACATCATCCATCTCATCCATCTCACATGCATTACATCATCATTTAAGTTGTTTAGGATAATATAGATTGGTTATTCTAAGTATCTTAAAACCATCTCATTTGCATCATCATCATAACCATCCATGCATCCATCTTGAACATCTTTATCGTGAGATCAACCCTCAAATAGACTCTTTTCGCTCGATCTCTCGAGGGGGCAATGTACTAGTATAATTCTTTCCACTACGACATCCAAAAAAAAGAATTTTTTTTTTGAATTTTGATCTCAGTAAGGTTATTCTTTGAACCAACGCAACAAGTACATTGCTTCAACGAGGGGAAAAATATAGACACATAAAATATACATGCATATGATCCTAACTCACTAATTCCATATCATCCCTTTATCATCATATTCGCCAGATCAATTAAATAAATCAAGTTTATTTGATTAATCTCCTAAGTCATTTATTTAATTAAATAAATGAGTTTTATTTAATTAATCTCTTAAAGTTCATTTAATTAAATAAATCCAAATATTTAATTAAATCTCTAATGTTATTTATCTTCTCATTTAATTTAAATAAATCCAAATATTTAAGTTGAATGTCACAATCACCTGATCACCTCTTAAATTAATCAAATCCTGATTAATCTAATCTAATCACCCATCACATCCTCTAGCTTTTCCCACTTGTACAAATAAATCAATTTATTGATTTATTAATTCATCATTTTCTTTCAACATGGCATCTTTGAGGAATATTCTCAAAGTTTGAAATCTCCCCCCAATTTGACATGTACATCCAACAAGGCATTTATGAGCTCTTACATGTCTCTTGCAAAGGTCAAACTCAACATTTAACTCTCAAATTCAAATTTCAAATCTCCCCCTCTTTGGTACATTGACCAAACTTGCACATCCTTCATCCACTCACATGGTGACAAGTGGCTCCTTCCTATTGGTGGATCTTTAGTCCTACATCCTCCATGTTTGACATTCTTATATCATTCTATTCTATAAATAGAGAGCTCCTCTATTGAATTAATCCTCCACAACTCATCCAAGTTAGCATTTGAATCTTGTCATCTAGGAGATTATCAAGGATTGGGAAAGGGCTTCTTTCCATAGAAGCACCAATCCACTATGAGATAGAGTTTGCATCATGTTTTTATATGATTTTACTTTAGTTATCTTGTCATTTGTTTGCATTTTTGAACCATGATGTATTATTTCATATGGATGTTGAAGGTTTGTTTTGTTTAAAAACACTAACCATGATTTTGTATGTTAGATTTTTAACCATTTGTAGATTTTGATGTCCACACACTGTAACCTTCCAGTACTTCAAAATAAGGGGTAAAGTCCACCCATTCAAAAAGGCCTTAAAGTTCAACATTTTTTCTAAGAGAGTCATGCTTATTCAGCTCAGTTCTTTTCCTTAGTCCTCCTATATCTTTAGTAATTAGGATATCCTTATGCAAGAGTAGATAATCAACTCACAGACACTTTTTATCCTCAGCCATGATCACAAGAATTTCTAAATTCATAGTATTGAGATTAACACTTGAGCTTTTCATTAGAATAGGTGGTGGTGTGAACCAAAAAATAATAGAAATAAATACAACTGGATGATAACACTATGATAAGGCATGTCTTTCACTCCATCTATTCTTAGAAATGATAGAACCTTCACCAATAAAAGTCATAATTAAACTTTTTTGGTTGTACATCCAATTTACATTCACATCCTATACAAAGCTATCCAATCACTGATCCATCAAAATATTTGAGAAGGCTCATGCGGGAAAAGCATAAATTTGAAATCCCTTCAAATAATTACCTTTTTTAATACACACCAAGGCCTAAAAAAAAAAACCTTTTTGGCTTATTACTTTCCTACTTGAACTCAAGATTTTTGGTACTCGTTTACTTATTGTGAGTGTCAATTTCATCCCAATTGTCCATAATACTTATGAAAAAAATAATCATAACAAACTTAAAGCCCGAAACCATCATAAATAATAATTAATTATATCTCTTGTGGGATTTAAAAGGTTAATTTTCTCTTTTAATACTATTCCTTTGATCTGACTAAGGAAGTGTAGAAAATCATAGTAAACCCAATCAAAATGCCTTAAATTGGCATGTTCCATGGCATTAGCCACCATGTTACCTTCCTTGTACATGTGGCATATTTTATACTTTTGAAAAAAATTCAACATTTTCTTGCATTTATCCAAGATGTCTTTTAAAATCCACATAACATCAGCTTCATTATTAAGATTTTTTGTTATAAGATTTGATCCCCCTTCAACAAGTACCTTATAAAATCCCTTTTGCTTAATTTGATTCATCCCTAACCAAACGCCATAATCCTCAACAAAGTTATTAGAACCAACGCCCATATTTTTATTATACCCCTCAATGAAACTAACTTGATGGTCCCTGAAGACACCACCAGCTCCCGCTAGCCCTGGGTTCCCCTTAAAATAATCATCAAAGTTTCATTTGATTCACCCAATATCCAGAGGCTTCCACCTAGTGACCTTGTTGTGAAAAATCAAACTTTGTTTTACTATTTAAAAATAGTCTTTTTTCCTTCAATACTTGCAAGGTTTGTTTGAGATGTAAAAAGTGTCTTGTAAATCCTACTAAAAGGTAAGATAACATCCAAGTATACTATAAATATGTATTCAATAAATGAAGTCAATAAATCATTCATTTAAGTCAGGGCTATTTCCAACACATTTCATAACTCAAATTGGAAGTATCAAACACTCACACATCCCTTTTCTTAAAATATAGTTTTCCATATATTATCAATTGAATCAATTTTTCATCAATCCATAGTATTTGATACCTGATCCTAAGGTTATCTTGTTTAAATATTTGTAATTGAAGCACTATAAATCTGCAAGTGAACCAATCTCAAACACTCATTAGGAGGATTAGTTTACACATGAAAATCTACAAATACCTCTATGAAATAACAATGCCATGCTTCAAAGATGCAAACGAATAACTAAGAAGATCAAATAAACCTATAGAAGCAAGACAAAGTACCTATTCCATATTGGATTGGTGTCAAATATGCAAATGACCCTTTCCTAATCCTTGCTCAAAAGCTGAAATGATGCAAATGCCAATATGATGAAGAGAAAAATTAGTTCTCAAACCAAGAGAGTAACTTTGCCTGAAGATGTAGACGAGTTGATGAAGATTAAGGCCTTTATTTATAGATTTTCTTGATGAGAGATTGGACAAATGGATGAATGTGGGACTAAAAATAGACCAATGAAAAGAGGCCACTTGTCAACTTGCCATAGGTTGAGGGATGTGCAAGATTTGGGAAATGTGCCCAAGAGAGGGAGTTTCAAATTCAAATTTTTGAAATAAATGTTGAGAGGGGAACATGAAAATGAGAAGTTAATGCAATGTTGGAGGGGACAAGTCAACTTGTCATCATTTTCAAACTTGAGGGAATATTCTATTTTTTATGCCAAAATGAAAGAAAATAAGGATTTTAATAAATCAATAAATTGATTTATTTGTGCAAGTGGGCATATCTAGAGGATGTGATGGGTGGTTAGGTTAGGCTAAGTAGGATTAGATTAGCTTAATGATGATTAGGTGAGTTTGACCTTTTTGACTTAAATATTTGATTTATTTAAATTAGAAAAGGATGGAATATGCATTTGGAGATTTAATTAAATAAAGTTTGGTTTATTTAATTAAAGGGATGATGTTTGATTTATTTAATTTAAATGAACAACCTTAGGAATGAACTTAATGATTAATTTACCTGATGAATGAATGAAGGTGAACTTGATTAATTTGATGAGTGGATGAATGTGAACCCTGGTTTGCTTGATGAATGCATAATGCTAATTTTGCATGTGTACATTTTGCCCCTCTGTAAAGCAATGTACTTGTTGTGTTGGTTCAAAGAATAAATTTTCTGTGATTAAAATTCAGTTTTTATTTTATTTTTTGGATGCCCCAGCGGAAAGAGGTACACTAGTACATTGCCCCCTCAAGAGATCGAGTGAAAAGATTCGATTTGAGGGTCGATCTCGCGATAAAGAGGTTCAAGATGGATGGTTATGGATGATGATGCAAATGAGATGTTTTTTTAAGATGCTTAGAATAAAAAATCTATATTATCTTAAACAACTTAAATGATGATATGATGGATGAAATGGATGATGTGATATGCCATGATTATGCAATGGATGATTTATGAGATGCTTAGACTAATATATCTATATTATGATGATGATATGTTGTGATTATGCAAATGTATGATTTATGCAAATGTGATGATTTATGAGATGCTTAGACTAACAGATCTATATTATGATGAATAACATGCATGTTAAATGATATGCAGGATGTTGATAGTTTGTGGATGCAGGATGGATGCACCAGTGATGATGATTAATTATTCATGACGTGATGTTAGTGCAGAAAAGAATACATTAGATAATGACAAGAGGATCCAACAAGACAACCTTATGAGAGATGATGATGAGAAATGATGATGATAGATGGATGAGTTGCTTATCAAGGATTGGAATTTTAAAAGGGTCACTTACCTTATGTTTGATAACACACATAAGCACAATGCATCAAGGTATAAAGGACCAGGATGGCGTTGTACTTAGTGTGATGGACTTTGACTTGACAAATAGATAGAAGTATTCTTGTTCACACCTGACATACAAAAACCTTGGTAGGATGCACTTTAGAAGTTTTAAACACCTCGAACCAAAACACAGAAAGGTATAACCAATCAATGCAATAGTCAACAAGCTATCCAAAACATCCTCTATACATATCTAACAAAGAAAGTATTCACCAAGTTATTTTACAAGAACGTCCAACAAGCACAACAGACAAAAGCATAATGATCATTGCCCCATTCCTATCTCTCTAAATCCTTCATTTGGATATCATTGAGAGGTCCTTGGACTGAGCGCAATAAAATAAGTCAAAAGACAAAGATAAAGCACACAAACAAGTTGATGTTCTTCAATACTGCTAACCAAAAAGGAATTTGTTTTTAAGGATAAGAACCGAAACTATTGCCAAAAGATAATGCCCATTGTAGGAAAGATACATCCTAGGACATGTTAGTGGATGACGTCACATCATTTCATTTATCCAAAGTGTTCTTTCTGATAAATAATGCCCCTTGTAGGAAGGATTCATCCTAGGACATGATGTTATCAGATGATTGATATGGGACTATATGGATGATGGCCTATCGACACAAAGAATTGACCAACTTGTTTACGTACTGACTTAGACCTGAGACTTGACGTTTTTGAATTTTACTTTTAACCTGCTAGACTTGTTTCTAACTGTTTCACCAAAGGTTGCGGGTGACGATCAGTTTATTATGGATGTTGTTATTGCGGGTGCAAGCGAGATGAGACAGATGGATTTTTTCAAATATTTGGATGTTTTT
>VDFB02358134.1:109477324-109555446 GCA_007258455.2 Sequoia sempervirens | reverse complement strand
TGATGTCCTTCATGACTAATATCTTAGCATATTACATTCCTCTTAGTGGCTTGATGCGACACACTACATCCCCTAAGTTGTAAATCTTCTATTCTTTGATTAGTCCTCTCTTGGAGACATTAAGCACAATGTTCCCTAAGTTAAAGACATCGCATGAACTAAGAAAGACTCCTTTGAACATTATCTGCATGTTGTATTTTGTATTTATTTTTATATGGCCACTTTGCATAACACAACTTGAAGGCCTATGGAGCCATCACATTTGTTTATGAGCTCCAAGCATATGAAGTTTTGCTTGTCTCATGAAGCTTGAAAAGTCATTTTTGTTGTGGTGCCTTATTAAAGTTATCGGGAGGTATAGCTATGGTATGTTTAAGTGGGAAGCCTATTCTGAGACATGACTTTCTTCATAGCCACTTGCATGTGTGTGTGTGTGCATACCAGCCATGCGTGTATGTTTCTCACCTTTTAGGCCTTCTCACTTGGCAGACATCCATGAGTTCCATCACCTTAGAGTGAGTACATGTATTTTTTAGACAAACAACCTCAATTTTATCCACATCGTGTTGGACAAATGGTTGAAGCTTGATCCAATTCTTTTTATTTCACCCTTTCTCTTCTTAATCTTTGGCATTGTATGCTTGGCCTTGTTGTTCTTGATATCATTTTCATGTGTGTTCCTTTGTGCTTATTTTGGTTTGACATGGGATCTTGATCCTAGGGGCTTCATCACCCCTCTTGATCATTATTGTCCCATCTTGCTAGCATTGGTAAATTTGAATCCTCTTGATGTCTGTTGTTCTAATTTAGTATGATTTTGAAGCAAGTTCATCCTCTCACTAAAGTGGGGGCTAAATATAGTCACCGAAAAAGTAACCCTTCTACTTTTTCTGACTTGTTTGGTCCCTCCTTGTGATTTTGGCTTAATATTACCTTGATTTAATGTTGTAATGTGGATAACACATTCATATTAGGTATTGGGACCTTGTGAACTAAAAATATTCAAATGGTACCTTAAATATGTGTTGTAAAGTGTTGTAACATACTTTCACACTTTTTGAGGGCCTTGTTAATTTATTTCACCTAAATAACCTTTTTTCATCATTTACCATGCATTGCTTTGAAGTGTTGTAAAGTGTTGTAACAAACTTTCATACTTTCTTAGGCTTTTCATTAATAATTGGGCTTTTTTATGCTTTAATTGGCCCTACTTTGAATCCACAGGCCTTACTTATGTGTTTTTTTGAGAATAATCCAGACAAATATCATTTAAAGCATCCAAATCTTGAAACTCACCTTAAATTCCTAAGGTGGGATTCATTCGCCATTCTGGACAAATGAGTCCCCTTTAACTCAAAATTCTAATTTAATTCAAAATTTTGGTGGGTTTTTATTCTCTAGGATCTAAGGTCAGCCTATAGTATTGTAATTTTGAGAATTATTGCATAATCGAGTATAAATACAAGGTTCTTTCTCTAATTTCATCCTAACTAATCAAGCATTCAAGTATTCATGCATATAGTTCATAATACAATTTGAGCACTCATACGAGCATTCGACGCATTTCAAGGGAAGATTTTCAAGCATTCAAGTGCTTCTTCATGTGTCTTTCATCATGTCAAAGATTGTTTGCATCATGTTTTTTAGAGCTAACATTTATGATGTACGATTTTGTGATTCAAGCAAGCATTGCATCAACATCAAGCAAGATTCCAAGTCCACATCCATTGGAGTCATCACTTACATGTTTGCAGCACTTGATTACAAGGGATTGGTCTAGGTTGCAGATTTATCAAGGAGCAAGATTGGAAAAGTGGTCATCAAGTTGTCGAAGCAATTCAAAGTTTTCAAAGTTGCAAGCAAGCCTTCAAGAAGGTCTACAGGCTGAATTTTTTACTTTCGGACTCAAATCTATATCAGGAACAATAGAGCAGACTGAGAACTATAAAATCTAGTTTTAAATTTCTAGAAATCCATAAGTGGACTGATTCGCCACTATCAGAAAATGAGTCCCACTGCCTAGGCCTAAACAAGATTTTTGTAGATTTGAGTACCCATTTGTCTAAAACGTGTTCTAACACAATTTTCCTAAAACTAGACTGATTCACCTAGCTTAGCGTATGAGTCCCAGTTACCATTAACAATGTATTTGTAAAGATTCCAGAGCTCCATTCCATCTCTAGGAAGTTTCCAAGTGCACATTTCCAATTTCATAATTTTTTGTTACATTCTACTTGCATTAATAGGTTTTTTAGTATATCACGCTGTGTTTTCAACCATTTTGTATTTTCCCAGTTTACACTTGGTGGTGAACCCCCTTTATTGTCTCAATGATCTCTAAGGATACCTTATAGTCAAATTTGTCAGATTCTTCATTGGGTTGAGATCTCTAAGGTGTCCTTGAATGTGAAGATTGTGAAATCAGATCCCTCTCCTTATATCCATTTTGTGAACAAGTGAAGCATCCATTTCCAATGTCCATAGTATAACAAAAATTTAGTGATCAAGGACTCATTTTCCACCTTGGGCATATGTATCCCAACTAGGTTTTTGAGCCTAGATTTGGATTTCACATTGAATTAAATGTTTTTTGAAAAATGTGTCCCAAGCTTAGCCTAATGGGACTCATCTACCCCAAATGATGTATGATTGAAATTTATCTTAGACCTAATTTGAATTCAAATTCCTAGAAATATTTTATTCTCCTAGATCTGATGTCAGTTTGTAGTGTTGTAATTTCAGGAAATTTGGCATAAACAAGTATAAATACAAGGTTATTTAACTCATTTTCACCTAACAAGCTTACAATTCATCAAGTTATCATAAAAGCACATAAAATAGTATTCAAAACCATTCAAGATTGATTATCAAGCTTTTTGGAGCATTATTCAAGTATCGAGCATCATGTCAAAGTCATCATGCATCATGTTTTTTTTTAGCTAACATTTGTGATGTAGGGTTTCATGATTCAATCAAGTGTTCAAATCAAGATCTATATCATTCAAGAAAGGGTCAAGATCTACATCCATTGTAGCCATTACTTACAAGATTACAACATCTCATTCAAGGGTTTGGTGAGTTGCAACATTACATATTTTTTCATTCATCATTCCTCCTTTCCATTTTATTTTATTTCAAGGTTTGATTACCAAAATGAGGTTTGACCAACGAAAACCCTTATCCACTAACAAAAAATATTTTTCCCTATCTTTGATGTGTGAATTTTAGATCTAGGTTGAATATTTATTGAAGAAAAAGATTGGATAAAATTTGTCAAGTTGTCAAAGTTGTTACCTTACATGCAAGATCACGGAAAGCCACTTACATAGCAGAATTTAGTATTCCAGAACCAAAGATTTGGAAGAAGGGAAGCTACAGGAATTCTTCAAAGGATATCATAGTTTCAAAGTAACCCTTATGTTGGGACTAAATTTCCACTTGTGGCATATGAGTCCTAGTATGTCCCTTTTTTAAGAAATTTGCTATAGATCCTGATTCAGCAATTTCAGATTCTAGTTTTGATCTGAAACCATAAACTATGACTAAATCACTTCTACTAGCATATGAGTCCCAATGACAATCAAAAATTAGTATTCCCTAGATTTCAGACCTTCATTCAAGCCTCTTTGGTTTTCAGGTGCACCTTTGTACTTTCTCAACATTTTATTTTGCATTTTAGTTTCATAGTCTATCAGATAATTAGGTTTTTGCATTGCATTTATTTTTTCTTTCCAATCCCTATCTTGGTGGTAAACCATGCTTTAGTGTTTAATCAAACCCTAGGACACCTTATTGTAGATCTCTTTCCCTCATTCCATCATCAAATTAAGATCTCTAGGGTTTCCTTGAATGAAATAAGTGAAATGGGCCCTTATCCTTAGTTCCATCTCCTAAAAGGTGGAACACTATTTCCTAGGCTTCAACTTCTTTCAATGGAGTGATGGAGGAACCTTCTACTTTTTAGGGGAACTCATAGAACTTCTATCTTTGTATCTCGTATGGGGAATTATTTTAGTGAATCATATTTTTTTAGATTCTAGTACTTATGTACAACATCATGATGCACATTTTAGTAGTGTATTACATGTCACTCAACATTTATTAATTGTACTCTAGAATCATAGTACTATCTATATTTTTAACTTCATAGGAATATGTGTATCATGTTTGAGCAGTGTTTCATATGTTCACTCATGCAATGTTTTGTATCTCTTATCTTGATCTACATTTCTTGGAGGTTCATTGATTCCAACAAATATCAATTCATCTTTAGCAATGTTTACAACTTCAACATGCTTTAGGATTTCTTCATCATCATGTTCCTATCTTCATGGGACATCTTTTTAGGAGGTCTTATCCTTCTCTTTCTCTTTTTTGGAGAGGATTTTTGTTCCCATTGGGTTTTCTTCTTTTTCTCCATTTGTGAGTGATCATTATTGTACATGAGTACCTTACCAATCCTTGTTGTTACGACTCATATTTTTAGTTATTAGCTTACTCCCTAAGTATCACAAGTAATGGGGTGTGTTAGTGTGAAAATAGGTATTATTAAATTAGTTATATTTTAGCCTACTTAGTAGATTCTTATTCAGAGTATACTTAAGCTCACTTAGAGGAATTATAGAGTTTTTTCTCACCTTATGTGGTTGATACAAGTGTTCCCACTTTGTCAGAAACCTCTTGCATGGTCAATTGCCACTCACTAGAACACTTGTCATGTGAGTTAACAAGTATTCCATGTTTGAAGGGTTGGTCAGCTAATGTGTTTCACATGACTACCTTCACTAACTTTCTTGTTTAGGAAAGCTCATATCGTACATTTTAGTCAACTCTTTTATCAATCTCTTTGATAATGTAAATTAGAAGCCTCATTGTGCACTAGTATTTTTTTGGAAGCATCAAAAATTTTTGTTATGATCTTGTTAGAAATCCTAACAAGTTAAAGATTGGAATATGTACATATTTTTAAAAGATTAAATTTCTCATTATTTATATTTTTCTTTAAAAATATAAATTTTATATTTTTATTAAGTTTTGATTATATATATATATAGAGAGAGAGAGAGAGGGAGAGATAAACTTATATATTTATTATAAATTCTTCTATATTCTCATTGTACAAAGTTAGCATTTAATAATTCAGTACAATTAAAATTTATTCTAGTACATCAACTTTAAATTTTAAATAATTATGTTAAAATGAATCTTAATGTTAAAAAATGTGTCATAATTTATATTGAAAATTAATGTTAAACATTATTTTTTTCTTAACAAGTTCTAATGTTATATTAATTTTTTTTGAAAGAGGAAAAAATGAGTTTTACAGGGACCCGAAACCACAAAGTTTACAAACTAAAGATAAGACCGTTAAAGATACCAAATGCAAAAAGGCTATTAAAACAACAACAAGAAAAGTCCACAGTCACCAAAAAGGCCAGAAAAGGCCACATAACAAAAAAACCAAACAAAACGCCAACAACAACTAAATTTGGGTCTTTAATAAATCCACAGTCTCAGCTTCTAGCTCGTTCATATCTTGAACCCCCCTCTTTAAGATCTGAACCATCTAGGTAGTAGGGGGCACTTTCCTTTTAAGGTTGGCACAAGTCCTTTTCAAAATACCTTGGTCCTCGTTCTTGCTTTCCTTTTTCTCATCCAGATCAACAACCAGCGAACCCTTTTACATTTTTTCTAGCTTTTTAGAAATAGCATTGATGATGATGGTATTGTGCCTAGCCATTTTATGGTTTTGTTCCACAACAGTTTTGATGTTATTTTTAATTTTGACCATTTCAGCCTCCAGAGACTTATACTTATCCTTAATGTCACCTTTTCCCATTCTAGTACTGTTCTTTTTCTATTTTCCTTCTTTGTTGCTGAGAGCAGCCAGCTATAGTTCTAGCTCCTCTGACTTACTATATAGAGCCCTATTTCTTTGATTAAGATCATTAATTTCTTGATAGGCCCATTTTAAAACCCTGAAAATGTCACTATTGCCATTTCTTGTAGAGGCAAGAATGTCACTAGACTGAACCAGGTCTAATATGAGGCTAACATCATCTGGGTTGGGGGAACTAGGAAATCTGGTACCATCAGCTCTGAAAGAGGCAGGAGGGGATGGCACGAAATTTTGTCTAGCTTCAGGGTTCTCAGCTTTGTCTTCCAAGCAGTCAACAAAGTAGGAAACCAACTTATTGGCATGTGAGCCTTTGAGAACATGACTCTTTAAGGGGATAGGGCAGTCAAGGTAAGGCTGAGGGTTAGCTTTAACAAGCTAAGGGTTTTTAGGCTGGTTTTCTTACTAGACATCTCAGAGGACAAGTGGGCTTCAACAATTCTCTCCTGGTAAGGCTGATTCTCTGAACCCCCACTGTCTATGTCATAGGCCTCAGACACCCTGGAGGCAATGTTATATTAAATGTTAGTGAAGTATTATTCTACTAATATTATTAATTGATTGCTCAAGTATAACACCAAATTTAATTATATATTGAATTAACATATTAATTTAAGGGCTTGATACCATTAAAAACCAACATGCTAACATTAATAAATAATAATAGTCTTACATCACAAATCCAATACAAGGATGACATGATAGTTAATACCATATTAAATAAGAATGAAATAATAATCAGAGGATGATGAAATCAATAATGGGATTATAAAATCACCTATAAATTCATGTTAGTGTCTAAATCTAATTTTAGTTTGACATATTGAATGAAACTAGTTTTAATTAGGAAAATATATTGTTTTGTTTAAATGAATTATGTTGTTACAATGTTTCTAATCTTTTATTCTCTCTAGATATCGTTTCATAGAAAAAGTGATCCTAGATATAATTAGGATGACTAAGGCTATTTTATTTTCACCTACTCAACATTAAACATAGATCAACTAGGATTTCCATGATTGACTTGATGTCATAATGGAGACACAGTCCCCTAGTGATTTATGTTTGTGATGTGTTATGTGGATGATAAATATGATGTGTGATTTAATAAGTCTATTTGACATGTAACACTAGATATGAAAATGTAATTTATCATACAGACAACAACCAAAATTAACATTATAGATAGAGGACCAAAAAATGATGATAGAGAGGAACTTGTGAGTGAAATCTGAGCCAAAATTTTCTAGTCTAGGGTGTGTGGTGCCATTGAATGAGTTACTCCTTTGAATCTAAATTTTTTGAGGTGTTAATCATTCTCTCCTTTGTGTTTTCCTAGATTTTCTTTCAATGAAACTCATGAATCTAAGTTAAACAAGGGTAAATAGGGGATAGGTTGTGCTATATAGGGGTCTACCTAAGTCAAACCCCATCTTTGGTATTTCTAGCTCCACTTACAATGATTGATGATAATCAAGAGTGCATACCCTAGGTTAGGAAAATGATAAAATAATAATAGTTGACTAAAATTGATCAATGGAAAATATTAGTATTACCTTGATGTGAAAACCCTTGAAAAAGAGAAGTCACGGATGAGTTATTGATCAATTCCTTGATTTCTTTATAAACTTGCAAAAGGTTAGCTCACATACATAATGGATTAATCTAGTATAGCACATAGACGATAACTTAATACTTCTCCATAATTACCTCCTTCTAATGCTCAAAATGAGACAACATACTTATATGTGTATTTTAATTAATCCTTTTGTGTAGGGGTTGACTTGGAGTAATTTTCAAATCATAAAAGCCTACCAACGAAAATTTTAAACATTCAAAATATTATTTTTTTGTCTAGGGTTCCCTATACCTGTTACTAATGCTTTTTGGTCCAAAATTATTGGGATGATAGGATTTAAATATATTTTATTGATTTAGCCTCAAAATAAGTAAATTATCATTACAAGTAAAAAAAAAAACTTAGAGGAGGGTATGAAAATAGTTTACATAGACAATTAGCAACTCGATAGTAGAGTAGGATAACATTGTAGTAAATATCATAAGTTTGATTCCTTTCTATATTTAAGACAAATTGACAAACAAAAAATATAAAATGTTGTTCTATTGTATTAAATATGAAGATGTTTTTATCAAAGTGGAGACCCAGGTGAATCCATTAAATAGAAGGATGCTATTCATATACCAAAAATATATTTTTAATTAGGCAATAATTATAACAAAAAAAATAATAAATAATTTATTTTCTTTATTAATAAGTATTCATAGCAGAAAAACATGGATGTATAGAGAGAGAAAATGGTTGTAAGTGATTAATATCTCTTTGTAAGTTGGTGTCACATAAAGTAATGCACCATCTAAAAGCTTAAAATGGATGAGTTGTTTCATTTAAGATCACATGAACCTAAGGAAATGAAGACACCTTTTTCTCCATTTCTAAGGATCTCTCACTTCGCCTTTAGACGTGAGAAGGAATAGGCATGAAAATAATAGGTTTATATGTTGATGTGTCATCTTTTGAAAGAAAATTTTTACAAGTGAAGCAATAAATCCTTGGTTAATTTAAATGGGTTGTAGTTAATTGGTAGGACCAATTTATATTCATATGTTATATTTCAAGGTTCAATTCTTAATAACTACATATTATATCTAGAGGGATATTTGTGCTCTAGTGATAGTGTAGAATAAGAATGAACAATGAGTGTAAGAAGAAAAAATGATTAATTGACTTATGAGAGGATACAAAAGAAAAACAATTAAGAAATAAGAATATAGGATTAAAAAGATAGACTTAGATGTCTATAATATAAGAATTATGAGAATCTAGGAGATAAGAAACAAGCAGAAGTGAACAATATGAGCTATATTATTTAGTTGACCCAAATTACCATTTCAAAGCCTTGCATATATAGGCATGGAAGAGGCAATCCACCTATGATGTGGATTGACAAGTGCCCCATTAAGTGGCACAAATGACTAGACAAGTGTCCTATTAGGGTCAACCTTAGGATCACTTCAAATGTGCAAACCAAGAACCTATTTGACCAAGTCATCAACCTTGATGCTAAGTGTTGAGTGACCTTTGAGGTGAAACAAAAAGTCTTCCAACCTCATTAAGTATAGTGAATAGATAAATTATTCACTCTAACATCCCCCATTAAGTGACACTTGGGGAGATCACAAAAGTGAAAATAAATATAACTAGGTCTCAACTAGAGGCCATATTAGGTACCCACGTACAATGCATTGTCTCACAAATGGAGAAAAAAGAGAAAACCCAGTGGGAACAAAACTCCTCTTCATAAAAGAGAAAAATAAGGATTTAAAACCTTCTAAAAAGGATGTTTCAAGATGATTGAAACATGATGATAGAGAAATTTTGAAGCATGTAGAAGTTGTAAACTCTACCAATGATGAACTGATGTTTGTTAGAATCAATGAATCTTCAAAAAATATAGATCAAGATATGAGATACAAATTACTACATGAGTGAACATTGGAACACTACTCAACCCTATACATAAAGTCAATAAAACTCCATGAAGTCGAAAATATAGATAACTTACAGTGGTTAGGAGTGCTAGAATTTCAAAATGTGATCCACTGAAATAATCCCCCATATGTGTGATCAAGATAAAAGGTTCATGAGACCTCCCAAAAATAAAATTCCTCCACTAATTCATTAAAGAAGCATTAGCATAACACATCATAGTCATCCCTTAATTCGAAGAGAATAAGCATACCAATTGAAATCAAGAGTGCACAATGAACGTAAACTTGTTCAATAAACTTTAAAAATGTGTGCATCAAGGCACACATGAATGAGGTGAGAATCATGAGGAGACATTGTTGTGATGTTAAATCACAAGGATCCACAACTATGATGTCAAATCAAGGCTCTACACAACTCCCCTTTACTTTTTATAATTCAGTGTAAGCAAATTTTTTTTACAAATTCCCTCCATATGGAAAACACATTTACTTTGAGTGCCACTTTATATGAGTGCATTTACAAACTTAATTTCTATTATGAAATCTTCAAAGTTTATGCCGTGAGGTGGATTAAAAAGAAATATCTTATAAACCTTAAAAAATGACCAAAACTGGAAATTTAAACCTCCTCCTGATTTGCAATTTATTGCAAAACGAAAAAATGCCCCCAATTATGAAAAAACAGAAAATGACCCCTCCTTTACAAAACTTTGACAACTGCCATATACACTTTTGAAATGAATGAAACAGTTTATTTTACCATTAATAGCTGCATTAAATGCTATACATGTAAAGAGAATAATAAACCACTAAAACATTAAATGAGCAAGTGATCGGGTGAAAGTAAAGGAGTTCATAATTTTATCATGGAGAGATTCTTGGTGACAGAATAGAAATCATACCTCATCAAGTGATGAAAGAGGAGGAACGCAAGGTACTCGACTTGGTTTATAGGCGTTGTTGGTGCATGAAGGTGCAAGGTCTTTGCAGGAACAAAGTCATCGACCTCCACTTGACCACACAGACTGTGAGCAGAGAGATCAAAATGTTGGGAAGAGAGCAGGTCTTATGCAAGAACCAAGGCCACCAATATGGAATTTGATCTGAGACTAATGTTTGAGACAAAACCTTCACACATTCGCTAATCTTCCCATGAGTTTTTCCGATCTTCATGTCTTCTGCGCTGCATCCAGATTTGATGGCCGTCCACTGCAAATTAAAGGCCGTGCGCAAAGGAAAGGTCATCCCAAATCCTGCACGGTTTCCTCTCCTGCAAATTGCAGTTCCTCTCTTGCAAATCACGAGCTGGGAAAAATTCACGTGCTGGGTGAAATCAAAACGCAGGCTGGGTGATGGTACGCGGCTGCTGTGACACCATGGACCTTCCTACGCCTTGGCCGAGGGACACCATGGACACCATGTAGGAAATCTCAAATCAAAATGGCCTCCACAGATCACTGAATAAAGGTTGCAAGAATATCAGTCTATGTCGAAATTGAGAAGTCGGTTCTGCCAGAAAAGATTAGCAGGCTTCGTGGAAATTAAGAAGCCGCTTTAATGACCACGGATGAGGTGTGAGGGAGCTGCTTCAAAGATGCGAAGAGCCAAATCACAAGCACAAATGCATAGAGCTAAAGTGATGGTCTTTACAGGCTCACGCACGGCCTGTAGGGGTTGCCTAGTCTCTTATCTTCCCGCCTGCAAACTATCTGCCTCACATCTTGCCTTCACGAATAGTCGCGGGGTTTGCATTACGTGGGGTGCGATGGGTGAGAACCTTGAAGCAACGTTCCAACGTGATTCTTCATGCCTCATCTGAACCTCCGATTTGGGCACTAATCTCCAACCGCCTTCTGTGAGTTCTGCGCCAATGGTCTTGTGTGAAAATCAGTGTGAAAATCACCAGCGTTCAAATGAGTCGAGCCTGGGACTCTCTTCCAGCTCTGATTTAAGCTTCCAAACAATTTTCCTGCTAAAACCACAAATATAAAATGTGCAGCATGGACGCTTCAAAATGATAATGAAACGCCACTGTGATTTTCCTACAAATCAATGACAGACCGCAACAGAACTTCCAACTCCCCTCATGTTGGCGCCTTTCTACCTCGGAAAAAAGACTCTTCCTCCTCAGAATGCTCACATAAAAATTTTAACATAGAGAGCAATGGAATCTAACAAAAATATAATTTTTTTTTGACCTTTAAGTCTGAAAATATCTCCCTCTATGCTTTGATATCATATAAGAATTACGAGAATTTAGTTGATAAGAAATAAGTACAAGTGAATAATATGAGATATTCTATTTAGTCCACAAAAATTACAATGAGTACAAAGTCTTTCATATATAGGCAAAGAAGAGGCAATCCACCTATAATGTGGATGGAGTGGCACAAATAAGTAGACAAGTGTCCTATAGGCGTCAAACTGAGGATCACTTGGAATGTGCAAACCAACAACCTATTGGACCAAGTCATCAACCTTGATGTCAAGTGTTGAGTGACCTTTGAGGTGAAGCAAAAAGTCTTCCAACCTCAAAAAGGTAGCACATGAGATTTACCAAATAATTTGGTAATCTCTAGAGGTCTAAATGTTACATATTTGGTTAGACAATATGTTGTCTAACCTCATCAAGCTAAGTACACTTTAGTAGAGTGAATAGATAAATTATTTACTAAGAGTAATAAAGAAAAAATAGGTGAAGCATTCAAGTTGTTATACTATAACTAGAAGGTTTAAAATCCAAACTCAAAGGTAACATATTTTGGGAGAGTGTCAACAAAAAGTTGTAACCCTACAAATTGTAAGGAGTAATGGTTTTGTTACAAACCTCACTATATAATCTAAAAACAAAACAAAAATAATTCTTTGAATTAGAACTAATATTGTAATATAGTGTAATACTAATGAAATTCACACTTTCCACAAACAAAATTGTCGCTTAAGACGCTAATTAATAATATATAATCAAAAGAGAAAAATTAATCATAAAAATTATAATTTAAAAAAAAAAATCCATCCTAATGTCATTAGGTTGTACTATTTCTTAAACAATTTATGACTTAATTTTAAAAAGTTAAAACACTTAATCAAAAGCATCTTGAAATTATGAAGAAATATGTTATAAACTTATACTATATATATTAAAAAAAATTTACCGAAATTAATTGAATTGTAATTACATAAAATTACTTTAATTCTTTTATTATATTATAATTAGTTAACTTTACAAAAACATATTAATTATATTATTGAAATCCTATCAGCATTGTCTTATTTCTACGACATACTTATATTTAATCAAGCATATTTTTGCTCATCTTCTTTTCTAATACCTAAAAGCTTCTAGAATATATATATATATATATATACACGTTCGTTTTGGTCTATAGTATATATATGAATATATAACATTACGACATACACACGCTCGTGCGCTCTATATATATCCAACTTGAAACATTGCCATAATATTTTTATCCTTGTTTCAGTCTGTTATAAATTGTACGTTCTCCTTTGTCGATTCTTCGTTATTCTTTTATTTCATTACATCATCGATTACGAACTTCAAATTTTGTCATCTTTAATATAGTCTGTAATAAATTGTATGTTATGCTAAGTCGATTGCTCGTTTTTAGTCTGTAGTAGATTGTATGTAATGTCTTGTCGATGATGAGTTTTGGACGACGAGTCAAACTAGGAATCTTTCGGTCAAATTGTATTCTTAACCGGTGTCGATGAAGCCAAATATCTTATTGCGCTTTCAACTCAGACTATTGTAAATATCGAGTTTTATGCAAAGGTATCTTCATTATTTTATGTCGTGAATCGATGAAGAGCAGATGCTTTTGATCAACCCTATGGTAAGTCATTGTTCCTCCCCTGCTCATACGCTTGAGAGGATTTTCTGCTCTTTTTTCTCTTCATATTAAAGAATACTCCTGTTTGCAATTAACAGCTGACTTCACGCAGCAATAAGCTCAGAAGAAGAGAGACGAGACTTGGGTAGCTGCAGGTCATATGGCCGAAGGGACAGGCTCGGTTCCATTGCCGCGGAAGCTCTATGAGTGCGTGATTTGCAAGGGAAGCTTCACTTGTTGGCGAGCGCTGGGTGGTCACATGAAAATGCATCGCAAAGAACGGGCGTTATTCAGGCAGTCAACACCATACGATCGGGCTGCTTACTCGCCGTCTCAGCCAATTTTGCCATTGTTATTGAAATCATATGATCAGGTTGCTGGGGTTTCCTTAACTTTCCCCCGGTCGTCTGCAACAACCAGGAAAGTAGAACACAGTTTTAGCAATACCCAATTCAAATTTTACAACGAATTCTTTAGGGAGAATCAGCTACCAAGATTTAAAGCTGAGGAGACGGAGGCAGCAGAAGTAGGCGGCGGAGTAGATCTGGAACTTCGACTTGGATATAAGGTCTAAGAAGAAGAAGAACCAAGAAGGTTCGGTATAAGGCCTGTTTCTCTTTTTCCATAGATGGATGTTCTTTTATCATATGTGCGTTTTAAAAAACTTTTTAGTCTTTCTAGGGTTTCTAGTTTCTTTTCCTGGAAAAAAACCGATGGGCTATAGCTTTGAGTGAAAATGTTTTGAAGTTGGTTCGAAGTAAATATAAAGTGGTTGTTTTAGTGTATAAATACTTAGTCTTTTTCATTAAGCATTAAGTACTAGCAGTTGCACATGCAACGTAATAGTCGATAGGCAATGATCTTGCCAACCACAGACTGATTTTGTTTTGTCGTAAAGTTCTCCCCGACGGCATCAGACTGCAGGAGATCCCGGTGGGGTTGCCCCACGTAATAGCCTATCGGCTAATTAGGGGCTTCGTGTATAAATAATTGAACATGTAAACAATTCATTCTCTAAGTGAATGCATAATTGAATTTGATTGTTTAAGTATTAATAATTGAAGGTTTTTAGAATTAATGTTGACTATTGGGGAGAATATAAAATTAAAGATTATTATAACACTTTAATTTTATGAAAATGTATTTAACAAGTAGTTGCATGTAGTGACATGCAATGATGTCCTATTCCAAATGGCAGGGATCTGTACATGCATAGCAGGAATTAAAGTAGATATACATTATCTCAAAAGGATAATACTTTAGACATGCAAAATTAGCATTATGCATTCATCAAGTAAACCAAGCTTCACATGCATCCGCTCATTTAATTAATCAAGTTCACCTTCATCCATTCATCAGATAAATTAAACTCATTAAGTTCATTCCTAAGGTTGTTCATTTTAATCAAATAAATCAAACATTCATTTAATTAAATCCAAATGCATATTCCATCCTTTTCTAAATTAAATAAATCAAATATTTAAGTCATAAAATTCAAAATCATCCTAATCATCATTAAGCTAATCTAATCCTAATTAGCCTAACCTAATCACCCATCACATTCTCTAGATATCCCCACTTGCACAAATAAGTCAAATTATTGATTTATTAAATTCCTTATTTTCTTTCAACATGGCATTTATGGGGAATATTCCCTCAAGTTTGAAAATGAGGACAAGTTGACTTATCCCCTCCAACATTGTATTAATTTTCTATTTTCATGTCCCCCTCTCAAAATTTATTGCACAAATTTGAATTTGAAACTCCCTCTCTTGGGCACATTTCCCAAATCTTGCACATCCCTCAACCTATGGCAACTTGACAAGTGGACTACTTTCATTGGTTTACATTTAGTCCCACATTCACCCATTTGGCCAATCTCTCATCAAGAAAATCTATAAATAAGGACCTCATTCTTCATCAAATCCATCTACATCTACATGCAAAGTTACTCTCTTGGTTTGAGAACTAATTTTGCTCTTCATCTCCATTGCATCTCATCATTTTAGCTTTTGAGCAAGGATTGGGAAAGGGTCATTTGCACATTTGACACCAATTTAATATGGAATAGGTGATTGTCTTACTTTTGTAATGTCTTCTTGATCCTTCTTTTGTTATTTGTGGCATTTCTTGAGCATAGACATGTTATTTCATATAGGTATTTGTAGATTTGCATGTTTAAACTAATTCCTAATGAATGTTTGAGATTGGTTCACATGCATATTTAAGTACTTCATTGTGGAGCTAGAAGGAGGGCTTTTTGAATGTAAAAAAAAAAAACTAAGTAGTTCAAAAAGCCCTCCTTCTAGCGCCACAATGAAGTACTTAAATCTGCATGTGAACCAATCTCAAACATTCATTAGGAATTAGTTTAAACATGCAAATCTATAAATACCTCTATGAAATAACATGTCTATGCTCAAGAAATGCCACAAATAACAAAAAAAGGATCAAGAAGACATTACAAAATCAAGACAATCACCTATTCCATATTGGATTGGTGTCACATGTGCAAATGACCCTTTCCCAATCCTTGCTCAAAAGTTAAAATGATGAGATGCAATGGAGATGAAGAGAAAAATTAGTTCTCAAACCAAGAGATTAACTTTGCATGTAGATGTAGATAGATTTGATGAAGAATGAGGTCCTTATTTATAGATTTTTTTGATGAGAGATTAGCCAAATGGGTGAATGTGGGACTAAATGTAAACCAATGAAAGGAGGCCACTTGTCAAGTTACCATAGGTTGAGGGATGTGTAAGATTTGGGAAATGTGCCCAAGAGAGGGAATTTCAAATTCAAATTTGTGCAATAAATTTTTAGAGGGGGACATGAAAATGGGAAATTAATACAATGTTGGAGGGGACAAGTCAACTTGTCCTCATTTTCAAACTTGAGGGAATATTCCCCATAAATGCCATGTTGAAAGAAAATAAGGAATTTAATAAATCAATAAATTGACTTATTTGTGCAAGTGGGGATATCTAGAGGATGTGATGGGTGATTAGGTTAGGCTAATTAGGATTAGATTAGCTTAATGATGATTCAGATGATTTTGAATTTTATGACTTAAATATTTGATTTATTTAATTCAAAAAAGGATGGAATATGCATTTGGATTTAATTAAATGAATGTTTGATTTATTTAATGAAAAGGAACAACCTTAGGAATGAACCTAATGAGTTTAATTTATGTGATGAATGGATGAAGGTGAACTTGATTAATTAAATGAGGGGATGCATGTGAAGCCTAGTTTACTTGATGAATGCATAATGCTAATTTTGCATGTCTACAAATATAATTATCTGAAAGCTTAGAATACAATTGATTTGGAATAGGACATATAAATGTCAAATAAGTATATTTACATAAGTCATGCACAACCATAACAATAAAGAGATAATTGCATCCACAAAATTCTATTGATGTTAATCAAAAAGTAGATTGATACAAAAATTTTAAACTATATTTATTTTATTTTATTGCTAAATCTCCCTTTACTTGCAATCAAAATATATTTTGAGAGATTATTTTTGCATGCAATTGTTTATTTCACCATTTTGATTGATTTTGCAGTCACTGTGATTCTTCTAAAAGGTCATTTATAACACATTACTTTCTCAAAATCCCCATTATGTGGTTTCAAAACTCAACAATTTCAAGATCATAACAAAAAGTGAAACCATTATCAATGCATTCCTTAATGGTCAAATGTTTTACTAGTTCAGACTCCTCAAAACCAAAAATAAGAGTAGTCGATAGACCTTGGGTGAAAGCCTTGCGACAAGGTTCACTTCATAGAAGATGTAATGCTGTGAAAAGATCCACAAAACTCATGAAAATAGGCTGAGATGAAAGATCACTGACTAATACATTACTATCTTATGCGAAATGAGATTGTTTGTCTTGAGTATGTTCTACAAAAATCAAAGGAAAATGTGGAGTTTAGTGTGATGAACATGTTTCATTGGTAGACAATATCTAAATTAGGAAATATAAATAGTTCTATAATTTATAACAAATAATATGTAATGCACTTGCAATAGAAGAGATCAAATAAATAAGATGTAGGCATACCTTATGCACATAATGAGATGCAATATGTTTACGATTATAATGCTCATATAATTTTGTTTTGACACCTGATAATTTTGTTGAGTTGAAATTAGTGTTATACATTTTTAAAAGTATATATAGTTTTATCATTTATGACAAAGAATTTGAGATGTGAAATAAGAGATGGAATAAAGGACATATAGCCTTACCTTGTATATAAATGGAATGTAGTTGCATCCCATACACCGTGCCAAAAATTCTATCACGAAGCTATTTAGCATTGTGGAGATCTGTAGTTACAGTTGAGAACGTTTGCAATCTAAAATGGTTTCAATCAAATATAGTTACACACAAGGAAAATCTGAAGTTTAGTGTGATGAACATGTGTCATTAGTAGACAATATTTAAATTAGGAAATATAAACAGTTCTATAATTTATAACAAATAATATGCAATGCACTTGCAATAGAAGAGATCAAATAAATAATATGTAGGCATACCTTGTGCACACAACAAGATGCTGTATTTTTATGATTATAACTCCCATATAATTCTATTTCGACACATGAGAATTTTACTGAGTTGAAATTAGTGTTATACATTTTTAAAATTACATATACAGTTGTATCATTTATGACAAAGAATTTGAGATGTAGTTGTGAAATAAGAGATGGAATAAAGGACATATAGCCTTACCTTGTATATAAATGGATTGTAGTTGCAGGTCGTAAACCATGCCAAACATATGATCGCAAAGCTATTTAGTATTGTGGAGATTTGTAGTTACAGCTGAGAACATTTGCAATCTGAAATGGTTTCAATCATATATAGTTAGACACAAATGGTTCGAAGGTAAGAGCATTAGCAGTGGCATCACTGACCAAAGAAGAGGAAGAAATTCAAGTTTGTCATTGGAGGAGAGGAAAAGCATAATGCAAGAATTGAACAAATTCTCTTAGTAATCACCATAGAAGCAAAACTTTGGTTGGGCTAGCAGGAGTGATTGCAAATGCACTATGGAGGGAACGACAAGGAAGCAATGAAGAGGGAAAGGAGAAGTGCTATAGTTACTAAAAAAAATACAAGCATTTCATCATGATGGAAATACACACAATTGTTGGAGGCAATCCTCTTCTTTGATTTAGAGTGCACTATATTTGTTGGCATGTAATTTGGACTATCTATCAAAAGAGAAAGACATATCTATGTGTATTCCTATAATTGATTTTACATGGAAAATAGTTGTGAATGTTAGTCCTTGTCTTTCTTTAGTTCCAATATCTATTGTAGCTTTCTCTAGTGTCAAACCTTGAGATTTATGTACTGTTATTGCCTAAGCCATTGTCAAGGGAAGTTGTGTTCGGTTGCCCCATGTGATTGAGGGAATGGGGATGGATTTTGGGTTGTCTTGATCCCATGCTGGGCCAATGTAGTTTGGGAAGTGTACAACAATATATTGAGGCTATTGAGGTGGTTTAGCACCTCCAACATATACAATAGACTTGACAAAACCTAATGATCCATTCACCAGGCCAGCTACTACCCAAAGATTTGTTGTTAACATTACTTGTTCTCCAATTGCAAGTGAGAGCTCTGCTTGAAGTTGCTCATCATCACCATAATCAGGTGTGTTTTGTTGAGTAGTTTCAAAAGTACTAATTGTAATGGGAATATTTAGCTGTTGAAGCATTTTTCTATTGTGCATGGTGACCAACCTATTTGTTTGGAATAAGTGAATAGTTGCATCAAAATTTTTGTTTTTTTCAGCTGAAAGCATGGAATTTGTTTGATTCATAAGAGTTTTCCAATCATATTGAGATGCCTTAGAATTTCTAATATTCAAAAAGAATCTATGGAACTCTTGTTGTGCATTGGACTATCCATGTTGGCAGAAGACTGTCTCGAGCATGACAACATTAAAAGTGTGCCAAAGAGCCAAGGTTGTGGAGTGAGAAGTGTGATAGGCTTGTCTAAAACAGGTGGCAACTATGCGAGGTCACCCACAAGTATAACAGAGGAAGGACCAAATAGTTGCATATGCCTAGCAGGAAACACTTGCCACAATAAAATATCTATTTTGAGTAACAACCTAGGTCCCAAGAAGCTCATTTCATCAATTAAGATGTACTTAATATGTTTGAAGTCTTCTTGAAATATGGTCAATGGCTATCCTTTCAATGGATTCATATCTCTATTTGGTATCCGAAGAGTTACATGCATTGTAGAGGCAGGCATATTGTAAGTGGCCATCGCCATTGGTACCAAAGCAAGAAAAGGATTCATTCTCTAATTTGGCAATGTATTTAGTGTTCTCCAGATGTTGTCTATAAGAAATGATTTACTTGTACCAACAGTACCTTGAATAATCATATGCAATGGTGATGATGAAGATGGGCCAAGATGGTGTTGTTCAATGATATTTAGAGCAAGCTTTTGCTTAGGAGATAGCTGATGACAAAGTGTAGTTGTAGCAGGTGGGAAAAGACTATCTTCAGCTATATGCAATTTACTTGTTGAGATGAACTCTATAACAACATTATGTTGATTTTCAGGCACATGGTCTTCACCCCACATGTGATTTAAATCAAAGTCACGTCTACCTAATAGTTGTAGCTGGTCAAAGAAGACACTATTTATAGCACAAAGGCATGAAAGCAATTCCCATTCGTATTCATCTATGGGAGGTAGAGACTAGGTGTTATCGGTATCACTGTCACCTTCTTCTTGAATAGTGGGGGAGCAATAACTTTATTGACATGCAAAGGGTGATAGGCAACAACATGAAATAACCTCTAGTTTTGTGTTATACTATCTCTGGTGAGGCCTATATCTGCTTTGACATTTCGAAAAGGCTTGTATAGCAGAAATTTTGACCAACAAAATGTTTTAGAGGTATCATAATGCTCAGGAGGGGAAAACTTGAACAATGGGTAAACAATGATGATAGCAAGGTGTGGTCACAAATGCCAACCCCCTCCTTTGTGGTTTCTATGATGTGTATACAATTGTGCAAATTGAATAGGGGATATAGTGTCCATCTCAGCTAGTCTTTGCATATAACAATGAATATAACTACTTGCAAGCTCTTCACCACTATCAACTATTTTCAAATGGTGGAATGTTTTCCTACTCATGTTCAAAGATAGGAAATGTCAGCTTGACATGACAAGGGACAACTCTTGCAACATATGTCATGTTTCTTGTTCACCAATGTCATGATCTCCAACCAAGTTCATCATGAAATTTTGATAGGCAAGCAAATCTTTATCCCCAGATGAATTTGTATTTGCAAGACTCTACAAGATATCAATATAGGTTTTAGAATTTTTTTCAGACTTTGATGCATATTTGGAAATGTAGTTTAGCACAATTTGTCTTGACAAAACTGGCTAGCAATCAACATTTTCTGCCAGATCTCAAGCATTTTAGGGTTGTGGATATTAAGGCGATCATCATTTCTCGTTGGATTATAGGATATTTTTGATTCATTGTCAATTGTCAATGTGAATAATGTTTGTGCATTCCATGGAGCTTTGTAGCGAAATTATAATTGGTAGCCTTTCTTCCTAAGGCATGTGCACTGAGTACATTTGGTATGCCTCTGCACTATGTTCACCAGTTGTTTGTAATCCACCATTGGGTTCATGCAAGAAATTTGTAATGTATCAAGCAAATAGGGGTCCCCCAAAGAAGAATGGTGGACTCTTGATATTAGTTGTTCTTGGGAATGAGGATTGCATGCAGAAACATAGCGATTAGAGAATATTTTTTCCTATTAAACTACAAGTGGGTTGGACTAGTCAAGCCTATCCATATTTAGGGGACCTAGAAGCCACAAGAAACCACATACATGTGTTGATCCATGGTGTTGCAACTCATACCTATACAAGTAATCCTTTGTATGGAAAACCCTCTCAATAACCTCATCATGGAAAATGGTGAACTACAAGTACATGTATTAGGTTGTTATATGCGAGTTCTTGACAAGATTGTTCATGAATCATCTTTAGGATTATGGCATATGTGGCTAAGCACTAGGATCAAGTACCTTGTACAAATCAGGCCATTTTGTGTCTGCGAAGCTCAAAGTGAAAAAGAGATCCAATGTCCCATGCTAGTGGATCATTGCAGTGATCTCTTGCTAGCACTTGCCCCAATATGAGCACGCCCCTCGCAAAGATTCACCAAAGTGAATGAGTTGGTTTTCTATCTAGGTGTCCAGTGCATCCTGAAGCAGTTGTCGTAGTGCAACCAAAGACTTTGGGATCCTTTCTTCAATGTTTCTTTTCCTGAAAATGGTAGCCAACGACTGGCTTCGATGTCTCATTATTGAATTATAAAGGTAATATCTAAATCTAACATACCCCCCAAATCTATTATCATAGTGTCTCATCAAGTGTAATGCATATTCATGTAAGTGAATCTATATGCTTCTCAACTATAGGGGCATCATTGTTCCAGTGGGGAACAATGTTGGAAAAGCCATGTTTAATAACCCTTTTGTATTGTATTCATTGATATGGCTAGAATTTATCTTAGGTGAAGGTAAATTAACTTGACTAATGTCTTCAATCTGCAAGGCATCTCTGATTGTCTACAATTCCTAGGGAGGGTTGGGAATCAATGGAATAAATGATGATGAGTCCTCAAGTTCAGCTTCATCATTAGGAGCAATTTTTGAAGTTACCATTGGTTCATCTATGTTCTGTACTAGTTCTTTCATTGTGTGTAAAAGACCAAAGATGTTAGTACCTATTGCAAGCAACAAATTTAAAGCATCACAATCAATTGCAACATCATATAGTATGGATCATTTTCAATTTTGTATCTCAATGCAGCCATGAAATTATGTTTGTCAACATAGCAATCATAGTTCGTTCCCTGAATGCTAGTTCTTCAAACAATCAACACTTCAACATCATGTAGGTGATGTAGCAACAAATTTGCAATGGTCGTGATATCTTGAGGGAAGCTTATAGTATGGCCACTATATTTGTATTGGCCTCCTCTAGCATGGGTCACTTGCAAAACTAAAGCAACTCTAGCTATAAGAATTTCTTCAACCTAAGTTAGATTTGCAAGAACAGGAGGGTATAGTCCTGGGTTCATCTTATTCATTGAATTGAATTGATGGACACCCTTTTCAGAAGCACAATGCAAACAAACAATGTCAAGGTTGGATGCTTTCACTTTCATGCTGACATAGCTTTCCTTTCAAACAATACAAAGTTTCAAATCAGACAAAGCATCAATGCGTCGATGCAAGGAATACATTGCAACCCAAAAATAATCTCCAAACATGTCATTAAAATGGTGATGGGGTGATGACGTGGACGGTAATCCATGCTCGACAAGGTTGTGCTAAGATCCATAACCGCCAATTGTCAAGGCACCTTCACTTGGAAGGTTGTGTGCAAGCTGCCAAGGGATGGAGGGTGTGGGACTATATAAATGAGAATGTGTTTAAAACATTCTTGGCAGCAATTGGAGTGCAACCTATTGATCAGGCAGTGCCAAGCAAGGATGTACTATGACATCTCTTTGTTGCAAGAATTTGGCACGATGACTTTTATAAATTTGGTCTCTATACTGCACTTAATAGAGTTGGTTTCTTTGGCATTTTTTTCCTTTTTTCGGTCCAAACTTGATGTAGGACTGGAACTTGAACAAGGTTGAGGAGCCTACAATCATAATAGGAGGAAAATAATAAAGTGCTTGCAAAAACCAACTTAAAGAACAATGGTATAGCTAAAGAGATTAAACCAACTCAAAACATCACAATTGTTTAGTAGCATGATGGGAAACAAGAACCAAGAGGAGAAGTTCTAAACACAGGTGCGTATGGGTGTGATGGACATGGAGCAAGGAAAGTAGAAGTTGAAAATATGTATATATATATATGTATGTATGTATCAACAAGTTTAAATGTAGATGTATATGAATTTTGTTTGTAAGAAATTTCACATACATAAATGTCCACATATATAATTTTTTGGTGAAAGATTAAAAAATAGAGCATGTTGTTTCAATGTATAACTACTTCTATAAGTAGCAAAACAAAAAGATTAGGAACAAAATTTATTTTGATGGGACAAACATTGGGAAAAAGGGCAAAGAAAATAGAGGTCCAACCAACAAAAACTCCAAAAAAGTGCATCTAACTTGACAAACATATATTTTGGTATAGATTTTGTTTCGTAACTGTGTGTGTGTGTGTGTGTATATATATATGCATTGCATGCCTTGCATGAATAATAGGAAAGACTATATATAAATGTTGAGTACATCTAATTTCACATACATAGATATTTGCGCATAGGGAAAATAAAATCAAACACACTAAAAGAAGGCTTGCTCTCCACCCTACCATATTGTGTCATGGAGCCTTGAGATCTCCCAGAAAACCTCCAAGGAAGAACATAAATTGACTAGCACTATAATCAACGCTGAGATCAATGTTTAATATTACACTTAATATACAACCTATCATACATATGAATGTTTTCTGCATCTAATCTCACAAACATACATATCTACACATAGGAAATATAAAATGAAACACAACAGAAGAAGGCTTGTTCTCCACCCTACCATATTGGGTCATGGAGCCTTGTGGGCTCTCACCAAACCATCGAGCAAGAACATACATTGTCCACCACTTTGATCAATGGTGAAACCAATGTTTCTTATTACACTTAATATACAACCTATCATTCTAACAACTCATTTTTGAGGCTGAAAGAAATAATAACTAAAAAGGTGCATCTAACTTCAAATACCTATATATCGTTGTAAAATTTGTTTGGAAAGCACATATATGGGAATTGCATGCCTTGGATGCATTTGTAGGGATCTGTTTCTCAGATATATATACAAACAAAAAGAATGTGAGGAAAAGTATGTATGTGGAATAAAATGTAGAAAATAGGTATATTGTCTACCACTATAATAAATACAAAGATCAATGTTTAATATTACACTTAGTTTACAACCTCTCATACATATGAATGTTATGTGCATATAATCTCATAGACATACATAAGTGCACATAGGGACAATAATATGAAACACACCAAAAGAAGGCCTACTCTCCACCCTATTGCACCCTCAGTACACACGCCCCATTCAGAACGGGGACCCTCTTCTCTTTCGCCTTGTCGAGGCATTTTGTGTGCCCCCCCATTTTGGCGTCCTAAATGGTTAATGTGCCTCCAAAGTCTCATCTTAAGTTGACTATTTTTCATCCCCTCCAATTTTTCCAAGTCATGGTGCCTTGTGGAGTTTCCTTGGTAGTCTACTTCTGCCAGCGGCCTTGGGGCCTAGCGGGCCCGCCTCACCAGGTTTCCTCTAGGCGTTTTCCATTTTGAACAGCGAAAGGCTTCCACCTTCCCAAGCCTCGAGATCCAGCTCCTTCTTTGCCGACCCTGTTTAACTTGTGATGCAATTGGACTGCTTTTACCCCTGTTGGGCCCGCTCCTTTGGACTTCTGTCCCTGGAACTCTGTGTTATCTTTGCCATTTTTGACGGCCAAACTAAGGCGAAACTCTGTCCTCCAGAACCTAGGTTCCCTTTCACCAGTGACTTGAAAAATGAACTTTGAAATGACTGCAGGGTCGCATCTTTCCAAACCTCAGGTCTCGGTCATCTCGCCACCATTCGAGATTTAAACCCATCAACCCTCCTGTTGTCTATGTGGGCATTAAATGAGCATATTAAATGCTTATTGGGGTATAAATATATGGCTTGACCTATCATTTTCATTTGTCAGGTTTGCTAGAGGAGTTCAGAGTAGAGTTCAAGGAGTCCAGCACCTTCATCGCCTACCACCCTCATGCTCATTGCCCACATTTGTTGATCTATAGTGGATTTTGCAACTTCTTTCAGCGGACTCTGAGGTAGGTTTTTCATCCACCCTTTCGTGAGATTTTTTGTGATTTTGTGCTTAAAATAATGAACAAAATGGGCTAAAAATGCTTTAATTAGGTAAAAAATGACAACTTCTAAAAAAACCCTTGTGTTCAAAGTCAAAGAAACCTCCAAAACATCTTCTAAGATCAAGTTAGAACTTGGTCTTGTCGCTGCCAGTTTTCCCAGATGACATTCGCACCTTCCGATCCTGTGCCGACTCGTCGCTATTAAACTTACCAAATAGATAACAATCAAACCAAACAGCGGGATACCCTATCCGGCCCGCTACCCTGAACTTCCATTGGAACATCACCGTCGGACTTAAAACTCGACCAACTTTGAAGTTTGGCCTCTTATTTGACTTCTTGAACCTGCTCTCGCAGGGCTCTGTCCCCAAAATTCCTCATCGTTTCTACTATTCCAAATAGCAGGGCGACCCTGTCCACCTGAGATCCGGAACCCGCCTCTCCTTTCGCTATTCATTAGACCACACCAAAATGAACTGATCAAACATGTCCCCAGGACCCGATTCATAAAGTTCCATCTATGGATTTCTCTGCATCTTCGACATTTCAAACGACCATCTCGCAATGTCTCTCCGTCTCCCACATCTCGACCCTCCATTTTCTATGAAGACCAAGTAGAAAGCAAACTTTGGCTCCATTGCCATCATCAAGATTCGACCACTGAGATTCCATCCCATCTCAGCCGGTTCAAAAGGGAAAAGCAGGTCTATCTTTTCGACCTCCAGGACCCGCCATTCGGATCGCTAAAAGAAACATAAGAGAAAACCTAGCAGCCAAGCTCAATGTTGGGTTTGATCCACCGGGCCACTCCCATAAAATTTCTTCCCAATGAATGCCATTCTAAACAGGGAAACCCTAATGGCTTCCCACCCCTTCAAGCCCAAATACTGTGAAGTTTAAAATTACATTGGCCATCCTTTGACCTACCAGGTCCTAGATCTCAGAATTCTTAGCCTGAGATTTCATTTCCTTTTGGTCATTCCAAACAGTGAAGCCCTGATAGCTTTCTGCCGTTGTATCTCTCGGTGCCCCAAAAGTGATCCGAATACCTTTGATTTGAAAATCAATCCCAACCCACATGCTCAAATTCAACCTTCTCCTGTGTGAGCCTTTCAAACCATCAAAATCTAAAGTTAGAAGAAATCACATGGATTTCCCTACCTTGTTCGCCCTTCAAAACAACATTTCTGCCAGGGAAGTTCGGCCCTCCCGACCCGGTTTATCCAAAATCCCTCCAATAAATGATTAATGACATCTGGAAGTAAAAGTTTGATTTCATGAATGATATATTGTCTAATTGGATTTTTTCCATGGGATTTCAAATAATGTTCATGCTTTCATGATCAGTTGTGCTCATTATTCCCTTGCTTGCAAGATATATGGAATTAGGTGTAGGACCTTCAGGGGAAACTACAGAAAAAGAAAAAGGGAAAAAGGAAGGAAAGGCTTCTCATGGAAAGGAGGATAAAGACCAAATTAAGTATCAGTTCCAAGGAGAGCCTTTGCATTTGAAGATTATCACAGACTGGAAAGAAATTACAAATACCAATATCGGCCACGTCGATATTGAAGAGGTCAAGCAAAGGGTCAGAGTCCACACTAAAACTAACAATGCCAAATTGATCAAGCAAAGTGGAATTACTAAAGTTGCAATCTTCCGTCCATCCCTCATAGCCTCTGAATTGGTTATGGCTTGTCGACAAGAATATCAGCCACAAACATAAACAATTGTTGAAAAAGATGGAAACATCCTTGCTGACATGTTAGGTGAGGCTATTATGAAGATTTTTCACATCCCCACCATTGGGGAGATTGAGATTCCCACCATAGTGGAGTGTAAAGCAATGTGGGATGAGGACCCGATGGGCTGCAAGAAGCTAATAAACCAGTACTGGCTTAAAGAGAAAAGGGGAAATGCCACAAAGGTTCCTCAAGAACTCTTCCACAACGACTTCCATGAATACTACCATAATTTGGTCACCATGCTAAGCAAAGTAAAGAAGACCTCAAAGTTCTATATGACCTCCTGTCTTGTGTACTGACTGGCTGAGTGGAGTTAGTATAGTGGATTGTTCATGGCACCTGATGAGGAACTGGGTCGTGCGTTAAAGGTCTATGACAGATATCCCCAACTCCAGTTTAGGAACTTTAAGGAGTATTGCAGGGTGAACGATGCCTTCATTGGTCACATCATTAGATTGCTTGGGGGGGATTTTAAAAGAAGGGTCTCTCACAGTGCTCGAGTGTTCTTGAAGCAATATGCCTTCTTAGTCATACAATATCCCAAGTTCACATATATTCATGCCCAAGGTTTCACAGAGAGGCTGAATAAGCTACCCTGGTAACCCAATGACCAGATCCCTTATGCATCCATGTGCATTCAGTCCACGGCAACAAGCACTTGGTGAGGATCCCTTATCCCTTAGCTTTCAACCAGGGGATGTAGAAATTACAAACCTCCTAGTGTGTTGGGAATTCTGAGAAGGAATTGGTAGAATATAACTTTCTCCTACACACTACTCGCCCATGGGTGGACCCATATGGGCATGTAAGGAAGGCACTAGGACCAGGGTACACCCATTTGCATCACGTTGAGTATTTCTGGGAAGATTTCTAGGATGAAAAGGAGGTGTGCGCAAGGCATTACATGCGAATGACAGCGCACTTTGTAAGAAGAGTGCAACTATTTCCTATACTGGATCAAGTTGAAGAAGATGAAAGCACTGTCATGCACCCTAGGTACAACATAGTTGCTCACTTTCCACTACCAGCAATAGATTGGGATGAGGAAGAGGTCAATGACCTCAATATTATAACCCAGCCAATTGTGGCTTGTACCAAAGAATGGGTTAATGGACAAGTAGCCCGATTGAAGAAACAAGAGGTTTTCCTAACATATGAGGGACTCAAGAGTGAGCCTAGTGCTACCGAAGATGTTGCTTCTATGACCTCAATAGGAGGGACATCCAAATCTCCTTTTCTCACAAGATCAAAGAAGAGGAAAGGGACTAAGGTGGAGTAGTCACCAAATCCAAAGGTATATTCTAGAAATGAGTCAGGAGGTTCACCCTCTAAGAGGCACAAATGGATGGGAAGTGTCATGGGGCATCCAACAATTTAAGAGGATCCCCTTCAATAGGGTGAGGAAGGGAAAATATATTAGCCAAAACCTCCTCCAGCTCTCCCTAATTCTGCCACCCTTCCATCTGTTTCCTAGGCCATGGTTGCCACATCCCCACTTGTGGTGGACATCTTGGTCCAACTCGCTTCCTCTCTACCAGCTGGGCCTGTAATAATGGTTGACTCCTCCTCTGCTACAACTTCTCCACTCTCCTCCGCCTCCATGTCACCCACTACATCACTTCCACTGGTTGCGGCGACAATATCAATGACCACACAAACACTGTCAGATGCCTTCTTGAGGCATATGCAGAATGTCCCTCCAAGATTTCCCAAATATTTTTGGATCCCACCATCCAAGCTGCCTTAGCATAGGTCCTCGCCAATGCTTCGCCCTTGCAACCTCCGACGGGACCACCAGTAATGCAAGCCACAATGCTAATCTCTGAGGAATGGGTGAAGCAGGAGATGAAATCTTCAAAAGCAGTGGAGGAAGAATTCGATGAGTACCACGAACACCCAGAGTATGAACACCAACAAATTGATAGGGTGGTCTACGAAGAAGAAGAAATAGGGTCTTCTGAAAGTGGAGACAAAGAGGAGGGTGGAGGTGGTAGAACTATTGTACAAACCTTTGATGATGATTTCGAGGAGGAAATGGACTGATAATTAAGGGATGATAAAAAAGAGGCAGAAAGGTCACCTCCCGAAGAAGAAAGGCAAGAAGATGACAAGGCAGTAGAAAATGTAGAACTCCCTATAGGGGAACAATAGGAGAATGTATCACCTCCTCATAAAGAAGAAGAAAATGTAAATGAGGACAAGCTTGAGGGTGAGGCTCAAGCTGACAAAGGCCACGAAACTAAAGAGCCCGAAGGGCATGTGCACAAGGATGAACAAGATGAAGAAAGGAAAGGGTGGGAAATTGAGAAAGAAGAAAGTCCCTGGGAGCGATTGCCTACTAAGCCTCCCATCAAGCGCCTTGTGTTCATCCAAGACTCCGATGAGGAAGAAGGAGAAAACACTAAAATGGAAAAAAGGGCTCCCGTAGGTAAACAAATAGAGATCCAAATGAAGGAGGGCAACGGTGATCGTGAATCGCCCAAGGGAAAATCTGCTATGCCCAAATGGCAAGAGAGGCAACTTGAAAAGAAAACTCCTACCCTAAAGGATCCAAGAACAAGACTAGAGGCTATCTTAGCTTGAGCATAGATCACTACCAAGAAGGAGAAGAAGCCCAAAATCAAATCTAAGGTAACAATGGAAGCTTCTGGATCCCGAACTATGTAGGTAGCATCGCCAGTGGTGGGAAAAGAAGGGGTGAGCTATAATATCTCCACCATTGACTTGGGAACAACTACCAGAGAGCAAAAGGTGGAGCATCTCGAAAAGCCTGTTGCTATGGTAGTGCATTTGATACAACAGGATAAAGTTTCAAAGGATGAGCTTAAAACATAGGTAGCTGATCTAACAACTTACATCCGACAATGGTCCTTAACTAAAGAAATGCTAACCACGTCTGCAGCTCCACTGCAATTGTTGTCAAAGGAAAAAATTGATAAGCTAGAAAAGTGAAAGAATTTGGACAAGACTATAATAAGCTAGTTCCGACAGGTTCTATATGTCAGAAATGTGGGCATTAACTGGGCTATCCAGATAGCCAATAAGTTCTTAGACTTACAACAATCCCTTGAGAGCACAAGAAGGATCTGCTCTGACTTCCCAACAAGATACGAGTCCACCTATTCAAAGATCGAGGCTATCCTCAAGCCGCCAAGCACGACAAGGGAAAAGGAGCTCGCGCTCAAAAGGGATGATCACTAGCTGATGGATGCATGGAAACGAGACTTTGAGAACAAAAAAGAAAGATTGGAGAAATTTATTGACAAAGTAGATCCAAATATTGAGTGGATCAAAGAGATTAGGAAGGATTGCATCTGATATTATAGGCTAATGATAGGCTATGAGATTCTTGTCATACAAATGGAAGCAGATAAAGTAATGCCCCACTTCCAGAAAAGGATGGAGGATGGAATGTCAACAGAAAAAACCACAGATTTCATGAGTTTTTCCATCTGCGCCTTCACCCAGTAAGAACTATTCAGGGACCACACTGCCAAGTATGATGAATACTAGAAAAGGCTTAAGGACAACTCAAAGGAGTGAAGCTATCAAGTATTGTGGTATGAGGGCATAGAGGTCAACAAACTCCAACCGGTAATTTTTAAGTTCATAGAGTATTCAGCCTTGAAGAAGCAGGAAGGCGACTCTATTATTAGTGAAGAGATTTTAAAGGAATAGCTACAACAAAAGGGCAATCAACAACAAGACAAAAGGCTACAGTACTTTCACTAGAGGACAAAATAGGGATGAAGATAAAGTTGTATTTTAAATTGTAATATATTGGTGGGTAGGCAGAACCCTAGTTTGTAGTGAATCTTGGCCACACAATGAGATTAAGTCTTGGCCATTCGTCCCACTTTTTGGACACTATAAATGTAGGGGTCTTCTCTCATTTTTGGAGAGTGTTGAGTTGTTGTAAAGACATGCTGCAAAAATTTCTAATGAAAATACATTGACTTGGTGCATTTTCTGAGTTCTTCACATGTTTCATGATTCAATCTCCCATTGTTAGATGTTTTATTTAGATTTACACTGCTATTCCAGTTAACTTTAAATTGCTTAGATAGATTTTGGTAATGTTATTTTGTGATTGTAGAAACTTATGTTGTGTTGATGTCTTCCAGTCCATACTTTTTGCTATTTTCTAATGGGTATGTGCAGGATCATCATGCAAAAAATAGGCCCTTAAGTGGCAAAAAAATTAGAAAAATCAAAATTAGGAAACTTGACATAAAAATTTGAATAAGTTATCTATATTATTTCAAAAATATGTAATAGAATCTTTATAAAATTGAATGTAGTTTCTAAACTACTAGGTTTTTTTTTTTTTTAAATCTATTTGGTGAAAATTTGAAATTTCAATGTAACAGTACTTAAATTTTAGGGAAAAAATAAGTAGGTGTCTGTCTGACCACCCTAACCACAATAAAATGATAATATTTTATATATAAGTAGAGGATTGATGTCTCGATTTGATGCATATTTTTTTGTAATTTTTTTCCAAGTAAATAATTAATTATGATTTTTTTATTACAACTTTTAAAAAATATAAGAAACTCCTATGTCTAACCACCTTAACTTGGTCAAAACTTCATGAAATTCAATTTTTCTTTTTTTAATCCTATAGTATGCGAAACATAGAAAATGACACATGTTTTGGATTCAAAAAATGTGATACCATTTGAAAGCTATAAATGTTTTTCAATCAACCTATCAATCAGGACTTTAGTCGTAATTTGAATAGAAAATGAATAATAATTACTTATTAAATTCAAAGTAAAGCATAATTTATATTGGTGGAAAGCTGAGAATCTCCTTTAAAAACCCTTTTCATTTCATCAATTTTGGGTAAAAAAAAGGTCGTCAGCCACATACTCATCATATAGCCACTTTTTGGCCCATCATGATCCTACACATACCCTACTGGTAAATGGTCTTGTAAAGTTATTATGGGCTGAAACTTGAAGCTGGTTTTAAATTTTTATCTTCATTCATGCATGTATGTGGAGGATGAATGGTAAAATATCTACAGACCTTTGAAGATGGCACAAATTTCATGATACTGTAGGTTTCTTGGTTAAGTGGAATCTTGTTTGAGGGAAGGTATCTATGCAGAACCTCCATGATCACTGTTCACAATTAGTTGTAGATCAAGAAACCTTCCCTCTTCCCTACTCTTTTTTCCTTTTTTGAGAAACAACCTATGTTAAGGTTCATTGCACAATTTAAAGCCAGAACTTAAGGAAAACATTGAAGTTTTAGATTGTTGTTTGAACTTGCAACAAAGTGCACCTTAATTTCCATCTTAGAAACTTCAGATTTTGAGATTCACTTCACATATAGATACATAAGTTTTCCCTATGATTACCAAAAAAATCACATCAAACATCAATTAAGGAGTTCCATGCAAGTCATGACTTGACACCCGAGAGACCTTGGGGTGATTTTCAACAACTTGTTGTTGGAAGTCTCCTTTGAAGAGAGGTAGTGCACCCATGCACCACCTGTATTGAGAAAGTGTGAAAAAACACCCATCAACAAAACTGGTGCTAGAAGGAGGGCCTTGTGAAGCTAGGTCGAATAGGATCATTCTCCCTCAAAAGATTTCAAAGAGTTCTATGGTCGACACCAAACAAGGGAGAATTTCATGAGTTGTAGCCCTCCACCAGGGAACAAAAAACTAAGGGAGGGGACTCTACTTCTTCCTCTTCCTCTATCCACTTCATTTCCCTTCCACCCTCACCTTCATTCAGCTCTTGTCCATCCTCTACCCAGCCATACCAAATTGCTTTTTCACCCCTCATTTTCGGCAGCCATGGAGTTGCCTCTCTCCCGGTCGTTCAAGTTCAGGGCACAGTCCAAATAGCCACAAGCCAGGTGCAATCCCAGGCTGCTATTTTACTATAGGTGCATCTCTAGATTTGTGTCCCACAACAATAGTTACCACCTCCACCTCCCGTCATGGATTGGGTAGCACAAAATCCTTCGCTGTTGCACTTCACTACTTACCATGACATGCCCAATAATCTAGAGGGATTTTGCATGAAGTTCAATCCTCACGACCCACAAATGAAAAAAAAACACATTAAGACATTTGAAACAACAATTACAGATATGCAGATTGATCATGAAGATGTCACATGCCGCCTTTTCCCATACTCGTTGGGTGAGGAGGCTTTTTATTGGTACATCAATTTTTTGAGAGGGTCCATTACCTCATGGGACCTCATGAAGAATGTGTTCCTGCTAAAGTATAAGGTTCCCATTAGTCCTTCAGAATTATATCTACAGTTTATGTCCATCTAGAGGGAAGTTAATGAGCCTATTGGATCCTTTAATGATCATTTCCATCATGCCTTCATGAGACTTCAGGATCCATACATACACAATGATGCTACAGCCCTCCCTGTCTACTATACAGCATTAGATAATCTCACGTTAGCATTGGTAAAAAGGATGCGTTTGCCGCTCACAACACTAGTAACTGCTTATGCAGAGGTTATTGTTTCCAATGTGGATTTTGGATAGAACATCTCCGGTCCACTTCCTTTTTTGGGACCGGTAGCTCACCCAATGCAGGTTCAAAGGCTTAATCAAGCATTTGCTCATCAGACCCCTCTTATGAACCAGGTGCCTCAGCTTCTCATCGTCCCGCACCTGGGACAATCACTGAATTATGCACCTCCCGTGCCTTCTTATTTGCAATCTCAACAATAGAAAAGCTATCCTTAGGCTCCTCAACAATAGCAGATGTACTCTCAGCAATCGTAAGTACCATTATACCTATCAGGAGCATAATTCCCTCCAGTACATCAGAACTAGCCAGTAGCCCCACATGTTTTCCTCCAAAATCAAGTATCATAGCCGACCACTGCTGAGAAAGACAAATTGGAAGAGTTGATAGAAATGATAAAGAAAATGTCCAAAAAGATGATGCACTTGAAGAATTAGAACAATCAATTGTAGGCCTCCCAGCATAGCCTTTAGGCCAATCTTAATTAGGATAGTTGAGACAATAGGGATGGTAAGGACAACTGGGAAGCAAGCACCTCTTCTAGGTAGAATTATAATAGAGGAAATGATTCAAATAAAACATTTGAGAGGAGACATTCTCAGAGGCAGAATTGCACGTGGAATACAAGGCCCAATAACAGAGGTGTCCCTACTCCTCTTGATCAACCAAACAACAATGAAAAGATGACTAGTGGAGTGTATCTTGCTAAGGCAGCCTTGTCTGGATCGTGTCAGATTCACAAAACTAGCAGACACTTCGAGTTGGATTGTTTTGAATTTTAGATAGCCGCCGAAATCTTCCAAGTGGAAGTCCAAAATGATGTTGATAGTGCCAGTTGCAGGGACATTGTCCCATATGAGCCTTACGACTCCTCCTGCCTCATGGTCAACCAAGTACCATTTATGTAGAGTGATAGCAATGAGCCCGAGGTCGAACTCGCCCTCGTTAAGAGTGAAGAAGTCCAAGAGGTAAGTAATGAGAAAACCTTGGCTCAAATTTTTGATTCCATAGATAATGGTCTGGTAGATGAATAACAACATGTAGATGAAGTTCACATGTTTCACTAAAGAGAAACTCCTTACTTCCTTACGAATAGGCAAGTGGGTGGACCCTTTACAACTTCTACCCCACCAAATAATTTTACTACCCCACCTAATCTAAATGTTAGCAATAATCCCAGGCTTCCCCACATGCCCACTCAGTATTTCAACAAGGACATGCTTCAAAATTAGTCACAAAACTAGCCAAGTCAAACAAAATCCCAACCTACTAGCTCTACCATAGGCTGAGCCTTTGACTCTGAGATTGAACAAATGGGTGAATATGTAGCAGAAGAATTCAAGAAAGTGAAAATTAGTCTCTCTTCCTTTAAACTACTCAAATTCCATGTTGTAAGGCATGCCTTCTTTAAGGTAATTAATGGGACCCCATCCTCTAAAAAAACACAAGAGGCATTAGTTAAAAGAGTCAGTTTTGAAGAACCTAGGTAGGAACCTGTGATCTAGGACATCGTGGGGAAAAGGAAGGATGTTCCCTCAAATCAGTCTATAGGTAAACAGCCAGAAAAAGAGTTAGATCATAACAATAGGTATATTTCCAAGAATCATCCATCTGGGTAGACCATGGGTAGGACTGGCGATGAGAACAAAGCTCAAGTTGCTTAGGTAGACACACCTATGAGCCTCTTTCAAGGAAAATGGGAAACATCACCCTTCCTCACCACCATCAAGATATTCAGGAAGAATCTGTATAATCCCCTCTTTGATTCCAAAGTATTAGCCATTTCATGCCCCTGGTTGTATGCAAAGCCCTTGGGATTACCCCCACGCCTTCAAGGAAAAGGGTGACCCAACAGGACAAAACAAAGAAATATTATGGGAGAAATGAATTGAATCCCCATGCAGATTTCCATAGACTTGAGGGTGCAACAGGTAATTGGCATCCAAGTTGCAGATATTCTTGATGCTTATGGAATCATCTTGGGATAGGACTTCACCTGTGCTTTGAATGGATATGCCGCTATGAATTTTTTGCATATGTCGCCGCTTTGGAAGGGACTACCTAATTAGATCCGCATCAACCAAGAGCCTCGTATAAAGTACATGATCATGGAGTAAAACAACCTCAATGAGGTGCTATTTGATGAGACAGAATTGAAAAATTACTATCCCTTCGCCTACCAAGACAAATTCGATCCCCAAGAAGAGTGTGTTGCCAAAGTACTCTTGGTGTAATGCAGCCCTCCAACTGACTTCACTCAAATTCCTCAGAGTACAAAGATGCTGGTAGAATTAGATGATAAACCTGATGGAGAAGACAACTTGGGAATACTCAATGGTTTCCAGGAATTCATGGAAAAGTGAGCAAAGGACCAGTTCAGCTTAGGTGCTCGAATGGATTTCTGGGATCTCTTGCTATCAAATTGGTGCAAAATTCACAATGCTGCCCACTCAAATTTTTATTGTTGCTTGTGCTAAACAGTGGTAGAGCATATCAAAGAATCAGTTGTCCCTCAGAAGGAAACACCTAAAGAAGTGCCAGTAGAGCCATCAATTGTTAAACACACTGAGTTGAAATTATCCACAAAGGTCACAAAGGTAACCACCTAGCCAAAATAAAATGAAAGCCAAGTTGGGCCCGGAGTCAAGGAGCTTTCCAAGTTTTGGATGCTTTGATTTGATGGATCTAAATCAAAACAAGGATTTGGTGTCGGGTTTGAACTCATCAACCCAACAGGTAAGACCTTTCTTGCTACCCATAGGCTGCAATTTTATTGCACCAATAACATAGCGGAATACGAGGCATTAGTCCATGGTCTTCTTATGGCCTTAAAGAAAATTTTCAAAATGTTACAAGTTTGTAGGGAGTTCGAACTCATAGTTAAACAAGTTATAAAATTGTATTCCTACCATGATAGAAGACTAGAAAACTATGGGTATAGGGTTTGGGATCTCTTAGAAGGTTTAAATGCATTTAATAAACAACTGATCCCTCATGCTTAGAATCATACAACCGATGCTTTGGCTTAGGCAGCCAACACTTTAAAACCCCTCTCCTTGTCTAGACTTAAGAAGTTTACCATTGAGTTGACAACCACACCATCCATCCTAGATAATGTCACTCATTTTCAATTATTTAATGATGATAAGCACATCCTTGAATTCATCACGAATTCTAATGTCTTTTCCACCCAAATAATTGATGAAGCTGATCTGAAAGAAGCTGAATTGGATATAGGAGTTATCAACCTCAGAACCAACACAATTCCTAGAGGCATGGTTCAACTCGAACGCATATTCGACTTGGACCAAATCAAAGGCCGATATCAACAAATAAAGAAGGAAGCCATAAGCAAGCAGTGTGATGCTCACAACCTTGGGACTGTCGAAGAGATCAAAAATGTTTTTATTGGAAAAGTGTGCACAACCGAGGAAAAGAAGGGAATCATCGATGCTTTACAAAGGCATCACGATGTGGTGGCATGGAGCTATGAGGATCTAAAGACTTATGACACGTCCATCATTACACACACCATTCCTCTTAAGACAGAAGTGAGGCCATTCTGCCAATGACAACATTCTATTAATGCCTTGTTAGAACCCATCATTTAGAAAGAGGTACAGAAGCTGCTTTCAACTAGGATTATCTTCCCAGTCAGGCATTCCACATGGGTGGCCAACCTGGTCTGAGTCAGAAAAAAGAATGGAGAAATCAGATTGTGTGTAGACTTCCACAATTTGAACCAAGCTTCAGAAAAGGAAAACTATCTAGTGCCTTCATTAGATGAGGTATTGTAGATCATCAATGACTCCCAAATGATGTCCTTCCTTGATGGGTACTTCAGATATAACCAAGTTATAATGTAGTACGAAGACCGCCATAAGACAGCATTCACCACCCAGTGGGGGACCTTCTCTTATAGGAGAATGCCCTTTGGGCTCATCAACACTGGCGCCACTTTCCAACGTGCCATGGATATTGCCTTCAAAGATTTGATTGGGAAGTGCATAATCATCTACATGGATGATTTAAACATGTTCTCTTAAAGGAAGAGTGATCATGTCTCTGATTTATGCAAGTTGTTTCAGAGGTGTAGGGAGTTCAAAGTTTCCCTTAACCCAAAGAAGTGTATTTTCAGCTTAACCAAAGGTAGATTTCTTGGACATATTATTTCAGAGCAAGGAATCTCTATAGAGCCTGAACGTATCTAGTCTTTGCTAAGATTGCCTCGCCAGGTAGCAAGAAAGAATTAAAATCCTTCTTTGGAAAGATCAACTTTGTCAAGAAATTCATCACGAGTTTTGCTAAGATTGTTAAACTGCTCAACACCATGTTAAAATAGGATGCCAAAGTTGAGTGGACTCCTGAAGCCAAACAGGCTTAAGAAATCAAATGGTTCATTGCTGAGGCACTTGTACTAGTTAGCCCAAACTATATGAAGTTGTTTTACATCTATTCATTCACTTCAAATTATTCTTGTGCTAGCATTCTGAATGAGAAAGATGATGAAGAAAATGAGCACCTGATCACCTTCATGAGTGCTCCTTTGAAAGATGCTAAATTATGCTACCACAATGTAGAAAAGAAAGCATATGCCCTTGTTAGGGGAGTGAAGAAATTTAGGCATTATATCTTCCGCAATAAAGTGTTTGCCATTGTCCCTAACCCAACAGTGAAAATGCAGCTCATACAAAATGAATTGGGTGAATGAAAAGCCAAATGGGTCACATTGCTCTAGGAGTATGATATGGAAATCCAACCGATGAGGTTGGTGAGAGGATAGGCACTTACTCGAACAATTGCTGAAGTAGCAGTAGAAGTAGGACTCGAACTCACTATGCAACAATACCAGCTCGAGGATGTTTCCTTAAGAGAATGGTACGAGGACATCATCTATTATTTGTTGAACCACATGTGTTCACCTCACTTACAAGGAGTTCAAAAACATTCTCTCAGGTTGAAAAGTAGCAGTTACATGCTATAGGGGTCCATTTTATACAAGAAAAACTATGAAGGCATCTACTTGAGATGCCTTAGCAAGGAAGAAGTAGATCGATTCTTGAAGGAGTTTCATGACAAATTTGGCACTGGTCATGGATCTGGGCCTTCCACTACACATCATGTACTAAGAGCATGGAATTATTGGCCAATAGTCTTCAAGGATGCTTATTGTCTTGTTCGATCATGTCACACATGTCAAACCATCACCACCAAGGAGAAGAATGTTGTTGTCCCACTGCAGCCCGTGTTGGAGGTGAGGTTGTTTGTGCAATGGTGTCTCAATTTCATTGGTCCGGTAAGCCCTCCATCATCTGTAGAACACAAGTACATTCTTACCACTACTGATTACTACACTAGATGGATAGAAGCAATTGTATGTAGGTAATGTACAACTGAGGTAGTTACAATTTTTTTGGAAAGTTTCATTTTGAATCTCTTCAGTTGCCCTTATGCATTGGTGTGTGATAATAGACCTAAATTTGCTTCTTTAAGATTTTCTAGTTGGGCCTTCGACTACAGGATTGCCCTTAAGTTTTCATTTAGTTACTACCCTTAAGGCAATGGCCTTGTTGAGTCCACAAAAAAGAACTTGATCACAGTGATCAAGAAATTGTTTGATAGGAATCCCAAGGAATGGCATACCCAGCTCTGATTCGCCCTTTGGGCAGACCGCACTTGCCACAAGGCTTCCCTTGGTGATTCCCCATTCCATCTTGTTTATAACTTAGAGCCCATATTTCCTATCCACTTGAAGATTCCCACTCTCTAATTTATCAATGACTTTTATGAAGGGGAGATCATAGAGAAGCTCAGCTAGCTGAGCTCTTGTATTTAGAAGAAGTCTCAGACTGTGCAATAGAAAATTTTTCCAAACATCAGGGCGTGGTTAAGAGATGGTTCAATCACTGAGCCAAAATCAAGGACTTTAGAATTGTAGATTTAGTCCTATATTGGGACAAGTCCCATGAAAAGAAAGGGGGACACAATAAATTCGAGAAGCTTTGGCTTGGCCCCTTTCAAATTGCTGAAATTTTGGGAGACAATGCTTTCTGTTTAAATACCTTAATTAATGAAGATGTCTTGTTTCCAGTCAACGGGCAACAATTGAAGCATTACTTCCAAGCCTCAGCTTTGTCAAGCTCTTCCTTGTAAATATTTTTACATGTATTAGAGTAGGTTTCCTTTTGGTTTGCTTGTGTTTTTTTGTTTCACATCATTTTGTTTTGGTTGTCCCTCAGCTATTTTTCTTTGAAGAGGGTGTCCTCTATTTGTTGCGATGGTCGTGCTCGTTTGACAAACGGTTCACTTTGTTTCCTATCCTTGGTGTTCTTTGTCTAAACATTCACACTCGACTATCAGTCCCTGAAAGCTACTTAGGAGTGGTTTTCTCATTTGAACTCTGCCTTACAACTCAACCCTTGGTTGGATCTTTTTACGCACTTCTTAGGTCTTGCACCAAATGTATGTTAATTATTTCTAGAGGACTGTACAATGGCTGCTATGATATCCTAGTAAGTGAAAAATCTTAAGTCTGCTCTAGTGACCATTGTGGTTCCCAAACTCATTTTAGGCTTCAGTGCTTACACGGTCGAGTAAAAGATAAGTGAGGAAAGGGAAAATTAAAAGAAATATCAAAACAAAGAAGAGGAAGAAAATTTTGAAATTAAGTGATTGTATGGGTGTGTGGGTAACTCTACCAGGGCTATGGACACCTGACTGATAGTAGAGCAATATGTACAAGATCATAGCGACAACTTCGTCGGAGCTATGGATGCCTGACTAGCAACGGGGCAATGTCTAGGTTACCTTGGTGTTGGACGGTTTATGTAGCTTGCTCGGTTGGATTAGCAACCGCTTGTCATAGTTTTCGTAGAAGGGAATGAATTCACTACACACACTTCTGAGATGCCATGTAGACTAACCCAACTAAGGACCCTATTCTCCAAGTTCACTCTTAGAAATTTTCCCCAGGTCTTCGAAACCAAAGATTCTGGGTCCTAAATGAATACTTATCCTTAGAACACTGAGGAGTGTTTCCCTATAGAGTCGCCATTTGTTGTGCCCTCAGCACACATGCCCCATTTAGAATGGGGACCCTCTTTTCTTTCAACTTACCGGGGCATTTTCTCATTGCCTCATTTTGCATGCCTCCCATTTTGGCATCCTAAATGGCTAACTTGCCTCCAAAGTCTCATCTTAAGTTGACTGTTTTTCATCCCCTCCAATTTTTCCAAGTCTTGGTGCCTTGTGAAGTTTCCTTGGTAGTTTACTTTTTCTAGTGGCCTTGGGGCCTAGCGGGCCCGCCTTGCCAAGTTTCCCTAGTTGGGTTTCCTCTGGGCATTCACCATTCTAAACAGCGAAAGGCTTTTGCCTTCTCGAGCCCCTAGACCCGCATCCTTTACTGACCCTATTTAACTTGTGATGAAATTGGACTACTTTTACCCCTATTAGGCCCACCCCTTTGGACTTCCATCCCCAGAACTCTATGTTATCTTCGTCATTTCCAACAGCCAAACTACGGAGGCGCTCCATCCTCTAGACCAAGGGTTCCCTTTTGTCGATGATTTGCAAAATGAACTTTGAAATGTCCACAAGGTCGCATCTTTCCCGACCCTCGGCCCTGGTCATCCCACCACCGTCCAACATTTAAACCCACCAACCCTCCTGTCATCCATGTGGGCATTAAATGGGCATATTAAAAGCTAATTGGGGTTTAAATATCTGGCTTGACTTGTCATTTTCATCTGTCAGGTTTTCCAGAGGAGTTTAGAGAAGAGTTCAAGGAGTCCAACGCCTTCATTTCCCGTTGGCCTTGTGCATGTTGCCCTCATTTCCTGATCCTTAGTGGATTTGGAAACTTCATTCAATGGACATCTGAGGTAGGTTTTATGTCCGCCCTCCCATGAGGTTTTTTGTGAATTTGTGCTTAAAATAATGAACAAAATGGGCTAAAAATGCTTTAATTAGGTAAAACATGACAACATCTAAAAAACTCATATGTTCAAATTCTAAGAAGCCTCCAAAACATCTTCTAAGATCAAGTCGAAACTCATCCTTGCACCGTCGTTCTTCGCACAGGGCATTTGTGCCCTTCGGGCCCGCATTGGCTCTTCAATGTTAAACTTAGCAAATAGATAACAATCAAACCAAATAGTAGGATGCCCTATTGGGCTTGCTACCCCAAAATTCCTTCGGTACGTCACCGTCTGACTTAAGACTTGACCAACTTTGAAGTTTGACCTCCATTTTGACTTCCAAGATCCGCTCCAGCGAGACTCTATCCCTGGGACTCCGTGTCGTTTTTGATCTTCCAAACAGCATGGTGGCCCCATCCACTTGAGATCTGGAACCTGCCTCTCATTTTGAAGTTCATTAGACCACACCAAAATGAACTGATCAAACATGTCCCCTGGTCCCAGTTCGTGGAGTTCCGTCCGTGGATTTCCCTAGTGTCTTCAACATTTCAAGCAGCCGTCTAGCGACGTCTCTCTGTCTTAGGGGTCCCAACCCTCCATTTTCTGCAAAGATCAAGTAGAAAGAAAACTTTGGTGCCATTTCCCTTGCCAAGCTCTGACCATTGGGATTCTATCCCATCTTAGCCGGTTAAAAAGGGAAAAACAGGTCTGTCTTTTTGACCTTCAGGACTCACCATCCAGATCGCCGAAAGAAACTTGAGAGAAAACCTAGCGGCCAAGCTCAATGTTGGGTCTGGTCCACCTAGCCACTCCCACTAGATTTCCACCCAATGACCGCCGTTCTAAATGGCAAAACCTTGACGGCTTCCCATCCCTTCAAGCCCAAATTCTTTGAAGTTTAAAATTACATTGGCTATCCTTTGACCTCCCACATCCCAGATATTGAAATTCTAACCTCAAGATTTTGTTTCCTTCTGGCCATTCCAAATAGCAAAGCTCTGACCACTTTTCGCCCTTCTATCTTCAGGTGCCCCAAACTGATCCAAATGACCTTCAATTTGAAAAAAAATCTCGACCCACATGCCCAAATTCAACCTCCTCCTACATGATCCTTTCAAACAATCAAAATCTGAAGTTGGAAGAAATCACATAGATTGCCCTACCATGTTCGCCCTTCAAAACAACATTTTTTCCAGGGAAGTCCATCCCTCCCAGTCTAGTTTGTCTAAAATCCCTCTAGTAAATGACTAATGACATTTGGAAGTAATAGTTTGATTTCATGAATGATATATTGTATAATTGGATTTCATCCATGGGTTTTCAACTAATGTTCATGCTTTCGTGATCAATTATGCTCATTATGCCCTTGCTTGTAGGATATATGGAATCAAGTGCAGGAACCTCAGGGAAATTGTAGAAAAAGACAAAGGAAAAAAGGCAGGCAAGGCTCCACATGGAAAAGAAGATAAAGGACAAATGAAGTACTAGTTTTAGAGAGAGCCTTTACATTCGAAGATTATCATAGACTAGAAAGAAATTACAAATACCCATATCAACCACGTCGATATTGATGAGTTCAAGCAAAGGGTCAAAGTCCACCCTAAAATTGACAATGCTAAACTAATCAAGAAAAGTGGAATTGTTAAAGTTGTAGGCTTCCCTTCATCCCTCTTAGACCCTAATTGGTCATGGCTTTCCGGCAAGAATATCAGCCATAGACATGAACAATTATTGACAAAGATGGAAACATCCTTACTGACATGTCAGGTGAGGTGATTATGAAGACTTTTCACATCCCCACCTTTGGGGAGATGGAGATGCCAACCATAGCAAAGTGTAAAGAAATGTGGAACGAGGACTCTATGGGTTGGAAGAAGCTAATAAACCAGTACTGGCTTAAACAGAAAAGGCGCAATGCTGCAAAGGTTCCTCAAGAACTCTTCCATAGTGACTTCCACGAAGACTACCATGATTTGGTCACCATGATAAGTAGAGTAATGGGCATCCCCATTGCTACATTTTTTCAGGAATGGATGGTGTATTTCATAGAGCATATCCTCTATGGAGATGAAGATGTCACCACAAAAGTGTCATTCTACTAGGGAGTCATAATAAGCGACTGCTTCCATGAGTAGTTCATGAATGCCAAGAAGACCTCCAAGTTCTATATGACCTCCTATCTTGTGTACTCACTGGATGAGTGAAGGTAGTACAGTGGATTGTTTGTGGCACTTGATGAGGAGCCAAGTCATGCATTGAAGGTCTATGATAGATATCCACAACTTTAGTTTAGGAACTTTAAGGAGTATTGTAGGGTGAACGATGCCTTCATTGGTCACATCATTAGATTTCTTGAGGGGCATTTTACAAGAAGGGTCTCTCACAGTGCTTGGGCGCTCTTGAAGCAATACACCTTCTTATTCATACAATACCCCAAGTTCACATCTATTCATGCCCAAGGTTTCATAGAGAGGTCGAATAAGCTACATCGGTACTCCAATGGCTAGATCATACTGTTAGAGTTCTCCTAGTAGTTGTAACATGTGCGTTCAGTCCTCGACAACAAGCACTTGAAAGGAATCCCATATCCCTTAGCTTTTGGCCAGGGGATGTACAAATTGCAAACCTTCCAGTGTGTTGGTAATTCTGAGAAGGAATTCACAGAATATAACTTTCTCCTACACACTGCTCACCCATGGGCGGACCCATATGGGCATGTAAGGAAGGAACTAGGACTAGGGTATGCCCATTTGCATCATGTCGAGGATTTATGGGAAGATTTTTAGGATGACAAGGAGGTGCGCGCAAGGAATTACATGTGTATGATGGCGTACTTTGTAAGAAGAGTGCAACTATTTCCTATACCAGATCAAGTTGAAGAAGATGAAAGCATTGTCATGGACCCCAGGTACAATGCAGTCACTAACTTTCCACTACCAACAATAGATTGGGATGAGCAAGAGGTTGATGACCTCGATATTATAGCCCAACCAATCGTGGCTCATACCAAAGAATGGGTTAATGGAAAAGTAGCCTGATTGAAGCAACAAGGGGTTGTACTAACATGTGAGGGACTCAAGAGTGAGGCTAGTGCTACAAAGGACATTTCTGCTATGGCCTCAATAGGAGGGACATGTAAATCTCCTTTGCTCACAAAATCAAAGAAGTGGAAAGGGACTAAGGCAGAGTAGTCGCCAGATCCAAAGGTATATTCCAAAAAAGATTTAGGAGGTTCACCCTCTAAGAAGCCCAAACAGACAAGAAGTGTCACGAAGCATCCAACAATTCAAGAGTATCCCCTTCAAGAGAGTGAGGAAGGGAAAGCAGATTAGCCAAAACCTCCTTCAACTCTCCCTGTTTCCGTTGCCCTTCCATGTGTTTCCTAGGCCATGGTTTCCACATCCCCACCTGTGGTGGACATGTCAGTCGATCTCACTTCCTCTCCACTAGCTGGGCCCGTAATAATTGTTGACTCCTCCTTTACTGCAACTTCTCTGCTCTCCTCCACCTCCATGTCGCCCACTACATCGCTTCCATTGGCAGTGGTGACAATATCAATGACCGCACTCACACTGTCGTAGGATTTCTCGAGGCATATGTAGAATGTCCCCTCTGAGATTTCCTAAATATTTCTGGATCCCACCATCCAAGCTACCTTAGCGCAGGTCCTTGCCAGCACTCCACCCTCATAACCTCTGACGAAACCACCAATAATGGAGGCCACAATGCTAATCTCTGAGGAATGGGTGAAGTAGGAGATGGAAGCTTCAAAAGTAGCGAAGGAAGAAGTCAATGAGTACCACAAACACCCAGAGTATGAACACCAAAAAATTGATAGGGTGGTCCATGAAGAAGAAGAAACAAGGTCTTCTAAAAGTGGAGATGAAGAGGAGGGTGTGGGTGGTAGAACTATTGTACAAAAGTTTGATGATGATTTCAAGGAGGAAATGGCCCGATAATTGAGGGATGATAAAGAAGAGGCAGAAAGGTCACCTCCCAGAGAAGAAAGGCAAGGCAGCAGAAAATGTAGAACTCCCTATAGGGGAACAACAGGAGAATGTATCACCTTCTCATAAAGAAGAAGAAAATGTAGAAGAGTACAAGCCTGAGGGTGAGGCTCAAGCTGACAAAGGCCACTAAACTGAACAACCCGAAGGGTATGTGCATAAGGATGAACAAGATGAAGAAAGGAAAGGGTGGGAAATTGAGAAAGAAGAAAGTCCCTGGGAGCGATTTCCTAGTAAGCCTCCCATGAAGTGCCTTGTGTTCATCCAAGACTCCAATGAGGAAGAAGGAGACAACACTAAAATGGAAGAAAGGGCTCCCGTAGGTAAAGAAATAGAGATCCAAATGAAGGAGGGTGACAATGATCATGAATCACCCAAGGGAAAATCTGCTATGCCTGAATGGCTGGAGAGACAAATTGAAAAAAAAATCCTGCCCCAAAGGATCCAAGAGAAATATTGGAGGCTATCTTAGCCTGGGCATAGATCACTACCAAGAAGGAGAAGAATCCCAAAATCAGATCTAAGGTAGTGATGGATGCTTGTGGATCCCGAACTATGCAGGTAGCAACATTAGTGGTGAGAAAAGAAGGGGTGAGCTATAATATCTCCACCATTGACTTGGGAATAGCTACCAGAGAGCAGAAGGTGGAGTATCTCGAAGAGCCTATCGCTATGGTAGTGCATTTGATACAACATGATAAAGTTTCAAAGGATGAGCTTAAAGCACAGGTAGCTGATCTGACAGCTTACATCTGGCGATGGTCCTCAACTGAAGAAATTTCTACCATGTCCACGACTCCACCGCAACTATTTTCCAAGGAACAAATTGATAAGCTAGAAAAGAGAAAGAATTTGGAAAATACTATAAAAAGCTAGTTGTGATAGGTTCTATACATTAGAAACATGGGCATCGATTAGGCTATCCGAACAGCCAGTAAGTTCTTAGAATTTCAACAATCCCTTGAGAGCACAAGAAGGCTTTGCTCTGACTTCCCAGCAAGATGTACAAGTCCAGCTATCCAAATATTGAGGCTATCCTTAAGCTGCCAAGCATGACATGGGAAAAGGATCTCACACTCAAAAGGGATGATCACTGGCTGATGGATGTATGGAAACAAGACTTTGAGAACAGAAAAGAAAGACTAAGCAAGTGATTGACAAAGTAGATCTCGATATTGAGTGGGTCAAAGAGATTAGGAAGGATTACATATGATATTTTAGGCTAATAACAGGCTATGAGATTCCCATCATACAAATGGACCCAGATAAACTAAGGCTCCCCTTCTAGAAAAGGATGGAGGATAGAATGTCAACGAAAATAACCATGGATTTCACGAGTTTTGCTACCCGCGCCTTCACCCAGTTAGAACTATTTAGAGACCACACTGCCAAGTATGATGAAGACTAGAAAAGGCTTGAGGACAACTCCAAGGAGTGGAATTATCAAGTATTGTGGTCCGAGGTAATAGAGGTCGACAAACTCCAACCGGTAATTTTGAAGTTCATGGAGTATCCAAATTTGAAGAAGTAGGAAGGGAACCCTATTATTAGTGAAGAGATTCTAAAGGAATAGCTATAGAAAAAGGGCAATCAACAACAAGACAAAAGCCTACAATTTTGTCACTAGAGGACAAAATAGGGATGAAGAAAAAGTTGTATTTTAAATTTTAATATATTGGGGGGTAGGTAGAACCCTAGTTTGTAGTGAATCTTGGCCACACAAATGAGATTAAATCTTTCCCATTCATCCCACTTTTTGGACACTATAAATGGGGGGGTCTCCTCTCATTTTTGCAGAGAGTTGAGTTGTTGTAAAGACATGCTGCAGAAATTTCTAATGAGAATACATTGACTTGGTGCATTTTCTAAGTTCTTCACATGTTTCATGATTCAATCTCCCATTGTTAGATGCTTTATTTAGATTTACACTACTATTCCAATTAACTTTAAATTTCTTAGATAGATTTTGGTAATGTTGTTTTGTGATTGTAAAAATTTCTGCTATGTTGATGCCTTCCAGTCCATACTTTTTGTTATTTGCTACTAGTAAATGGTCTTGTAAATTTAGTCTAGGCTGAAACTTGAAGCCTCTTTTAAAATTTTATCTTCATTCATGCATGTATGTGGAGGATGAATGGTAAAATATCTGCAAACATTTGAAGATGGCACAAATTTCATGATACTGTAGGTTTCTTGGTTAAGTGGAATCTTGTTTGAAGGAAGTTGTCCATAGAAGAACCTCCATGATCACTATTCACAATTAGTTACAGATCTAGGAACCTTTCCTCTTCCCTGCTCTTTTTCCTTTTTTTAGAAACAAGCTATGCTAAGGTCCATTGCACATTGTAAATCCAGAACTTAAGGAAAACGTTGAAGTTTTAGATTGTTGTTCAAACTTGCAACAAGTGCACCTTAATTCCCATCTTAGATTTTGAGATTCACTTTGCATCCAACTACATAAGTCTGCTCTATGATTACCAACAAAATCATATCAAACATCAACCAAGGAGTTTCATGCAAGTCATGACTTGACACTCGAGAGACCTTGGGGTGATTTTCAGCGACTTGCTGTTGGAAGTCTTCTTTCAAGAGAGATAGTGTACCTATGCACTGCCTATGTTGAGAAAGTGTGCAAAAACACCCATCAACACAACCTACCATATTGGATCACAGAGCCTCATGGGCTCTCACCAAACCCTTGAGCAAGAACATACATTGTCCACCGCTGTGATCAATGGTGAAACCATTGTTCCTTATTACACCTAATATAGAGCCTAGGTATCATTCTAACAATTACTTTTTGAGGCTCAAATAAGTAATAACTAAAAAGGTGCATCTAACTTTAGACACCTATATATCCAAAAAGCCAAAAAATGTAGATATGTATAGCATGAAAACCAAGCCAACCATAACATTGAAAATGGTTATGTTGAATGGAGTAACATACACCATTGTCATGTGCTTGCAGGGATAAACAATGTGATGCAACCAAAAAAAAAAAATTCTCTCACAAGCACATGACAGCAGTGTGTGGTTTTCCTCCATAAGAACATAAACCATAATCCGCAATGATTATAAAAGGGAAAATCATAAATGTAATTTTTTTTGTGGGAAAGGAATATGTTTTCTTAAGTTTTAAATGACAGGTGTTATTACAACCATCGTCACTATATAGATACCATATAACAATTAATGCTGAAGCACCAAGCCCTAACAATCGACATCATGCATTGGATGCATATGTAGGAATTTATTGCTTGGAAATATATACACACAAAAAGCATGTGTAGAAATGTATGTATGTGGCATTAGATGTAGAAAATATACATATATAGATGGATGGAAACTTATATATATGTACATACAAACAAATGTGTTGAATAGGGTGATCGAACTTGCACCTTCACAGAAGCTCATCATCTTGGATGACAACTCTGATAGCAAGTAAAGCCATAGAACAACACCCAACAATGCCTTATCAAAAATTGCACGAAATTTTGCTATTTTTTCTGAGGTTTTAAATGGTAGCTATTATTACAACAATCACCACTACATGGAAACCATACAACAATTAATGTTGATGCCAAGATGGTGAGCTTCTATGATGGTACTATTGGAGTTAAAAGAGACACTGAGAGGGGGGGTGAATCAGTGTGAATCCAAAATGATATTCGTTGCTCAAAATGACAGTTTAAACATATTTATACTTTGATCTCAATTTAAAGATTAAGTCATTCATGTATTGAATGTAATCTTTTGCATGCACAATTGAGAATTTAAATAAATAGAACAACAGCATGAAATAGAAGAGCCATCACACAGAAACAAAGATACACAAGAGATTTTTGCCGAGTGGAAAACCCTGAATCAGGGAAGAAAAACCACTCCAAGTGCCTTATAGGCTTAATAAAAAAACCACTATTCACAATGCCTTATAGGCAATTTTTAGAGCACCCACTCAAGGAGCAGCAACCCCTCATTTTTGAGACATCTATCTTAGAGAGTACAAACCCTTCAACTTATGTTTTTCGAACAATAATGATAGCTTAGAGGATTACTCAGTTTTCAGTAAAGCATAAACATGTCTGCTCTCTCGTCTACAGAATACCCTAAGGATTCACAAATTGAATCCCTAAAATATTACATAGAGAAGAGGTTTACAATCTATCTTCCTTTTGAATACATATGCTTATGCAGAGTTTACAATTTCTTTCATAATATCCAGATACTCTCAGAATTACAATAGAAGTGCCAGTTGTGAAAATAATTTTTCTGTTTCATATTTATACATCTTGTTTTTGGTATCAAGCCTTCAAGAAACTTCAAATGTCAAGGAGAGCAGCAACATAACTTCCTCTTGAGTGATTTTGTGATAGAAAATCAGGAGTAAAGAATGCCAGAAAATGATTGACTGAAGAGAAAATGCCCGAATAATAAGGCAGTCAAGATTATGCCTGAATCAATAAAGCTTTGACAAGTGTAGATCAGGAAACTTTATCATTTTTGCATCTGTTTTGCCAAAACCCTGAATACAGCAAATAATATCATTTTGAACCAAAAATATGGATAACCCACAAGCTTATTTGTTTATTTCAGAAAACCCCTGTTATTAAACTTCAAAAAATTTGAATACCCATAATCTGAAAATACATTTAAGTGCCATAAAAAGTTTGAGGAATGTAATCATTCTTCCAATATGATTCCCTTAAATGCAGCCAAATAAACTTCATTTTATGAAAACCCTTGATCAGAAGTAATAAAATCTACTAAGTAACTGCTGGAATTCAAAGATCATGATAACCCATGAACAAAAAATGCTAAATCTGTAATATAACTGATGGAATCTCAATACCCACATATTGAAAAAGAAAAACCCTTATTCCTAAAAGCTTTGAAATCATTTAAGAGCAATAAGAGAAATAGTTCTGGAAGAGCAATCATACTTGTGAAATGATTCCCTAATATCCAATCGAAAAATGCAAGATATCCATTTATCCCCACAAAAATTCCATGTGAAAAACAATTCTAACATAAGGTAGATGCTGATCAAGCTAATATAAAAGAAATTATGAGGCAAAGGCATTACCAGATCATAATGAAGGAAGGCCAAAAAAATTGAATACCATGAAGCTATCCACATTTTTCTGAATATGCCAAGATTCCAGCTTGAAAAACGCATGCAAAGACTCTTCAAAAACATCTAGAAACCACGTTGTAACCAACATAATGTCTCCATGGTGGTGCCAAAAGACTAGGGTTCCATCATTTCGAAGTGAAGAGACAAAACAACAAAATCTGCCCTAATCATTTTCCTTTCTCATCATTCGAATGACTTAGCAAAAATGAAATGGAGTTTGAAGTCCATGCAAGACTCAAATCAAAACAAAGTCATTAAAATGTGGTCGCTGTCCAAGAAGCTCGACCAAGCAATAATCATAAACACCAAGTAAAAGATGCACGTTTTCCATGTAAGAATCAAAGTTAACTCAAAAGCCGAAAGGATCAATATGATCAATATAATCATTATGTAATGGACAGTATAAAAGAGTGGCCATAGAACCTAACCGAAGTTGAAGTCAACCTTGCAAAAGAATTTACCAAACTGTCCATCGAAACAAAGGTGATTACCATGAAGATTGACAACCTCACCATCTTAAGTCAATGTCAATGTGACCATGGAGAGCGGATGGCCAAAAGAATTTAAATAACTTTGCAAATTGTCTTGCATTTAAACATGAAAATTGTCTTGCAATTAAACATGAAATAACTTGCCAAAGATATAGTAACCAAGATGATCATTAAAAAGATTACCATGATCAAAACCAGACTGAATTGAAATACTGATCCAATGAAGTACCTGGCAGAGAGAAGATCATGAATCATGAAATACTGAATCTGACAATAACCTTGAAACCATTAAAATAACCTGTCATTGTCAAAGAACACAAGTAGATCAGTACCGTCAAGAGATAAAAATACAAACTGAGCACTGAAACTAAAATTGAAGCCAAGTATGCCAAGAGAGTAAATTGATCACAGGAAGCCTGAAAGAAAACTATCCACTGCAAATTAGAGACCAACTGAATGTAACCAAGCTGAGAGAATCATCTGACACAATAGAGAAGTTTTTCATCAAGGACAATCATAAATGAGTATCAACAAACTCCCCCTTTGTCCTTGATGGAAAAACACAAGACTCTCCCCCTTTTTACCTCAACGACAAAGAAATGAAGAGAGGATTGTGCAATTCCATGAAACACACGAATAATAAAGAGTACTAGCTGCAAATAAAGAATAACAGTGCAACAATTGAGAATAGAGGAGAGCAGTAAGTAAATAAGACAAAGAACTTGCTCGCCCTGTCAGAAAGCATGGTAAATTAGTGAAGTAACGATTGAGAGATAACTCCCAATCGAAGCCTCAGCCTCTCAAATAGTTCTTTAGCTAAGGGCTTAGTAAAAATATCAGCCACCTAATCTTGTGAACCAACAAACTGTAAGCAGACTTCATTAGCCAAAACCTTTTCACGAAGAAAGTGAAACTTGATAGCAATATGTTTAGTGCGAGAGTGCATGACAGGATTTTTCAAAATATTTATCGTACTAGTGTTATCACATAGAATGGTAACAGGTTTAGAAATAGCAATACCCATATCATAAAGAGTCTGACTCATCCACAATACTTGTGTACAACATGAAGTGGCAGCAATGTATTCAGCTTCAGCAGTGGAAAGAGAAACTGATTCTTGTTTCTTGCTGAGCCATGACACTAAACGATCACCAAGAAAGAAAGCAGCACCACTGGTGCTTTTCCTATCATCTAGACAACCAGCCCAGTCAGCATCAGTATATGCAATTAAAGAGAAATCACTACTCCTAGGATACCAAAGACCATAGTCAAGAGTGCCCTGAATGTATTTAAAAATCCTTTGAATAGCAGTAACCTGAGATTCTTTACGTGATGCCTGAAAATGTGCAACTGTGCAAACTGCATGCATAAGGTCAGGTCTAAAGGCAGTTAAATATAAAAGACTGCCAATCATTGATCTATATTCTATTTGATTTGAATTACGAGAATCATCTATTTTAGTAAGTTTGCATCCTGTAACCATTGGAGTGCTAACTAGATGACATTCATCCATTTTAAATTTCCTAAGCATCTCTCGAGCATATTTAGTTTGAGAAAGAAATATTCCATTCTCACATTGAGAGATTTGAAGACCCAAAAAGAAGTTTAATTCTCCTAACATAAACATTTCAAACTCAGATTCCATGAGCTTTGAAAACTTCTTACTCAATGTAACATAATTGCAGCCAAAGATAGTGTCATCAACATAAATTTCAACAACCAAAATATCAGAACCTTCAGTTTTAACATAAATATTACTGTCTACACCTCCTCTAACAAAGCCATTAGAAATTAAATGACTGTCCAGCCTTGAGTACCAGGCTCTAGGAGCTTGTTTTAAGCCATAGAGAGCCTTTTTCAACCTATAAACATGATTAGGCTTATCTTTGTATATAAATCCTTCAGGTTGTTCAACATATAACTCTTCATCCAAAAAGCCATTCAGAAAAGCAGTTTTGACGTCCATTTGATAAACAATAAAGTTTTTGTAAACAGAATAAGTTAAGAATATTCTGATGGACTCTAATCTAGCAACAGGTGCAAAGGTTTCACCAAAGTCAATACCTTCTTGCTGAGCATAGCCTTTGCAGAAAAATCTTGCTTTATTGCGAATAACATTTCCATTTTCATCAATTTTATTTTTGTAAATCCATTTACCTCCAATGACATTATTGTCATCTGGTCTTGGGACTAACTCCCAAGTCTGATTTTTCTGAATTTGATCAATTTCTTCCTGCATAGCATTAACCCAGCATAAATTTGTGAGAGCTTCGTTAAAAATTTTAGGCTCAAACTGAGTAACTAAATAGAAAGCAATTTGTGCCTTTTCATCATATTCTGCAGCCCTTCTTCTAGTTTGAACTCCTGTATTCTTATCCCCAATAATCTGATCTTTGGGATGATATTTAGCTACAGTCTTCAAAGGAGCTTTTGATGCAACCTTTTCAGGAATTGCATTTTCATTTTTAGGGTTTGCTGATTCAGCAATAGGCTTTGTTGTTTCATCTTCTTTTGGATTGGATTCAGTTTCAAGAACATCTTCCTCATTATCCTGCAATGTATCAGCATCTAAATGCAAACTTTCATCAAATTTAACATTCACAGCTTCAACAATCTTGTTAAGCCTTATGTTAAGACATTTATAAGCTTTGATGTGAGTTGAATATCCCAAAAAGATACCTTCATCAGACTTTGATTAAAAGCTGCCAAGGTTATCATCATCCCTCTTAATAAAACATTTACTTCCAAAAATTTTAAAGTATTTGACAGAAGCAGTTCTTCCATACCATAATTCATATGGAGTGTGTTTAGACTTCACCCTAAGCTGCACTCTATTCAAAATGTAAATAGTTGTATGAACAACTTCTTTCCAGTAAATGTCAGACAATTTAGCTTCATCAAGCATGGTTCTAGCCATTTCTTTTACAGTTTTATTCTTATGTTCAACAACCCCATTTTGTTGAGGTGTTTTTGTTGTAGCATATTGTCTTTTAATGCCATGTTGTTCACAATAATCTATAAATTCTTGAGAGGTGAACTCACCTCCTTTGTCAAATCGCAAACATTTAAGTTTCAAATATGATTCTTTCTCAACTAATTTACTAAAGATTCTAAACCTTTCAAAGGCTTCTGATTTGTGCTTAAGAAAAGTGACCCAAACCATTTTTGTGTAATCATCCACAAATAGCATAAAGTACCTTTCACCATTAATAGACCTAGTTCTGGTTGGTCCACATAAATCAGTATGCACAAGCTGTAAAGGTTTCGAAGAAGAATGTTCTTTTGTTTTAAAACTGATTTTAGTTTGTTTACCACTTAAGCACTCTTTGCACATAGAGTTTTCAAGCTTGCTAAGAACTGGTAAACCTCTAACATTCTAATTTTTACTAATTCTAACTAGATTTTCAAAATTTATGTGTCCTAGCCTTTTATGCCATAACCAGCTCTCTTCAATTTGGCCCATTAAACACATACCTTGATTATTTTCATTGCTTGATGTGTCGAGAAGATTGTTCACATTTCCTTTTGTCCTCCTTCCAACTGCAACAGCCTTTCCAAGCTTGTTCTTAATCTCACATCCCTGTGAAGTGAAAAGAACATGATAACCACTATCACAGATTTGACTAACGCTTAATAGATTATGCTTGAGACCTTCCACATAGTACACATTGTAGATAGGAGTGTCCTCATTCAAAAGAAGTGAACCCTTACCTTTTATTTGAATACCAGAGTTATCACCAAACTTAACACACCCACCTACATAATCTTCAAGATTTATAAATTTACCTTTGTCGCTGGTCATATGGTTTGAACATCCACTGTCCAGGACCCATAAGTCCTTTTTCTTGGAATGAAAAGCAGTCTGAATAAACATAGATTGCTCAATATTGTGGACAGACTTAGGTTTCCAGACCTTTTTAAAATTCTACTGTTTAGATTGCAGATTAGTTCTGCACTGCTTGACAAAATGTCCCAAAGTATTACATTTAAAGCATCTGATCTGACTAACAAAACCATAATGTTGTCTAAGACCAAACCTGGGTGTTCTAGAATTCATAAATATGCAAGTGCTCGCCTTATGGCCGAATCTGTTGCAGAAAAAATAATAACCATAGAAGAAAGAATTAATGCTGTAAGAGGGTCTATTACCTCTTAAAATCTGACCATGATCTTTGCTAGAATGTGAGTGATTTGGGTGTTTGACTTCAGAAGAGGGGTTTTGTTTTACATTGTCACTTGAACACTCACCCTTTTCAAAACCGATACCAGTTTTATCATTATGAATTTTCTACTTACATAGCATCTCATTTAGTTTTAGAGTGCTTTCATATTTTTCAATTTTTCCTTCCTAAGCTAAACAACTTCTTGTTCTAGTTTTTGAATTTCTTGATCCTTCCAGCTTACAGTCTCTCGAAGACAGTCTTCAACTCTTTTGGCTTCTTCAAGCTGAGTTTTCAAAGAGACCACAACTTGATCTGGTTTATGTTCTTGTGTAAGAACTTGTTTTTTGAGTTTTCTAACCTCTTGTAAAGCACATTTCAGTTCACTTTCAAGGTCTACAACACCTTCTTCAACATCAATGGCATTAGAGTCATTTTGCTGAGTAATTTCTGCCATGAACAAAGTTTCATCTTCTTCAGCTGATGAATCTTTAGATTCAATGTTAGATTCATCCTTACTAAATAGACTTTTCTTCTTTTTGAAATTAAAGTTTCATTTAGGTTTGAAAACCTTCTTCTTAGGCTATTTTTTCAGTTGTCTCGTTGTCACAAATTTGATCATCATAGGGACACTTTGCAGCAAAGTGACCTATTTTGCTGCAGTTGAAACATTTAAAGGGAAGTTTTCCCTTGTATCTTCTTGAACCCTTCTTGAGTTTTCTAACAAAATTGGATTCTTTAGAATCAGACAACTCTGATTCACTAACTTCGACCTTTTCTTTCTTTTCAGTGTTAAAGGCAGTTTCTTTTCCAGTTGAGGTGTTTTTGCTAGTTCTCATTTCATAGGCAATAAGTATTCCTTGAAGGTTGTCTAAGGTAAGTTGATCAAAGTGTTTCTTTTCTTCTAGGGCTGAAACTTTAGATTCAAATTTTGATGGTAAGGTCTTGATAACCTTTGTGACCACATCAAATTCATTAACCGTTTGGCCTAAACCTTTCATACCATTGACAAATTCATCAACTCTAAGAAAATATTCAGCAACTTTTTCATCATCCCTCATTTTCATCTCCTCAAATAGATGTTTGAGTGTAATGATTTTTGAAAACTTGACTTTCTCATTCCCTTGATATATAGTTTCAAGTTTTTTCCTAGATATCATGACCAGATTTGCAATGCATGACTTTAATGAACACATCTTTAGTTAACCCACATAAGATGGCATACTTAGCTCTGGCATTTGTTTCATACCTCTTTTTATCAGCAAGATCAGTGGGAATAGAAGTTGGTACATTGTAAGCAATTATAACCATGCTCCAAACATCAACATCAAAAGAAATAAGAAAAGCTTCCATTTTGATTTTCCAAAACACATAATCTGTTCCATCAAATAACGGAGCTCTGGTTACAGAGGCACCGTCTTGAGAATGTGCCATAAAAAAAATAAACTCCAAGACCAAGATCAATCCAAGGTGATAAAAAACCTATCAGAGGACCCTACACTCTGATACCAATTGTTGGAGTTAAAAGAGACACTAAGAGGGGGGGTGAATCAGTGTGAATCCAAAATGATATTCATTGCTCAAAATGACAGTTTAAACATATTTATACTTTGATTTCAATTTAAAGATTAATTCATTCATGTATTGAATGTAATCTTTTGCATGCACAATTGAGAATTTAAATAAATAGAACAGCAGCATGAAATAGAAGAGCCATCACACAGAAACAAAGATACACAAGAGATTTTTGCCGAGTGGAAAACCCTGAATCAGGGAAGAAAAACCACTCCAAGTTCCTTATAGGCTTAATCAAAAAACCATTGTTCACAATGCCTTATAGACAATTTTTAGAGCACCCACTCAAGGAGCACCAACCCCTTGTTTTTGAGACATCTATCTCAGGGAGTACAAACCCTTCAACTTATGTTTTTCGAACAATAATGATAGCTCATAGGATTACTCTATTTTTACTAAAGCATAAACATGTCTGCTCTCTTGTCTACAAAATACCCTAAGGATTCACAAATTGAATCCCTAAAATATTACATAGAGAAGAGGTTTACAATCTCTCTGCCTTTTGAATACATATGCTTATGCAGAGTTTACAATTTCTTTCATAATATCTAGATACTCTCAGAATTACAATAGAAGTGCCAGAACTGAAAAGAATTTTTCTGTTTCATATTTATACATCTTGTTTTTGGTATCAAGTCTTCAATAAACTTCAAATTTCAAGGAGAGCAGCAACGTAACTTCATCTTGAGTGATTTTGTGACAAAAAATCAAGAGTAAAGAATGCCAGAAAATGATTGACTGAAGAGAAAATGCCTGAATAATAAGGCAATCAAGATTATGACTGAATCAATAAAGCTTTGATAAGTGTAGATCAGGAAACTTTATCATTTTGGCATCTATTTTGCCAAAACCCTGAATACAGAAAATAATATCATTTTGAAACAAAAATATGGATAACCCACAAGCTTATTTGTTTATTTCAGAAAACCCCTGTTATTAAACTTCAAAAAATTTGAATACCCATAATCTGAAAATACATTTAAGTGCCATAAAACGTTTGAGGAATGTAATCATTCTTCCAATATTATTCCCTTAAATGCAGCCAAATAAACTTCATTTTCTAAAAACCCTTGATCATAAGTAATAAAATCTGCTAAGTAACTGCTAGAATTCGAAGATCATGATAACCCATGAATAGAAAATGCTAAATCTGTAATATAACTGATGGAATCTCAATACCCACATATTGTAAAAGACAAATCCTTATTCCTAAAAGATTTGAAATCATTTAAGAGCAATAAGAGAAACGGTTCTGGAAGAGCAATCATACTTGTGAAATGATTCCCTAATATCCAATCGAAAAATGCAAGATATCCATTTATCCCCACAAAAATTCCATGTGAAAAACAATTCTGATAGAAGGTAGATGTTGATCAAGCTGATATAAAAGAAATTATGAGGCAAAGGCATTACCAGATCATAATGAAGGAAGGCCAAAAAGACTGAATACCATGAAGTTGTCCACATTTTTCTAAATATGCCAAGATTCCAGCTTGAAAAATGCATGCAAAGACTCTTCAAAAACATCTGAAAACCACATTGTAACCAGCAGAATGTCTCCATGGTGGCACAAAAAGACTAGGGTTCCATCATTTCGAAGTGAAGAGACAAAACAACAAAATTTTCCCTAATCATTTTCCTTTCTCATCATTCGAATGACTTAGCAAAAATGAAATGGAGTTTGAAGTCCACGCAAGACTCAAATCAAAATAAAGTCATTAAAATGTGGTCGCTGTCCAAGAAGCTTGACCAAGCAATAATCATAAACACCAAGTAAAAGATGCACGTTTTCCATGTAAGAATCAAAGTTAACTCAAAATCTGAAAGGATCAATATGATCAATATAATCATTATGTAATAGATGGTATAAAAGAGTGGCCATAGAACCTAACCGAAGTTGAAGTCAACCTTGCAAAAGAATTTACTATACTGTCCATCGAAACAAAGGTGATTACCATGAAGATTGACAACCTCACCATCTTAAGTCAATGTGAATGTGACCATGGAGAGCGGATGGCCAAAATAATTTAAATAACTTTGCAAATTGTCTTGCATTTAAACATGAAAATTGTCTTGCAATTAAACATGAAATAACTTGCCAAAGATATAGTCACCAAGATGATCATTAAAAAGATTACCATGATCAAAACCAGACTGAATTGAAATACTGATCCAATGAAGTACCCGACAGAGAGAAGATCATGAATCATGAAATACTGAATTTGACAATAACCCTGAAACCATTAAAATAACCTATCGCTGTCAAAGAGCACAAGCAGATCAGTACCGTCAAGAGATAAAAATACAAACTAAGCACTGAAACTGAAATAGAAGCCAAGTATGCCAAGAGAGTAAATTGATCACAGGAAGCCTGAAAGAAAACTGTCCACTGCAAATTAGAGACCAACTGAATGTAACCAAGCTGAGAGAATCATCTGACACAATAGAGAAGTTTGTCATCAAGGACAATCATAAATGAGTATCAACAGGTACAAGTTTGATCATCCATTTTTGAGCTTCTGTGAAGGTGGTTGGAGGTTATTTTGTTTTTTTGTATGGGGCGATGGTTGTAAAAGCAATACAAAAGTCTTGGTGATGCCACCATTGATTATAGTGATGGACAATGCATTTCCCCTATGTGCAGATATGTATGTATGTCATAGTAGATGCAAACAACATTGATACATACTAATCCCTATGTTTATTTTTTTGGGACATTCTTGGAATGCTTAGCTATATTTTAAGTGTTATATTGAACGTTGATGCCACCATTGATCACAGTGATGGAAAATGTATGTTCTTGGTTGGTTGTTTTGTAAGAACATATATTGTTTTCAAAATTCTCTACAAAGGGTTTCTTATTACACTTAATATAGAGCCTATCATTCTAAGTTATGCAGCCATATCAATATCAAAGATAGACATATGCAACATAAATTTATGAACTCACATGTAGTAGCAATATACTCTACTCTCAACCAACACAAGAAGATTAAAAACACATAAATCAAATGAAAAAAATATGAAAGATCCATTTTTGTCATTTTCCCTTATTGTGTGCACATTTGGCCAGAATTTTCATCAGCCTTCCCATTTTTTAACCCTTCCAATGTCCGACCCTCATTTAGAAAAAAGGTGGTGGAGTTTTTTTTATATATTAAAAGCATTTGACACGTCAATAGAGAATGGAAATGAAATTAGATGTCAGTTGGCATCAACAATAATTATTTTATGGTTTTTGTGGGGCGACGATGATTGCCAAGTAACAAAATTGTTCATATTCTTCTCGATAAGGCATTGTTGGCCTTTTTTGTGTGGCCTGTGGTAATAGTTTTCACTATTTTCCATAAGGCATTGGTAATTTTTGACACATGGATTTAGAAATACTATGTCATTTGTGGTTCCCATGTAGTGGTGATGGTTGGAAAGGAATTAAACATGCACTATCTTTATACTTTTCGAAGGATAGTTGTTATTTTTCTAGGCTTCAATAAGGATTTCTTAGAATGGTAGGATGTATATTAAGTTTGAGATGAAACATTGGTCTCACCATTGATTATAGTCATAGAATAACATACATTTTCTAGTAGCGTAATCAATCGTGATATCAATGCTTTTTATAATTAAATACCGGTTGGCATCAATATTAATTGTTGTATGGTTTTCATGTAGTGGAGATGGTTGTAATATATATATATATATATATATATATATATGTATGTATGTATATCAACATAGATTTTGTTTTGTAAGTATGTAAATATGTGTCGCATTCGTTGCATGCATAATAGGAAATACTATATATGAATGTTGGCTACATCTAATTTCACACATGTTTTGGATGTTGTTTTTCTTTTCTTTTTTACAAAAAAAACTTGAAAATCCTAAGCCTGAGACAATTAATTCAGAGAAGAATAGGTACCACATGTTTCAGTTAACAAGAGCAATTTGAATAAATGTACAATGTTGATTGTTGTTCAATAGCATCAAAAATATTATTTCATTTATGATTTCCATGTAGTGGCGATGGTTGGAAAGAAATAAAATAGTCCACATATACACTTACAAAGCAAAATATACACAAATATATATGCATCTAAAGTTATATGTAGACAACACACATGTATATCCATAGGTGGAATTTTCAATAAAGAAATCATCGTGAGAGAAAAGGAAATAAACATCACTTGGCACAAGCTAGCATGGCAATATCACTTTTCTACATCTAATTTCATATACACACATATCTACACATAGGGATGAATGTTGTCAATGTCTAATTTCACAAACATGCATATATGCACATAGGGAAAGTAAAATGAAACACAACTAAAAAAGACCTATTCTCCACCCTACCAGATTGGGTCATGGAGCCTTATAGGCTCTCACAAAACCCCTAATCAAGAACATACATTGTGCACTACTATGATGAATGGTGAAACCAATGTTTCTTATTATGCTTAATATAAAGCCTATTATTGTAAGAATTCTTTTTTGAGGATGAAACAAATAACTATATTCCCAAAATAATAAACATGGGGAGGAGTATATATGAATGTTGTCTACATCTAATTTCACATACATACATATCAACACACAGGAAAAGAAAAATGAAACACAAGAAAAGAAACACATACGTTTTGTATCTATATTTCCAAGAAACATATTTCTACATATGAATCCAACACATACAATACATATATATGCAGTTGCAAAACAAAATCTACACTGATATATATGTATCTAAAGCTAGATGCACATATATACACATTCTTGATTGTTGTTCAATAGCTTTAAAAAAATTATTTCATTTATGGTTTCCATGTACTAGAAATGGTTGCAAAGCAATAAAATAGCCCACATATATGCTTAGAAAGAAAAATCTATATAGATATATATGCATATAAAGTTATATGTATAAAACACGCATATATATCCATAAGTGGACTTGTCAATAGAGAAATCAACACGAGAGCAAAGGAAATAAAAATTACTTGGCACATGATGGCATGACAACATTGTTTCATGTATGGTTTCCATATAGTACTAAGGACCACAATAATATTTAGGGTATGTGCAGGATCATCATAGAAAAAATAGGCCCTTAAGTGGTGAAAAATCCAGAAAAATCAGAGTTAGGCAACTTGACATAAAAATTTGAATAAGTTATTTATATTATTTCAAAACTACATAACAATAGAATTTGTAGAAAATTAAATATAGTTTATAAAATACTAGGTTTATTAAAAAAAAAAATCTATTTGGTGAAAATTTGAAATTTCAATGCAATAGCACTTAAATTTCAGGGGAAAAATAATAAGTAGGTGTCTATCTGACCACCCTAACCACAATAAAATGATAATATTTTTTTACAATATTTTAGATATAAGTAGAGGACTCATGTCCCGATGTGACACATAGATTTTTGTAATTTTTTTCCAAGTAAATAATTAATTATGAATTTTTATTACAACTTCTAAAAAATATAAAAACCCATATGTCTGACCACCTTAACTTCATCAAAACTTCATGAAATTCATTTTTTTAATCCTATAGTATGCGAAGCATAGAATGTGATGCATGTTTCAGATTCAAAAAATGTGATACCGCTTTGAAAGGTATAGATATTTTTCAATCAGCTTATCAATCAAGACTTTGGTCTTAATTCAAATAGAAAATGGATAATAATTATTTATTAAATTAAAATTAAAGCATAATTTATATTGGTGGAAAGTTGAGAATCTCCTTTAAAAACCCTTTTCGTTTCATCAATTTTGGGTTAAAAAAAATCGTCACCACATACCCATTATATCGCCACTTTTTGGCCCATCATGATCTTGCACATACCGTTTAGAATTATAAAATTACCAAAGAAATTGAGTAGTTTATGTTATTGTTAATAAGGAATTGTTGACTATTGTTTTGTACCTTTAGCTGCTAGGGTATGTGCAGGATCATCATGGAAAAAATAGGCCCTTAAGTGGCAAGAAATTCATAAAAATTGGAGTTAGACAACTTGACATAAAAAATTGAATAAGTTATATATATTATTTGAAAAATATGCAAGAATAGAATATGTAGCAAATTGAATTTAGTTTCTAAACTACTAGGTTTTTTTAAATCTATTTGGTGAAAATTTGAAATTTCAATGCAGTAGCACTTAAATTTCAGGGAATAAATAAGAAGTAGGTGTCTGTTTGACCACCCTAACCACAATAAAATGATAACATTTTTTTATAATATTTTAGATATAAGTAAAGGAATCATGTCTCAATGTGATGTATAATTTTTTGTAAAAATTTTCCTAGTAAATAATTAATTATGAATATTTTATTACAAATTTTAGAAAATATGAAAACTCATATGTCTGACCACCTTAACTTGGTCAAAACTTCATGAAATTCATTTTTTTAATCCTATACTATGTAAAGCATAGAATGTGATAGTGTTTGAAAGCTATAGATGTTTTTATTAAGCCTATCAATTAGGACTTTAGCCGTAATTCAAATAGAAAATGAATAATAATTATTTATTAAATTCAAAGTAAAGCATAATTTATATTGGTAGAAAGTTTAGAATCTCCTTTAAAAACCCTTTTCATTTCATCAATTTTGGGTAAAAAAAAATTCATCAGCCACATGTACCCTATACATACCCATCATATCGCAATTTTTTGGCCCATCACGATCATGCACATACCCGCTATCAAGATTGTGAGCCACCACTGTCACAAGTGTTTTTGAAAACAACATACATAGATATCCACACCTAAAATTTTCAATACATGTGAGAACAAATATAGATAAGTTTAAATGTAGATATATGTATGTTGCCTGAGCAGAGAAAATAAAGGTCACTTGGCACAACTTGTCATGACAACATTGTTTCATGTATGGGTTCCATATATTGGCAATGGTTGCAATAATAGCTTGCATTTAAGACTTACCAAAGTAATTGAGTAGTTTATGTTATTTTCAATAAGGAATTGTTTAGTGTTGGGCTATAGCTTCAGCTGCACAACATACATAGATATCCACACCTATACTTATCAATGCATGTGAGAATATATATATATATATATATATATATATATATATATATATATATATATATATATATATATATATATATATATATATATATATATATATATATATATATATATATATATATATATATTAAAGTTTAAATGCAATTACATGTATCAACAAGTATAAATGTAGATATATATGTGTGTTGTGTGCATCTTCATTTGGATACATATATATGTGGCATGGATTTATGATTGGAGAGCTAGGACCAATATTTTCAACATTCAACCAATATTAAAAGATTAAAAACTAAGTCATGTGATTGAAATAAGTATGGGTTCAAGGGAACAAACATTATAGCTGAGAACCATATGATATCCATATGCAACATGATTTATGAATGGACATGCCAAAGTAGTAGAGAGAACATTTAAGCAACATTAGAAGATCTTATAAAGTACATATATGAGAATATTCTACACTTATCCAATAGAAGAAGATTAAAACCACTTAAATAAAATGAAAAAAAATTGATTACATTATGCATTTTAATCATGTGCAACACTAGATTTTAATAATTTGGACTCAAGCAAAATCACAAAAGTATTGCGCAGTCGGTAGAGGACAGTCATCATTGAATGTTACATAGGAAATATTATAACGAAAATGAAGTTTTATGAAACTCTAATAAAATGAAACATAACCATGTGACATGGATTTATGAATGTAGAGGAATGACCACATTTAAGCTCAGCATGAGAAGATTATAGAGCACATATATGAGAATATTCTACACTCAACCAACACAAGGAGATTAAAAATAGAGAAATGAGATGACAAATTTTTTATTACATTCTACATTTTAATCATGTGCAATGATCAAATGCAGAATAACTATGGATTCAACAGAGCCAACATTATAGCCAACAATAATTGTGGAGAGATAAAAGTATGTGGTAATTGAAATAGACAAGAAACAAATAACTATATTGATATTAAAAACTAGACATATCTATATATAGATAAACACATGACCTCATAGATACATGTGGAAATTTATACACACATACACACTCACATACATATAAACATTCAAATCTACATGCATATACACATACAAATGAATTACACACACATATATCTACACACATATGTATCAAGATTTTGTCTGCACTCAGAAAATTCAATTGCATGCATATATGTTTATGTATATACATACGTAGATGTATACATGCATACAACCATGTACACAAGTATATATAAGAACAACTATAAATACTGATACATGTGTTGAATAGGGAAACATAATTTAATAACCAAACGACATAAAATAAAATGAGGGACATACACTAAAAGCGAAACAAAACTATAAGTGACATAAAGAATACAAAAAAAAAGAAGTGTATATTTTTTTGTTAAATATTATAAGTTACAGTGCATTGTCTTAATATATAATGAGTTCTACAAGAAACAAAGCAATAAGATTAGAAAGAAAAGGTCTTCTAATGTGACGAGCACACCAAAAAAGGAAAAGGAAACAAATGTTCAGTCAATGCAAACTACACCAAATATCCAAAGTCACAATTAGGCATGGTTGTCTAGCATTCAGGGCAGTACCACTATTATCTCTACAGATTCTTTCCTAATAGAGGATATTGCAGAGAAATCTAAGAGAAACAACTTGCACTCAGCTTCAAAGTTAATTCTTGCAACTTTGACTATTGTTGTTTTAAGCCTTGTTTTTGAATTATAGGTCTAATTTTTAATAAGAATAATGAAAACAAAAGAAGTGTAGATGACACCATTGATGACAGATTGAGTATTCATTGTAGTAGAAGATGCATATTGCAACATATAAAGCTCTTTTTTTTACATCTGCAATAAGCGTGTTGCAATAAGAATAATGAAAACAAAAGAAGTGTAGATGACACCATTGATGACAGATTGAGTATTCATTGTAGTAGAAGATGCATATTGCAACATATAAAGCTCTTTTTTTTACATCTGCAATAAGCGTGTTGTAGCTTATCAAAAGCAGTAGCCCAAATCTCGCCCATGTGGTCTTCCATGTTTAGCTACAACAAATATCAAAATTCACAATCGGGCATGGTTGTCTAGCATTGAGTGTAGTACCACATATTATTGAAAAAAAATTCACACTTTTTCTTGCATTGTTTGAAATTGGCCTATAAAGACATGCAACGTAACAAAATGGATTAGTTTTAATATATTTCACTATTGCCTTGACAATAGCCTACAATTTTTTTGGCAAGGACAAACAATGATCCAAGATATATCCAATAGTGACTCTACCATTGGCCAAAGCAACCTTTTGAGGCACTATTCGAGAGGGCTCAATGGAAAGTGGCTGAACATGTCCTCGTTGCATCAAAGCCTATGCTTCTAGGATGCTAGGATTTATGTATAGAGTAGTCCCTGCGGATGTATGCACAACAACTCTATTGAAATATCCAACACGACCATTTATAACAACAAGTATGACAACCAAACTAGGAATGTGCAACCTTTCCAACTTGTCACCCTCTACTTCCCAATTCCCCCCCCCACAAATTAACACCAATGCAAGAGGATGAAAAATCATTAACTTTCACAGTTATTTGAATCATTTCTGATTGATCATTTCTTTGAATAGTTGACACCTTTCCTACATGTACCACAACCCCAATAATATCAATCAAAGTGTTATTGCTACAATTTTCAATTTCATTTATTGGAATTAATTTAAACAATTTGTATGGAACAGAGGTCTCATCATCACAACACTTCAATATTGAGTTTTAATCAAAAATAATTTTCATATGGTTGTTCAACTTATTAAATTTCTTATCCACTTGTTTGACCAAGCCTTTTGAAACACAATAAGTGCAATCCACCTGAACCCTATCCTAATGCAATTTTTCTATGTCATTAAAACAAGTGATTTATAATTTTGTTCCCTCACTCTCAATAATTTCAAAGCTGAATACTTGGCCCTCACATCCTTGTTTATTGTAATGGTACATATCCCTTTTAGTTTTCACTCGACCTTTTATTGTCCATCTGGTTTGGTAAATATTCATGCCTTTAATAGGATGGATATTTGAAGGAGCACTATGATGCATTTGGGATGTATGAATCCCAAATTTTGAGGCTCATTTGGATGGGGAAGGCGACTTTGATTCCACCATTTTATCTTCTTGATCTTGTAATAGATATCTAGGTGTTCCAATTAACTGAAAATATAATATTTTGACATCTAAGGACAATATAACAATCACTCTAGAACCAAACCAAGATCAAATATTAAAAAAGGTGGTCCCCACAAACAAAAAAGCATACACCAACAAGCGCAAGCAGTGCAAAACAATAACCAACCTTGATTCTCACAACTTCCTACACACATAGTTTGTCAAGCACAAGATGGAACCTATTTTCAATGCCCTTGCAAACAAAATGTCTTTGTATCTTGTAGGAAAAGTGCCTATCTACATGTGGGTTCCATTAGAGAGGGAAACTTTGTAACGATCAATCAAGATTTGATCACCACCTATTTTCTAAAAAGACATCAGCTAAAGAACAAGAGATGGGACAACATATCCAACATCAATAGATCAGATTGCATGTCTTGTCAAGGATGGCCAGACATTTGGATCCTACAAGGTAGATTTGCTTAACTAAGCCAAAGCAATGAGATGTTTAAGACTATGACATGACTCTAGAAGCAAAAGTGAGGGAAATAGGAAGCACAAAATGAATCAATTATTGGTATATGATATGCAAAAACATAGATAATTATACATGGTTATAGAATCACAGTGACTTCAAAATTGCATACAATAGATGAAAATGAAAGGAGGGAAAGGTCGAGCAAGAACCAAACAAGACTATATTTTTTCACTGAATATAAACAAGGTTCATAACATAGCAATGTTGACACATCTCAAAGTTGCAACCCTTTTTTTTTCTAACACATAGGCCACTCCCAAATGGCTAGCAAACCAAAAAGAAAAGGAAACATAAAGAGCTCAAATATAAATTAGTTAGACTATATATTACAAGGACTATTAATTCAAATGAATTATATTATCAATTCACTGGATGCACATGGCAAAGAGCTAATATAGTTCTTAGCAGCAAAAATGAAGCAAGGAACAAACTGATGTGATTGGTGCCTGAGGGTTGTTCAACAGTCTGGGGAGAACCAGAGTCCATCAAAATTGTTAGGATTTCTCTTTAGAAAGCTAAGAGATGCAACTTTGACAACTTACTATGAGCTCTATGCCACAACAACACAATGAACGAATGTTCAATTAAAGCAACAAAGGTTGAGGAGAACCCCCACCAAAACACATATAGGAAATATAGAACACAAATGAAATGACAACCATCAAGATCTTCAAAACACAACATTATCTCTCAATTTTTGTTTAGAGACATTAACAATATGAGGGAAAAGAAATAATAAAAAAAATTCTTCAATGTTTCATATATCAAGGTATGTGTAGGATCATCATGGAAGAAACAGGCCCTTAAGTGGCGATAAAATTTAGAAAAATTAGAGTTAGACAACTTGACATAAAAATTTGAATAAGTTATATATATTATTTAAAAAATATTTAGGAATAGAATTTGTAGCAAAATGAATGTAGTTTCTAAACTAGTAGGTTTATTTTAAAAAAAAGTCTATTTGGTGAAATTTTGAAATTTCAATGCAGTAGTAGTTGAATTTCAAGGAAAAAATAAGTAGGTGTCTTTCTGACCACCCTAACCACAATAAAATGATAATTATTTTTTATAATATTTTAGATATAAGTAGAGGACTCATGTCTTGATGTGGTGCATATTTTTTTGTAATTTTTTCCAAGTAAATAATTAATTATGAATTTTTTATTAGAAATTTTAAAAAATATAAAAACTCATATGTCTGACCACCTTAACTTGGTCAAAACTTCATGATTTTTTTTTTTTAATCCTATAGTATGTGATGCATAGAATGTGACACATGTTTCGAATTCAAAAAATGTGACATTGTTTGAAAACTATAGATGTTTTTTAGTCAACCTATTAATCAAGACTTTAGTTGTAATTCAAATAGAAAATGAATAATAATTATTTATTAAATTCAAAGTAAAGCATAATTTATATTGGTTGAAAGTTGAGAATCTCCTTTAAAAACCCTTTTCATTTCATCAATTTTGGGTCAAAAAAAAGTCATCAACCACATACCCTACACATACCCATCATATCGCCACTTTTTGACCCATTATGATCCTGTACATACCCAACACTTAATATACGGTTTATCATTCCAAATTTTTTGTTTCAATTTTTTTTTGTTTCAAATTTTTTGTAGAGACATTAACAATATTAGGGAAAAGAAATAATAAAAAAAAGGCTTTAATGTTTCATATAACAATTAATATATAGTTTATTATTCCAAGAATTCCCTATTGAGACTCAAATAAATAATAACTATTTTCCCAAAAGAATAAACATAGGGAAGAGTATGTATGAATGTTGTTTACATCTACTTTGACATAAATACATATCTACACATAGGAAAATAAAATGAAACACAACAAAACAAGGCATGCTATCCACCCAACCATATTGGGTCATGAAGCGTCATAGGCTCTTACCAAACTATGGTAAGATGGTAAGAAAGTCATCTTTTCTTGCCACTCATTTTATTTTTCCTATGTGCAGATATCTACATATGTGAAATAAGATGCAAAAAACATTATTATATACAGACAATATTCATATGCAGCATGCAACCCATTTTGTGTTTTTTTTTTTTGCATGGGTTTGTTACTATGAATTCTTCTATTTTCTAGTTTTTTTCCTCTAATTTTTTTTTTTCGCTTTTTATATTGGCTGGAAAAAGAAGGTAGCTAAAAGAAAGAAAGCAAGAAGAGGCACATTTGGAAAACCCTTTGTAGAACATTAAAAAAAAATCTATGTTCTTGCAAAACAACCAACCAAGAACATACATTGTTCATCACTGCGATCAATGGTGGCATCAATGTTCCATATAACACTTAAAATATAGCTTATCATTCAAAGAATTTCCCAACAGAATAAACATAGGGATAACTATGTATCAATGTTGTTTGCATCTACTATGGCATACATACATATCTGCACATAAGGGAAATACATTGTTCAACACTATGATCAATGGTGGCATCAATGTTCCATATAACACTTAAAATACAACTTATCATTCCAAGAATGTCTCACTATGTATCAATGTTGTTTGCATCTAATATGACATACATAAATATCTACACATAGGGGAAATAAAATGAAACACAACAAAACAAGGCATTATTCATCATTGTGATCAATGGTGACATCAATGTTCCATATAACTCTTAAAATACAGCTTATCATTCCCTACGTGAAGATATGTATGTATATGTTGTTTTCTCATGATAGTTGCAATACAATAAAATAGTTAATGTTATACAGTTTATGTTGTTTTCCACAAGTAATTTTTTATTATTGTTCTCTAGCTTTGGCTATATTATTTCATTTTCGATAAGGTGTTGTTGAAAAGAGAATTTTTCCACATGCGGGTTTTTTGTTTCTTGTTTTTGCATGGGTTTTTTATTTTGAATTCTTATGTTTCGTAGGTTTTTTCATCTGGAAATAGGGTGCTCCACCTTTTAGAAGATCGAACAATGGAAATTTCTAAAATTTCCTCATAGCTAGACCCATCTTTCTATCATTTGAATAATAATCAGCTACTCTCGAAGTTGCACTTGGGGGGTTTTGGTGTAAGTAAAGTCTTGTACCTAGTTAATTCATTACTATGGGATATAGGTGACTTATTTATATATTAAGTTTACTTAGGTCCTAGGAAGGAATCTTTCTTGAAGGTGTTAGATGTCATTAGATCGTATCTTATATTTTGACTTATAACACATGTGTCCTAGGTAGTTGTGATATGTTGTTACATGACATAGGATTAAGACACTTGTCATAATCCTATTCAATCCTATGTCTCACCTTAGCTATATAACTAGGTGGTCTCATATGATTATTCACACACATATTCTTGGATAACCAATTCCATTGAAATCTTGAGCATTACATATTGATCTCGCTTCAACATCAACATGCTTTCATGAAGTGCCTAAATGTTTGGTGGCTATAATCTTCAGCCAAATCTTGCATGGTGTGGAGTTATTATATACTAACTCTTACACAAATTACCTAGATTTGACACAAGACCTATGTGAGTGTATGTTTGACTGAAGTTGGAAATTATCCATTTGTTTACAATATCTTTACACTTTTCTCCAATAATACTCTTCCTCTCCATCCAAGAGGGAAAAATAATTCTTGCATTAAAATTATAAAGCCATCACAATGGTTATCCCATTAATAGCCATGATATAATAATCATTAATAAAGAGTAATAATCATCATAATTCTCTAATCCTTTAATAAAAGCATTTATATTGCAATATAATTTTATCTAAATATTAATTGAAGTAAAATCATGCATTCATGCCTAGTTAAACATATATTTAATGTAAAATTTAAAATTAATTGTAAGCCAAAATTAAGGGTGTGACATATCTTCCCTCCTTAAGGATCACCATCCTTGATGATTCAATGTATCATAATAAGATAATAAAACAAGTTTCTCTTAACTATTGAAAGAAATAAAAGAATGAGGAAACTTTTGATGAAACTCGTTGTAGTATTCTGAAGTGGCAATGTCCTTAGTACATTGGTTGCATTAGACATTGCATTGGGTAATATTTTTATTACACAATTAGAGCTTTCATACATCAAGCACCTTGAGAGGTTTTATCGTTACCACTCCTAGATCATGTACTTGTAGTACATTCTAATCAGGTATATGATTAAAACTAGTTATATACTTCTTTAGATAAGTAAAAGGAAAAAATATATGCACTCAAGAAAGAGATGGAGGTAGAGTGGCCTTGTAAGCAACCAAATTGATCACTTCAAGAACTTCAAAGGGTCCCACAAATCAAGGGGCTAGTTTGAATGATTTTGTAAACTTTATGATTTTTTTTTGAGGTTTTAACCTTGTAGTGTAGAAAAAAATATCCCTTTTTCACACCTAATTTGGACTTAACAATAAAATGGACTTAAAGGTTCCTTATTTAGGGTGTTGTAAAGTGTATCCTAACACTTTAATACTTATGGACACATAAAAATATCCCTTCTTTCTTGCTTGATATGGGAATAATTGATGACAAATTGGACTTAATGAGGCCTTGATTTAGTGTTGTGATCTATTTTACCCATCCACATTAAGTCTTTGACCCTTGAAAACTAAATAAAATGCATCTAACAATGTCTTGTAAAGATGTTGTAAAGTGTTGTAAATGACTTTCACACTTTTCTAGACTTTTCTAATTAAATATTATTTTAATTCAAAAGTTAGCTTTTCCCTCTTCTTCTATAATTAAATATTTATTTCAATTATTTAATTATTCATTAGCCTTTTCTTAAATATTTATTTAATTATTTATAGTTTCTTTATATCCCCAATTAAATAATTATTTTAATTATCTAATTATCCCCACCTTTCCTCTACAATTAAATAATTATTTTTAATTATTTAATTATATCATTATTTGATCTCACCTTTCTTTTTAAATAAATAAAATTAATATTTTTTTGGCCACCTAAATTAAATAATTTTCTCCAACAACCTCTTTTTCTATGCCAATCTTATCTTCCACCTCAAGTCTATATCTATCCATGTCTTTCTTCTCTTAATTAACCTCCACCCTTCATTAAGTTATTTTCTAATTTAATCTTGGCCCTTGATCGTGATCCTTATTCTTAACTCTTGTCTATAAAAGGATACCTTTCAACCCTAATTCATTATCCATCCATTAATTCAATATTCATTCATAATTAATTCAATCACCATTTATCATGCATACATATTGTCAAATCAAGTAAGCATGAATCAAGCATTCAAGATAGCATTCAAGCTCAATTTTAAGGCATCCTAGAGCAAGATTCTTCATCAATCATTGTAATAGTTCCAGATCCATCATCATCGAAAGTTTCTAATTGAATTGTTTTGAATTTAATGCTTTATTATCTTATTTCTTCATTTTGGTTTAATTACCTAAATGAGGTTTGACCAAGGAAAACCCCCAATAACTAACAATCAACATTTTCTCTCTCTTCCTTTGTGTGATTGCAGATTTAGGTGCTTGGATGGCTCATAAATGATTGAAGATTAGGTTGCAAACTTGTTGAATTCATCTCCCTATTGGAAAGGTCAAAACCTACACAAAAATTCACCAACGATGCTAAAAATTAAGGTTTCAAATCTAGACACTTGGGGGTATATATTGAGTAGACCAGGAGCTTTAGATTCTATTTTTGAGTTTTTAGAAAAGCCAAAATGGAAAAATTTGCCCAAAGTGGTGAATGAGTCCCACTATAACTTTTTTCTAGAGATTTTTTGTAGATTTGGATACCCATTTGGACTAGGACTAATTCACCTAGAATGAGTGACTTGATGAATGAGTGACTAGGACTAATTCACCTAGAATGGCGAATGAGTCTTTCTAGGCCTAAAAATCAACACTTTCAGAATTTTAGAGTCATTTCTAGTCCTCAACAAGTTCCCAGGTACACATTTAGTTTTACAGCTTTCTATTTTGTTTTACTTGCATTTCTATTCATCTTTCTAGGTGTTTTTGCATATCATAATGTGTTTTCAAAAACTTTACATTTGCTAGGTTTTGCATTAATAATCACCTTTATTTTTCAGTTTATTGCATTTATACATTGCATCTAGGCATATTCCATCCATCATTACATTAATTTTGTGTGTTTACATTGCATTTTGGCCCATCTTTCTCCTTTTAGGTGAAAAACCGTAGAAGTGATAGAAAGACCCTTGGAAGCCAAAATCTTTATTCACATTTTGGTGAGCCTGAAGTGAATTAAACACAAAACCTTGGAGGTTTCTATCAGAGTAGAGTGTAGATTCCAGTACCGTTCTGGCAGAAATAGACTTCTGAGCAATAACCCTGGTCTGGGATTAATTCGCCCAATTTCACGAATGAGTCCCAGTCAATCAAAAAGTCAACATTTCTAGTCCTCAATAAGTTTAAATGTGCAAAAATTTAGTTTTACTACTTCCTTCTTTGTTTTACTTGCATTTCTATTCATCTTTCTAAGTCTTTTTCATACAACACTATGTTTTCAAACAAGTTGCATTTCTTAGGTTTAGCATTGATAATCACCATTCTTTTCCAGTCCTTTTCATTTAGATCATCTCACCTAGGCATATTCCATTCATATCACATTAATATTTGAATGTTTACATTATATTTTGGCCCATCTTTCCCCTTTTAGATGAAAAACCCTAGAAGGGCTAGAATGACCCCAAGGAGCCAAAATCTTTGTTTGCATTTTGGTTTGGAGTCCTTCATCATTCTAGAATTTTCTTGCTTGCTTGATATGAGAGTATTTGATGAAAATTTGAACTTAATGAGGCCTTTATTTAGTGTTGTGAGGTGTTTTACATGTCCACATTAGGTCTTGGACCCTTGCAAATGTATTTATCGATGTCTTGTAAAGGTGTTTTAAAAGAATTTCATACTTATCTAAACTTAAGGGACCTATTTTTCCTAATTCAATGATATAAAATGTATTTAATAGCAATCTCACATCAATATATAAGGCTTTTGAATTAAAATTAATGTTAATCTAGTGTTGTAATATGTTTTACATATTCACATTGGATGTGGGTATGTGCAGGATTATGATGGGCCAAAAAGTGGCAATATGATGGGTATGTGGCTGACGACTTTTTTTTAATCCAAAATTGATGAAACGAATAGGGTTTTTAAAGGAGATTATCAGCTTTCCACCAGTATAAATTATGCTTTACTTTTAATTTAACAAGTAATTATTATTCCTTTGCCATTCAAATTATGACTAAAGTCCTGATTGGTAGATTGATTGAAAAACATCTATAGCTTTCAAATAGTATCACATTTTTTGAATTCAAAATATGTATCACATTCTACACTTTGTATACTATAGGATTAAAAAAAGAAAAACTAAATTTTCATGAATTTTTTTCCAAGTTAAGGTGGTCAGACATACGAGTTTTTTATATTTTTTAAAAGTTGTAATAAAAAATTCATAATTAATTATTTACTTGGAAAAAAATTACAAAAAAATATGCATCACATCGGGGCATGAGTCCTCTACGTATATATAAAATATTACAAAAAAATATTATCATTTTATTGTGGTTAGGGTGGTCAGACAGACACCTACTTCTTATTTTTTCCCTAAAATTTAAGTACTACTGCATTGAAATTTCAAAATTTCACCAAATAGATTTGTTTATTTTTTAAAAAAACCTAGTAGTTTAGAAACTACACTCAATTTTCTACAGATTCTATTCTTACATATTTTTGAAATAATATAGATATCTTATTCAAATTTTTACACCAAGTTGCCTAACTCTGATTTTTCTAAATATTTTGCTACTTAAGGGCCTATTTTTTCCATGATGATCCTGCACATGCCCATGTTGTGCCTTTCTAGGCTATGTGGACCTCATTTTAATGATGTAAACTACATTTAATCACACTTTCACATTAATTTTTTTGTCTCAAGCCATAATTGACCTATAAATCATTATTAATACGACCCTATGACACCATTTTGTGCATCCCAAGGCTTAATTTAATGAAATAATCAACAAGGTCATCATATAAACATGATTTTATTATTTCTCGACATTCTAGCTAGTAGAATGGCCCTTGTGGGACCCATTCACCATTAGGGGCGAATCAGTCCCATATAGGTGGGAACCATTCACCCTTGATGGCAAATGAGTCCCATTTGAGTCATTTTCAAGGTTTTAGCGAGAAAATTTAGGTTTTAAGTTTATTTTTTCTTCATGTCGGCCTCGGGGATCAAATTAACGAGAAAATTAGGTGGATTTCCTATAAATGAAAGCGTCTAAACCCTAATTAATAATAAATTCAATTCATTCATCATTTTTCTTCTACCTCAAGTCAAGCAAGCTAGGGTTTTATCATTCCAAATCATCAAGATAGCTTTGAAGGACATTCAAGGGAAGATTCTTCATCTTTTACTACATAAAATCAAGATCTATCATCATGGAAAGTATCTAACTCCATTATTTCATGCTTCATTACATCATTTCTTCATTTTGGTTTAATTACCAAAAAAATGGGTTTGACAAGGGCAAACCCCCATGCCCTAACATCCAACATTTTCTCCTTCTTTTCTTGTGTGTTTGCAGATTTAGGTATCTTGAAGGATTGAAGATCATTAAAGATTAAGTTGTAAAGTTGTTGAAGACATATCCTTGTTGACTAAGGAAATATATCAACAAAAAGTCACCTAAAGTGCCGAAAATAAGAATTTCAGAGGAAGACACCTATCAGGGACATAAGTGTAGATTGAGGGCTTCAGTTTCCACTTTTGGATTTTCAAAAATTCAAAAGTGGACTCATTCGCCATTAGTGGTGAATGAGTCCCACTGCCAAGCCTGAAAAGTAAGCAAGCAAGCAAAATTTCAAAAAAAAATTATCCCTGGACTCATTCGCCACCCTAGGAAAATTAGTCCAGTTGCATATTTTACACTATTATTTTTGTTACTTTCAACAAATTTTCTATGTTTTTGTTTTCTGTCAATACATCTCTGCCACAATTTCTATATTTTCTATTTTTCTTGCATTTAGGGTATGTGCAAGATCATCATGGAAAAATAGGCCTTAAGTGGCAAAAAATTCAAAAAAATTAAGAGAGCTAAGGCAACTTGGTAAAAATTTGAATAAGTTATCTATAGTATTTCAAAATATATGTAGAATAGTATCTGTGAAAATTGAATGTAGTTTCTAAAACTACTAAAGTTTTTTAAATAAAAAAATCTATTTGGTGAAAATTTGAAATTTCAATGTAGTGGTACTTAAATTTAAAGGAAAAAATAAAAAAGTGGAGTTAATGCATGGAGCCATCTTAACCACAATAAAATGACAATATTTTTTTATAAGATTTTAGATATAGAGTAGGGACTCATGATGACCCAATGTGTTGCATATTTTTTTGTAATTTTTTCAAATTAAATAATTAGTATGAATTTTTATAATTACAAATTTTTAAAAAATATAAAAACTTATGTCTGACCACGATAACAGTTAAAACTTCATGAAATTAAATTTACATTTTTTAATCCCTATAGTATCGCGAAGCATAGAGATGTGATGCATGTTGCTTTGGATTCAAAAATGTGATACCATTTAAACTATAGATGTTTTCAAATCAAAGCCTATCAATCGGGGACTTTAGTCATAATTTGAATAGAAAATGAATAATAATTATTTATTAAATTCAAAGTAAAGCATAATTTATATTGGTGGAAAGTTGAGAATATCCTTTAAAAACCCTTTTCATTTCATCAATTTTGGGTAAAAAAATAGTCATCAACCACATATCCATCATATTGCCACTTTTTGGCCCATCATGATCCTGCACATACCCTTTAGTTTTCCTTCATTTATTTTCATCATGGATTTTTGCTTTAATAAGTTTTGGATGTCATTAAAATATTTAGTGGACATGAAATTTTTTAACTTTGGAGCTGATCCTAATGACCTTGAGCTTCCTCATCCTCCTTCAACTCGTCATGAATGTCCTCCTCATGTTGTTGACATCATTGGAGAAGATGATTATAGCATGAATAAGTTCTTAAACAAATTCCTTGACAACCTTGAAGCTAATTCATCCTTTTATCCATCTGTGACACAATCAAACCTTCCTACTATATCACCTCCTGATATGTTTGGGTATTTACATCCTAAATCAAATGAAGGACCTAACTTCCCTCCAACAGGTGGACCTAGTTCTTCTACACAACCAAATCCTCAACCATTCTATGATCATAAAGTCACTAGTACTCCAATCAACCTTGACGAAACTTATGGTAAAGGTTTTACCATATTATGAAAACAAGGATGTGACACAAGAACTAAACATAGCATTCATCAAATTTTAGAAAAAAATCCAAAAGATGAAAAACAAATTGGGTTAAGATATCAAGATCTCCCTCATGACAACAAGCCTCCTTTCAAATATTGGATACTTCATGATGATGGCACGACAATCTTTGATTCCCCTCTTGATTTAATGTTCTCCTTCCACGTGAACAACTATTACATGACTCCACTGACAAGGATGATAGGATCCCCATGGGTCCTCTTCCTCCTTTAATTCATGACAAAGGTGAA
>VDFB02358134.1:109440310-109477224 GCA_007258455.2 Sequoia sempervirens | reverse complement strand
CACCCAACGAGTATGGGAAAAGGTGGCATGTGACATTTTCATGATCAATCTGCATATCTGTAATTGTTGTTTCAAATGTCTTAATGTGTTTTTTTTTTCATTTTTGGGTCGCGAGGATTGAACTTCATGCAAAATCCCTCTAGATTATTGGGCATGTCATGGTAAGTAGTGAAGTGCAACAGTGAAGGATTTTGTGCTACCCAAGCCATGACGGGAGGTGGAGGTGGTAACTATTGTTGTGGGACAAAAATATAGAGATGCACCTATAGTAAAATAGCAGCCTGGGACTGCACCTGGCTTGTGGCTATTTGGACTGTGCCCTGAACTTGAACGACCGGGAGAGAGGCAACTCTATGGCTACCGAAAATGAGGGGTGAAAAAGCAATTTGGTATGGCTGGGTGGAGGATGGACAAGAGATGAATGAAGGAGAGGGTGGAAGGGAAATGAAGTGGACAGAGGAAGAGGAAGAAGTAGAGTCCCCTCCCTTAGTTTTTTGTTCCCTGGTGGAGGGCTACAACTCATGAAATTCTCCCTTGTTTGGTGTCGACCATAGAACTCTTTGAAATCTTTTGAGGGAGAATGATCCTATTCGACCCAGCTTCACAAGGCCCTCCTTCTAGCACCAATTTTGTTGATGGGTGTTTTTTCACACTTTCTCAATACAGGTGGTGCATGGGTGCACTACCTCTCTTCAAAGGAGACTTCCAACAACAAGTTGTTGAAAATCACCCCAAGGTCTCTCGGGTGTCAAGTCATGACTTGCATGGAACTCCTCAATTGATGTTTGATGTGATTTTTTTGGTAATCATAGGGAAAACTTACGTATCTATATGCGAAGTGAATCTCAAAATCTGAAGTTTCTAAGATGGAAATTAAGGTGCACTTTGTTGCAAGTTCAAACAACAATCTAAAACTTCAATGTTTTCCTTAAGTTCTGGCTTTAAATTGTGCAATGAACCTTAACATAGGTTGTTTCTAAAAAAAGGAAAAAAGAGTAGGGAAGAGGGAAGGTTTCTTGATCTACAACTAATTGTGAACAGTGATCATGGAGGTTCTGCATAGATAGCTTCCCTCAAACAAGATTCCACTTAACCAAGAAACCTCCAGTATCATGAAATTTGTGCCATCTTCAAAGGTCTGTAGATATTTTACCATTCATCCTCCACATACATGCATGAATGAAGATAAAAATTTAAAAGCAGCTTCAAGTTTCAGCCCATAATAACTTTACAAGACCATTTACCAGTAGGGTATGTGTAGGATCATGATGGGCCAAAAAGTGGCAATATGATGAGTATGTGGCTGACAACCTTTTTTTTACCCAAAATTGATGAAATGAAAAGGGTTTTTAAAGGAGATTCTCAGCTTTCCACCAATATAAATTATGCTTTACTTTGAATTTAATAAGTAATTATTATTCATTTTCTATTCAAATTACGACTAAAGTCCTGATTGATAGGTTGATTGAAAAACATTTATAGCTTTCAAATGGTATCACATTTTTTGAATCCAAAACATGTGTCATTTTCTATGTTTCGCATACTATAGGATTAAAAAAAGAAAAATTGAATTTCATGAAGTTTTGACCAAGGTGGTTAGACACAGGAGTTTCTTATATTTTTTAAAAATTGTAATAAAAAAATCATAATTAATTATTTACTTGAAAAAAAATTACAAAAAAATATGCATCAAATCGAGACATCAATCCTCTACTTATATATAAAATCTTATAAAAAAAATATTATCATTTTATTGTGGTTAGGGTGGTCAGACAGACACCTACTTATTTTTCCCTAAAATTCTAAGCATCAAGCATTGAAACTCTCAAATTTTCACCAAAGGATTTTAAAACCTAGTAGTTTAGAAACTACATTCAATTTTATAAAGATTCTATTCTTACATATTTTTGAAATAATATAGATAACTTATTCAAATTTTTATGTCAAGTTGCCTAATTTTGATTTTTCTAATTTTTTTGCCACTTAAGGGCCTGTTTTTTGCATGATGATCTTGCACATACCCAGTAGCAAATAGCAAAAAGTATGGACTGGAAGACATCAACACAACATAAGTTTCTACAATCACAAAATAACTTTACCAAAATCTATCTAAGCAATTTAAAGTTAACTGGAATAGCAGTGTAAATCTAAATAAAACATCTAACAATGGGAGATTGAATCATGAAACATGTGAAGAACTCAGAAAATGCACCAAGTCAATGTATTTTCATTAGAAATTTTTGCAGCATGTCTTTACAACAACTCAACACTCTCCAAAAATGAGAGAAGACCCCTACATTTATAGTGTCCAAAAAGTGGGACGAATGGCCAAGACTTAATCTCATTGTGTGGCCAAGATTCACTACAAACTAGGGTTCTGCCTACCCACCAATATATTACAATTTAAAATACAACTTTATCTTCATCCCTATTTTGTCCTCTAGTGAAAGTACTGTAGCCTTTTGTCTTGTTGTTGATTGCCCTTTTGTTGTAGCTATTCCTTTAAAATCTCTTCACTAATAATAGAGTCGCCTTCCTGCTTCTTCAAGGCTGAATACTCTATGAACTTAAAAATTACCGGTTGGAGTTTGTTGACCTCTATGCCCTCATACCACAATACTTGATAGCTTCACTCCTTTGAGTTGTCCTTAAGCCTTTTCTAGTATTCATCATACTTGGCAGTGTGGTCCCTGAATAGTTCTTACTGGGTGAAGGCGCAGATGGAAAAACTCATGAAATCTGTGGTTTTTTCTGTTGACATTCCATCCTCCATCCTTTTCTGGAAGTGGGGCATTACTTTATCTGCTTCCATTTGTATGACAAGAATCTCATAGCCTATCATTAGCCTATAATATCAGATGCAATCCTTCCTAATCTCTTTGATCCACTCAATATTTGGATCTACTTTGTCAATAAATTTCTCCAATCTTTCTTTTTTGTTCTCAAAGTCTCGTTTCCATGCATCCATCAGCTAGTGATCATCCCTTTTGAGCGCGAGCTCCTTTTCCCTTGTCGTGCTTGGCGGCTTGAGGATAGCCTCGATCTTTGAATAGGTGGACTCGTATCTTGTTGGGAAGTCAGAGCAGATCCTTCTTGTGCTCTCAAGGGATTGTTGTAAGTCTAAGAACTTATTGGCTATCTGGATAGCCCAGTTAATGCCCACATTTCTGACATATAGAACCTGTCGGAACTAGCTTATTATAGTCTTGTCCAAATTCTTTCACTTTTCTAGCTTATCAATTTTTTCCTTTGACAACAATTGCAGTGGAGCTGCAGACGTGGTTAGCATTTCTTTAGTTAAGGACCATTGTCGGATGTAAGTTGTTAGATCAGCTACCTATGTTTTAAGCTCATCCTTTGAAACTTTATCCTGTTGTATCAAATGCACTACCATAGCAACAGGCTTTTCGAGATGCTCCACCTTTTGCTCTCTGGTAGTTGTTCCCAAGTCAATGGTGGAGATATTATAGCTCACCCCTTCTTTTCCCACCACTGGCGATGCTACCTACATAGTTCGGGATCCAGAAGCTTCCATTGTTACCTTAGATTTGATTTTGGGCTTCTTCTCCTTCTTGGTAGTGATCTATGCTCAAGCTAAGATAGCCTCTAGTCTTGTTCTTGGATCCTTTAGGGTAGGAGTTTTCTTTTCAAGTTGCCTCTCTTGCCATTTGGGCATAGCAGATTTTCCCTTGGGCGATTCACGATCACCGTTGCCCTCCTTCATTTGGATCTCTATTTGTTTACCTACGGGAGCCCTTTTTTCCATTTTAGTGTTTTCTCCTTCTTCCTCATCGGAGTCTTGGATGAACACAAGGCGCTTGATGGGAGGCTTAGTAGGCAATCGCTCCCAGGGACTTTCTTCTTTCTCAATTTCCCACCCTTTCCTTTCTTCATCTTGTTCATCCTTATGCACATGCCCTTCGGGCTCTTTAGTTTCGCGGCCTTTGTCAGCTTGAGCCTCACCCTCAGGCTTGTCCTCATTTACATTTTCTTCTTCTTTATGAGGAGGTGATACATTCTCCTTTTGTTCCCCTATAGGGAGTTCTACATTTTCTACTGCCTTGTCATCTTCTTGCCTTTCTTCTTCGGGAGGTGACCTTTCTGCCTCTTTTTTATCATCCCTTAATTATCAGTCCATTTCCTCCTCGAAATCATCATCGAAGGTTTGTACAATAGTTCTACCACCTCCACCCTCCTCTTTGTCTCCACTTTCAGAAGACCCTATTTCTTCTTCTTCGCATACCACCCTATCAATTTGTTGGTGTTCATACTCTGGGTGTTCGTGGTACTCATCGAATTCTTCCTCCGCTACTTTTGAAGATTTCATCTCCTGCTTCACCCATTCCTCAGAGATTAGCATTGTGGCCTGCATTACTGGTGGTCCCGTCGGAGGTTGCAAGGGCGAAGCATTGGCGAGGACCTATGCTAAGGCAGCTTGGATGGTGGGATCCAAAAATATTTGGGAAATCTTGGAGGGGACATTTTGCATATGCATCAAGAAGGCATCTGACAGTGTTTGTGTGGTCATTGATATTGTTGCCGCAACCAGTGGAAATGATGTAGTGGGCGACATGGAGGTGGAGGAGAGTGGAGAAGTTGTAGCAGAGGAGGAGTTAACCATTATTATAGGCCCAGCTGGCAGAGAGGAAGCGAGTTGGACCAAGATGTCAACCACAAGTGGGGATGTGGCAACCATGGCCTAGGAAACAGATGGAAGGGTGGCAAAATTAGGGAGAGCTGGAGGAGGTTTTGGCTAATATATTTTCCCTTCCTCACCTTATTGAAGGGGATCCTCTTGAATTGTTGGATACCCCATGACACTTCCGATCCATTTGTGCCTCTTAGAGGGTGAACCTCCTGACTCATTTCTAGAATATACCTTTGGATTTGGTGACTGCTCCACCTTAGTCCCTTTCCTCTTCTTTGATCTTGTGAGCGGAGGAGATTTGGATGTCCCTCCTATTGAGGTCATAGAAGCAACATCTTCGGTAGCACTAGGCTCACTCTTGAGTCCCTCATATGTTAGGAAAACCTCTTGTTTCTTCAATCAGGCTACTTGTCCATTAACCCATTCTTTGGTACAAGCCACAATTGGCTGGGTTATAATATTGAGGTCATCAACCTCTTCCTCATCCCAATCTATTGCTGGTAGCAGAAAGTGAGCAACTATGTTGTACCTAGGGTGCATGACAATGCTTTCATCTTCTTCAACTTAATCCAGTATAGGAAATAGTTGCACTCTTCTTACAAAGTACGCTGTCATTCGCATGTAATGCCTTGCGCACACCTCCTTTTCATCCTAGAAATCTTCCCAGAAATACTCAATGTGATGCAAATGGGTGTACCCTAGTCCTAGTGACTTCCTTACATGCCCATATGGGTCCACCCATGGGCGAGTAGTGTGTAGGAGAAAGTTATATTCTACCAATTCCTTCTCAGAATTCCCAGCACACTAGGAGGTTTGTAATTTCTACATCCCCTGGTTGAAAGCTAAGGGATAAGGGATCCCCGCCAAGTGCTTGTTGCTGAGGACTGAATGCACATGGATGCATAAGGGATCCGGTCATTGGGTTACCAGGGTAGCTTATTCAACCTCTCTGTGAAACCTTGGGCATGAATATATGTGAACTTGGGATATTGTATGACTAAGAAGGCGTATTGCTTCAAGAACACTCGAGCACTGTGAGAGACCCTTCTTTTAAAATCCCCCCCAAGCAATCTAATGATGTGACCGATGAAGGCATCGTTCACCCTGCAATACTCCTTAAAGTTCCTAAACTGGAGTTGGGGATATCTGTCATAGACCTTTAGCGCATGACCGAGCTCCTCATCAGGTGCCATGAACAATCCACTATACTACCTCCACTCGGCCAGTCAGTACACAAGATAGGAGGTCATATAGAACTTTGAGGTATTCTTTACTTTGCTTAGCATGGTGACCAAATTATGGTAGTATTCATGGAAGTCATTGTGGAAGAGTTCTTGAGGAACCTTTGTAGCATTTCCCCTTTTCTCTTTAAGCCAGTACTGGTTTATTAGCTTCTTGTAGCCCATCGGGTCCTCATCCTACATTGCTTTACACTCCACTATGGTGGGAATCTCAATCTCCCCAATGGTGGGGATGTGAAATTCCTTCATAATAGCCTCACCTAACATGTCAACAAGGATGTTTCCATCTTTTTCAACAATTGTTTGTGTCTGTGGCTGATATTCTTGTCGACAAGCCATAACCAATTCAGAGGCTATGAGGGATGGATGGAAGATTGCAACTTTAGTAATTCCACTTTGCTTGATCAATTTGGCATTGTCAGTTTTAGTGTGGACTCTGACCCTTTGCTTGACCTCTTCAATATCGATGTGGCTGATATTGGTATTTGTAATTTCTTTCCAGTCTGTGATAATCTTCAAATGCAAAGGCTCTCCTTGGAACTGATACTTCATTTGGTCTTTATCCTCCTTTCCATGAGAAGCCTTTCCTTCCTTTTTCCCTCTTTCTTTTTCTGTAGTTTCCCGTGAAGGTCCTGCACCTAATTCCATATATCTTGCAAGCAAGGGAATAATGAGCACAACTGATCATGAAAGCATGAACATTATTTGAAATCCCATGGACAAAATCCAATTAGACAATATATCATTCATGAAATCAAACTTTTACTTCCATATGTCATTAATCATTTATTGGAGGGATTTTGGATAAACTGGGTCAGGAGGGCCGAACTTCCCTGGCAGAAATGTTGTTTTGAAGGGCGAACAAGGTAGGGAAATCCATGTGATTTCTTCTAACTTTAGATTTTGATGGTTTGAAAGGCTCACACAGGAGAAGGTTGAATTTGAGCATGTGGGTCAGGATTGATTTTTAAATAAAAGGTATTCGGATCACTTTTGGGGCACTGAGAGATACAAGGGCAGAAAGCTGTCAGGGCTTCACTGTTTGGAATGACCAAAAGGAAATGAAATCTCAGGCTAAGAATTCTGAGATCTAGGACCTGTGAGGTCAAAGGATGGCCAATGTAATTTTAAACTTCACAGTATTTGGGCTTGAAGGGGTGGGAAGCCATTAGGGTTTCCCTGTTTAGAATGGCGTTCATTGGGAAGAAATTTTATGGGAGTGTCCCGGTGGATCAAACCCAACATTGAGCTTGGCTGCTAGGTTTTCTCTTATGTTTCTTTTAGCGATCCGAATGGTGGGTCCTAGATGTCGAAAAGATAGACCTGCTTTTCCCTTTTGAACCGGCTGAGATGGGATGGAATCTCGGTGGTCGAAGCTTGATGATGGAAATGGCGCCAAAGTTTTCTTTCTACTTGGTCTTCATAGAAAATGGAGGGTTGAGATGCGGGAGATGGAGAGACATTGCTAGATGGTCATTTGAAACGTCGAAGATGCAGAGAAATCCACAGATGGAACTTTATGAATCAGGTCCTAGGGACATGTTTGATCAGTTCATTTTGGTGTGGTCTAATAAATAGCGAAAGGAGAGGCGGGTTCCGGATCTCGGGTGGACAGGGCCACCCTGTTGTTTGGAACAGCAGAAACAACGAGGAATTTTGGGGACAGAGTCCTGTGAGAGCGGGTTCAAGAAGTCAAATAAGAGGCCAAACTTCAAAGTTGGTCGAGTTTTAAGTCTGACGGTGATGTTCCAATGGAAGTTCAGGGTAGCGGGCCGGATAGGGTATCCCGCTGTTTGGTTTGATTGTTATCTATTTGGTAAGTTTAATAGCGACGAGTCGGCACAGGATCGGAGGGTGCGAATGTCGTCTGGGAAAACTGGCAGCGACAAGACCAAGTTCTAACTTGATCTTAGAAGATGTTTTGGAGGTTTCTTTGACTTTGAACACAAGGGTTTTTTTAGAAGTTGTCATTTTTTACCTAATTAAAGCATTTTTAGCCCATTTTGTTCATTATTTTAAGCACAAAATCACAAAAAATCTCACGAAAGGGTGGATGAAAAACCTACCTTAGAGTCCACTGAAAGAAGTTGCAAAATCCACTATAGATCAACAAATGTGGGCAACAAGCATGATGGTGGTAGGCGACGAAGGTGCTTGACTCCTTGAACTCTACTCTGAACTCCTCTAGCAAACCTGACAAATGAAAATGATAGGTCAAGCCATATATTTATACCCCAATTAGCATTTAATATGCTCATTTAATGCCCACATAGACAACAGGAGGGTTGATAGGTTTAAATCTCGAATGGTGGCGAGATGACCGGGACCTGAGGTTTGGAAAGACGCGACCTTGCAGTCATTTCAAAGTTCATTTTTCAAGTCACCGGTGAAAGGGAACCCAGGTTCTGGAGGACATAGTTTCACCTTAGTTTGGCCATCAAAAATGGCAAAGATAACACAGAGTTCCAGGGAGAGAAGTCCAAAGGAGCGGGCCCAACAGGGGTAAAAGCAGTCCAATTGCATCACAAGTTAAACAGGGTCACCATAGAAGGAGCTGGGTCTCGGGGCTTGGGAAGGTGGAAGCCTTTCACTGTTCAAAATGGAAAACACCTAGAGGAAACCTGGTGAGGCGGGCCTGCTAGGCCCCAAGGCTGCTGGCAGAAGCAGACTGCCAAGGAAACTCCACAAGGCACCATGACTTGGAAAAATTGGAGGGGATGAAAAATAGTCAACTTAAGATGAGACTTTGGAGGCACATTAACCATTTAGGATGCCAAAATGGGGGGGCACACAAAATGCCTCGACAAGGTGAAAGAGAAGAGGGTCCCCGTTCTGAATGGGGCGTGTGTACTGAGGGTGCAATAGGGTGGAGAGTAGGCCTTCTTTTGGTGTGTTTCATATTATTGTCCCTATGTGCACTTATGTATGTCTGTGAGATTATATGCACATAACATTCATATGTATGAGAGGTTGTAAACTAAGTGTAATATTAAACATTGATCTTTGTATTTATTATAGTGGTAGACAGTATACCTATTTTCTACATGTAATTCCACATACATACTTTTCCTCACATTCTTTTTGTTTGTATATATATCTGAGAAACAGATCCCTACAAATGCATCCAAGGCATGCAATTCCCATATATGTGCTTTCCAAACAAATTTTACAACGATATATAGGTATTTGAAGTTAGATGCACCTTTTTAGTTATTATTTCTTTCAGCCTCAAAAATGAGTTGTTAGAATGATAGGTTGTATATTAAGTGTAATAAGAAACATTGGTTTCACCATTGATCAAAGTGGTGGACAATGTATGTTCTTGCTCGGGGGTTTGGTGAGAGCCCACAAGGCTCCATGACCCAATATGGTAGGGTGGAGAACAAGCATTCTTCTGTTGTGTTTCATTTTATATTTCCTATGTGTAGATATGTATGTTTGTGAGATTAGATGCAGAAAACATTCATATGTATGATAGGTTGTATATTAAGTGTAATATTAAACATTGATCTCAGCGTTGATTATAGTGCTAGTCAATTTATGTTCTTCCTTGGAGGTTTTCTGGGAGATCTCAAGGCTCCATGACACAATATGGTAGGGTGGAGAGCAAGCCTTCTTTTAGTGTGTTTGATTTTATTTTCCCTATGCGCAAATATCTATGTATGTGAAATTAGATGTACTCAACATTTATATATAGTCTTTCCTATTATTCATGCAAGGCATGCAATGCATATATATATACACACACACACACACACAGTTACGAAACAAAATCTATACCAAAATATATGTTTGTCAAGTTAGATGCACTTTTTTGGAGTTTTTGTTGGTTGGACCTCTATTTTCTTTGCCCTTTTTCCCAATGTTTGTCCCATCAAAATAAATTTTGTTCCTAATCTTTTTGTTTTGCTACTTATAGAAGTAGTTATACATTGAAACAACATGCTCTATTTTTTAATCTTTCACCAAAAAATTATATATGTGGACATTTATGTATGTGAAATTTCTTACAAACAAAATTCATATACATCTACATTTAAACTTGTTGATACATACATACATATATATATATACATATTTTCAACTTCTACTTTCCTTGCTTCATGTCCATCACACCCATACGCACCTATGTTTAGAACTTCTCCTCTTGGTTCTTGTTGTCCATCATGCTACTAAACAATTGTGATGTTTTGAGTTGGTTTAATCTCTTTAGCTATACCATTGTTCTTTAAGTTGGTTTTTGCAAGCACTTTATTATTTTCCTCCTATTATGATTGTAGGCTCCTCAAACTTGTTCAAGTTCCAGTCCTACATCAAGTTTGGACTGAAAAACGGAAAAAAATGCCAAAGAAACCAACTCTATTAAGTGCAGCATAGAGACCAAATTTCTAAAATTCATCGTGCCAAATTCTTGCAACAAAGAGATGTCATAGTACATCCTTGCTTGGCACTGCCTGATCAATAGGTTGCACTCCAATTGCTGCCAAGAATGTTTTAAACACATTCTCATTTATATAGTCCCACACCCTCCATCCCTTGGCAGCTTGCACACAACCTTCCCAGTGAAGGTGCCTTGACAATTAGTGGTTATGGATCTTAGCACAACCTTGTCGAGCATGGATTACCGTCCACATCATCACCCCATCACCATTTTAATGACATGTTTGGATATTATTTTTGGGTTGCAATGTATTCCTTGCATCGATGCATTGATGCTTTGTCTGATTTGAAACTTTGTATTATTTGAAAGGAAAGCTATGTCAGCATTAAAGTGAAAGCATCCAACCTCGACATTGTTTGTTTGCATTGTGCTTCTGAAAAGGGTGTCCATCAATTCAATTCAATGAATAAGATGAACCCAGGACTATACCCTCCTGTTCTTGCAAATCTAACTTAGGTTGAAGAAATGATTATAGCTAGAGTTGCTTTAGTTTTGCAAGTGACCCATGCTAGAGGAGGCCAATACAAATATAGTGGCCATACTATAAGCTTCCCTCAAGATATCACGACCATTGCAACTTTGTTGCTACATCACCTACATGATGTTAAAGTGTTGATTGTTTGAAGAACTAGCATTCAGGGAACGAACTATGATTGCTATGTTGACAAACATAATTTCATGGCTACATTGAGATACAAAATTGAAAATGATCCATACTATATGATGTTGCAATTGATTGTGATGCTTTAAATTTGTTGCTTGCAATAGGTACTAACATCTTTGGTCTTTTACACACAATGAAAGAACTAGTACAGAACATAGATGAACCAATGGTAACTTCAAAAATTGCTCCTAATGATGAAGCTAAACTTGAGGACTCATCATCATTTATTCCATTGATTCCCAACCCTCCCTAGGAATTGTAGACAATCAGAGATGCCTTGCAGATTGAAGACATTAGTCAAGTTAATTTACCTTCACCTAAGATAAATTCTAGCCATATCAATGAATACAATACAAAAGGGTTATTAAACATGGCTTTTCCAACATTGTTCCCCACTGGAACAATGATGCCCCTATAGTTGAGAAGCATATAGATTCACTTACATGAATATGCATTACACTTGATGAGACACTATGATAATAGATTTGGGGGGTATGTTAGATTTAGATATTACCTTTATAATTCAATAATGAGACATCAAAGCCAGTCGTTGGCTACCATTTTCAGGAAAAGAAACTGTGAAGAAAGGATCCCAAAGTCTTTGGTTGCACTACGACAACTGCTTCAGGATGCATTGGACACCTAGATAGAAAACCAACTCATTCACTTTGGTGAATCTTTGCGAGGGGCGTGCTCATATTGGGGCAAGTGCTAGCAAGAGATCACTGCAATGATCCACTAGCATGGGACATTGGATCTCTTTTTCACTTTGAGCTTCGCAGACACAAAATGGCCTGATTTGTACAAGGTACTTGATCCTAGTGCTTAGCCACATATGCCATAATCCTAAAGATGATTCATGAACAATCTTGTCAAGAACTCGCATATAACAACCTAATACATGTACTTGTAGTTCACCATTTTCCATGATGAGGTTATTGAGAGGGTTTTCCATACAAAGGATTACTTGTATAGGTATGAGTTGCAACACCATGGATCAACACATGTATGTGGTTTCTTGTGGCTTCTAGGTCCCCTAAATATGGATAGGCTTGACTAGTCCAACCCACTTGTAGTTTAATAGGAAAAAATATTCTCTAATCGCTATGTTTCTGCATGCAATCCTCATTCCCAAGAACAATTAATATCAAGAGTCCACCATTCTTCTTTGGGGGACCCCTATTTGCTTGATACATTACAAATTTCTTGCATGAACCCAATGGTGGATTACAAACAACTGGTGAACATAGTGCAGAGGCATAGCAAATGTACTCAGTGCACATGCCTTAGGAAGAAAGGCTACCAATTATAATTTCACTACAAAGCTCCATGGAATGCACAAACATTATTCACATTGACAATTGACAATGAATCAAAAATATCCTATAATCCAACGAGAAATGATGATCGCCTTAATATCCACAACCCTAAATTGCTTGAGATCTGGCATAAAATGTTGATTGCTAGCCAGTTTTGTCAAGACAAATTGTGCTAAACTACATTTCCAAATATGCATCAAAGTCTGAAAAAAATTCTAAAACCTATATTGATATCTTTTAGAGTCTTGCAAATACAAATTCATCTGGGGATAAAGATTTGCTTGCCTATCAAAATTTCATGATGAACTTGGTTGGAGATCATGACATTGGTGAACAAGAAACATGACATATGTTGCAAGAGTTGTCCCTTGTCATGTCAAGCTGACATTTCCTATCTTTGAACATGAGTAGGAAAACATTCCACCATTTGAAAATAGTTGATAGTGGTGAAGAGCTTGCAAGTAGTTATATTCATTGTTATATGCAAAGACTAGCTGAGATGGACACTATATCCCCTATTCAATTTGCACAATTGTATACACATCATAGAAACCACAAAGGAGGGGGTTGGCATTTGTGACCACACCTTGCTATCATCATTGTTTACCCATTGTTCAAGTTTTCCCCTCCTGAGCATTATGATACCTCTAAAACATTTTGTTGGTCAAAATTTCTGCTATACAAGCCTTTTCGAAATGTCAAAGCAGATATAGGCCTCACCAGAGATAGTATAACACAAAACTAGAGGTTATTTCATGTTGTTGCCTATCACCCTTTGCATGTCAATAAAGTTATTGCTCCCCCACTATTCAAGAAGAAGGTGACAGTGATACCGATAACACCTAGTCTCTACCTCCCATAGATGAATACGAATGGGAATTGCTTTCATGCCTTTGTGCTATAAATAGTGTCTTCTTTGACCAGCTACAACTATTAGGTAGACGTGACTTTGATTTAAATCACATGTGGGGTGAAGACCATGTGCCTGAAAATCAACATAATGTTGTTATAGAGTTCATCTCAACAAGTAAATTGCATATAGCTGAAGATAGTCTTTTCCCACCTGCTACAACTACACTTTGTCATCAGCTATCTCCTAAGCAAAAGCTTGCTCTAAATATCATTGAACAACACCATCTTGGCCCATCTTCATCATCACCATTGCATATGATTATTCAAGGTACTGTTGGTACAAGTAAATCATTTCTTATAGACAACATCTGGAGAACACTAAATACATTGCCAAATTAGAGAATGAATCCTTTTCTTGCTTTGGTACCAATGGCGATGGCCACTTACAATATGCCTGCCTCTACAATGCATGTAACTCTTCGGATACCAAATAGAGATATGAATCCATTGAAAGGATAGCCATTGACCATATTTCAAGAAGACTTCAAACATATTAAGTACATCTTAATTGATGAAATGAGCTTCTTGGGACCTAGGTTGTTACTCAAAATAGATATTTTATTGTGGCAAGTGCTCTCGCCAGGCAACCATTTGACCTGCACCACCAACCAGCACCTCAAGAGACTTCAAACAACACCAGAGAGACCTGCAGCTCTCACTTGCAATTGGAGAACAAGTAATGTTAACAACAAATCTTTGGGTAGTAGCTGGCCTGGTGAATGGATCATTAGGTTTTGTCAAGTCTATTGTATATGTTGGAGGTGCTAAACCACCTCAATAGCCTCAATATATTGTTGTACACTTCCCAAACTACATTGGCCCAGCATGGGATCAAGACAACCCAAAATCCATCCCCATTCCCTCAATCACATGGGGCAACCGAACACAACTTCCCTTGACAATGGCTTAGGCAATAACAGTACATAAATCTCAAGGTTTGACACTAGAGAAAGCTACAATAGATATTGGAACTAAAGAAAGACAAGGACTAACATTCACAACTATTTTCCATGTAAAATCAATTATAGGAATACACATAGATATGTCTTTCTCTTTTGATAGATAGTCCAAATTACATGCCAACAAATATAGTGCACTCTAAATCAAAGAAGAGGATTGCCTCCAACAATTGTGTGTATTTCCATCATGATGAAATGCTTGTATTTTTTTTAGTAACTATAGCACTTCTCCTTTCCCTCTTCATTGCTTCCTTGTCGTTCCCTCCATAGTGCATTTGCAATCACTCCTGCTAGCCCAACCAAAGTTTTGCTTCTATGGTGATTACTAAGAGAATTTGTTCAATTCTTGCATTATGCTTTTCCTCTCCTCCAATGACAAACTTGAATTTCTTCCTCTTCTTTGGTCAGTGATGCCACTGCTAATGCTCTTACCTTCGAACCATTTGTGTCTAACTATATATGATTGAAACCATTTCAGATTGCAAATGTTCTCAGCTGTAACTACAAATCTCCACAATACTAAATAGCTTTGCGATCATATGTTTGGCATGGTTTACGACCTGCAACTACAATCCATTTATATACAAGGTAAGGCTATATGTCCTTTATTCCATCTCTTATTTCACAACTACATCTCAAATTCTTTGTCATAAATGATACAACTGTATATGTAATTTTAAAAATGTATAACACTAATTTCAACTCAGTAAAATTCTCATGTGTCGAAATAGAATTATATGGGAGTTATAATCATAAAAATACAGCATCTTGTTGTGTGCACAAGGTATGCCTACATATTATTTATTTGATCTCTTCTATTGCAAGTGCATTGCATATTATTTGTTATAAATTATAGAACTGTTTATATTTCCTAATTTAAATATTGTCTACTAATGACACATGTTCATCACACTAAACTTCAGATTTTCCTTGTGTGTAACTATATTTGATTGAAACCATTTTAGATTGCAAACGTTCTCAACTGTAACTACAGATCTCCACAATGCTAAATAGCTTCGTGATAGAATTTTTGGCACGGTGTATGGGATGCAACTACATTCCATTTATATACAAGGTAAGGCTATATGTCCGTTATTCCATCTCTTATTTCACATCTCAAATTCTTTGTCATAAATGATAAAACTATATATACTTTTAAAAATGTATAACACTAATTTCAACTCAACAAAATTATCAGGTGTCGAAACAAAATTATATGAGCATTATAATCGTAAACATATTGCATCTCATTATGTGCATAAGGTATGCCTACATCTTATTTATTTGATCTCTTCTATTGCAAGTGCATTACATATTATTTGTTATAAATTATAGAACTATTTATATTTCCTAATTTAGATATTGTCTACCAATGAAACATGTTCATCACACTAAACTCCACATTTTCCTTTGATTTTTGTAGAACATACTCAAGACAAACAATCTCATTTCGCATAAGATAGTAATGCATTAGTCAGTGATCTTTCATCTCAGCCTATTTTCATGAGTTTTGTGGATCTTTTCACAGCATTACATCTTCTATGAAGTCAACCTTGTCGCAAGGCTTTCACCCAAGGTCTATCGACTACTCTTATTTTTGGTTTTGAGGAGTCTGAACTAGTAAAACATTTTACCATTAAGGAATGCATTGATAATGGTTTCACTTTTTGTTATGATCTTGAAATTGTTGAGTTTTGAAACCATATAATGGGGATTTTGAGAAAGTAATGTGTTATAAATGACCTTTTAGAAGAATCACAGTGACTGCAAAATCGATCAAAATGGTGAAATAAACAATTGCATGCAAAAATAATCTCTCAAAATATATTTTGATTGCAAGTAAAGGGAGATTTAGCAATAAAATAAAATAAATATAGTTTAAAATTTTTGTATCAATCTACTTTTTGATTAACATCAATAGAATTTTGTGGATGCAATTATCTCTTTATTGTTATGGTTGTGCATGACTTATGTAAATATACTTATTTGACATTTATATGTCCTATTCCAAATCAATTGTATTCTAAGCTTTCAGATAATTGTATTTGTAGACATGCAAAATTAGCATTATGCATTCATCAAGTAAACTAGGCTTCACATGCATCCCCTCATTTAATTAATCAAGTTCACCTTCATCCATTCATCACATAAATTAAACTCATTAGGTTCATTCCTAAGGTTGTTCCTTTTCATCAAATAAATCAAACATTCATTTAATTAAATCCAAATGCATATTCCATCCTTTTCTGAATTAAATAAATCAAATATTTAAGTCATAAAATTCAAAATCATCTTAATCATCATTAAGCTAATCTAATCCTAATTAGCCTAACCTAATCACCCATCACATCCCTCCAGACATCTCACCTGCACAATGTCAATCATTGACGACAAATTCCATCACGGCATTTGGCGGGACCCCGTCAACGAGACGTCGATCCTCCACCATCACTACGTCCCCTCCGTACTATTAACAACCTGACCCCTGACCCCTCTTCCAGTCTCAACCCATGCACCTTCACTGGTCTACTTCAGTCCCATCTCCACCATTTGGTCAATCTCCTCCAAAATTAAATAAGGACCATTCCTCATCAAATTATTGACCAATATGTAAAGTTAGCTCTGTTTGAGAACACTTTTTCTCTTCATCTTCCGCTGCATCCTCATCATTTTAATCTTGAGCAGTGATTGGAGAAGTATCATTGCACATGTGATGACGAACCAATATGAACAGGTGATTGTCTGATTTGGGATGTCTCTCGATCCTTTTGCAATATTTATTTCTGAGACATGTTACGAGGTATTTATATATGTTTAAACTACTGCACGACGTTGATTGGTTCACATGCAGATTTAAGTACTTCATTGTGGCGCTAGAAGGAGGGCTTTTTGAACTGCTTAGTTTTTTTTTTTACATTCAAAAAGCCCTCCTTCTAGCTCCACAATGAAGTACTTAAATCTGCATGTGAACCAATCTCAAACATTCATTAGGAATTAGTTTAAACATGCAAATCTACAAATACCTATATGAAATAACATGTCTATGCTCAAGAAATGCCACAAATAACAAAAGAAGGATCAAGAAGACATTACAAAAGTAAGACAATCACCTATTCCATATTGGATTGGTGTCAAATGTGCAAATGACCCTTTCCCAATCCTTGCTCAAAAGCGAAAATGATGAGATGCAATGGAGATGAAGAACAAAATTAGTTCTCAAACCAAGAGAGTAACTTTGCATGTAGATGTAGATGGATTTGATGAAGAATGAGGTCCTTATTTATAGATTTTCTTGATGAGAGATTGGCCAAATGGGTGAATGTGGGACTAAATGTAAACCAATGAAAGTAGTCCACTTGTCAAGTTGCCATAGGTTGAGGGATGTGCAAGATTTGGGAAATGTGCCCAAGAGAGGGAGTTTCAAATTCAAATTTGTGCAATAAATTTTGAGAGGGGGACATGAAAATAGAAAATTAATACAATGTTGGAGGGGATAAGTCAACTTGTCCTCATTTTCAAACTTGAGGGAATATTCCCCATAAATGCCATGTTGAAAGAAAATAAGGAATTTAATAAATCAATAATTTGACTTATTTGTGCAAGTGGGGATATCTAGAGAATGTGATGGGTGATTAGGTTAGGCTAATTAGGATTAGATTAGCTTAATGATGATTAGGATGATTTTGAATTTTATGACTTAAATATTTGATTTATTTAATTTAGAAAAGGATGGAATATGCATTTGGATTTAATTAAATGAATGTTTGATTTATTTGATTAAAATGAACAACCTTAGGAATGAACTTAATGAGTTTAATTTATCTGATGAATGGATGAAGGTGAACTTGATTAATTAAATGAGCGGATGCATGTGAAGCTTGGTTTACTTGATGAATGCATAATGCTAATTTTGCATGTCTAAAGTATTATCCTTTTGAGATAATGTATATCTACTTTAATTCCTGCTATGCATGTACAGATCCCTGCCATTTGGAATAGGACATCATTGCATGTCACTACATGCAACTACTTGTTAAATACATTTTCATAAAATTAAAGTGTTATAATAATCTTTAATTTTATATTCTCCCCAATAGTCAACATTAATTCTAAAAACCTTCAATTATTAATACTTAAACAATCAAATTCAATTATGCATTCACTTAGAGAATGAATTGTTTACATGTTCAATTATTTATACATGAAGCCCCTAATTAGCCGATAGGCTATTACGTGGGGCAACCCCACCGGGATCTCCTGCATTCTGACGCCGTCGGGGAGAACTTTACGGCAAAACAAAATCGGTCTGTGGTTGGCAAGATCATTGCCTATCGACTATTACGTTGCATGTGCAACTGCTAGTACTTAATGCTTAATGAAAAAGACTAAGTATTTATACACTAAAACAACCACTTTATATTTACTTTGAACCAACTTCAAAACATTTTCACTCAAAGCTATAGCCCATCGGTTTTTTTCCAGGAAAAGAAACTAGAAACCCTAGAAAGACTAAAAAGTTTTTTAAAACGCACATATGATAAAAGAACATCCATCTATGGAAAAAGAGAAACAGGCCTTATACCGAACCTTCTTGGCTCTTCTTCTTCTTAGACCTTATATCCAAGTCGAAGTTCCAGGTCTACTCAGCCGCCTACTTCTGCTGCCTCCGTCTCCTCAGCTTTAAATCTTGGTAGCTGATTCTCCCTAAAGAATTCGTTGTAAAATTTGAATTGGGTATTGCTAAAACTGTGTTCTACTTTCCTGGTTGTTGCAGACGACCGGGGGAAAGTTAAGGAAAACCCAGCAACCTGATCATATGATTTCAATAACAATGGCAAAATTGGCTGAGACGGCGAGTAAGCAGCCCGATCGTATGGTGTTGACTGCCTGAATAACGCCCGTTCTTTGCGATGCATTTTCATGTGACCCCCCAGCGCTAGCCAACAAGTGAAGCTTCCCATGCAAATCACGCACTCATAGAGCTTCCGCGGCAATGGAACCGAACCTGTCCCTTCTGCCATATGACCTGCAGCTACCCAAGTCTCGTCTCTCTTCTTCTGAGCTTATTGCTGCGTGAAGTCAGCTGTTAATTGCAAACAGGAGTATTCTTTAATATGAAGAGAAAAAAGAGCAGAAAATCCTCTCAAGCGTATGAGCAGGGGAGGAACAATCACTTACCATAGGGTTGATCAAAAGCATCCGCTCTTCATCGATTCACGACATAAAATAATGAAGATACCTTTGCATAAAACTCGATGTTTACAATAGTCTGAGTTGAAAGCGCAATAAGATATTTGGCTTCATCGACACCGGTTTATAATACAATTAGACCGAAAGATTCCTAGTTTGACTCGTCGTCCAAAACTCATCATCGACAAGACATTACATACAATCTACTACAGACTAAAAACGAGCAATCGACTTAGCATAACATACAATTTATTACAGTCTATATTAAAGATGACAAAATTTGAAGTTCGTAATCGATGATGTAATGAAATAAAAGAATAACGAAGAATCGACAAAGGAGAACGTACAATTTATAACAGACTGAAACAAGGATAAAAATATTATGGCAATGTTTCAAGTTGGATATATATAGAGCGCACGAGCGTGTGTATGTCGTAATGTTATATATTCATATATATACTATAGACCAAAACGAACGTGTATATATATATATATATATATATTCTATAGAAGCTTTTAGGTATTAGAAAAGAAGATGAGCAAAAATATGCTTGATTAAATATAAGTATGTCGTAGAAATAAGACAATGCTGATAGGATTTCAATAATATAATTAATATGTTTTTGTAAAGTTAACTAATTATAATATAATAAAAGAATTAAAGTAATTTTATGTAATTACAATTCAATTAATTTGGGTAAATTTTTTTTAATATATATAGTATAAGTTTATAACATATTTCTTCATAATTACAAGATGATTTTGATTATGTGTTTAAACTTTTTAAAATTAAGTCATAAATTGTTTAGAAATAGTACAACCTAATGACATTAGGATGATTTTTTTTTTTTAAATTATAATTTTTATGATTAATTTTTCTCTTTTGATTATATATTATTAATTAATGTGTTAAGCGGCAATTTTGTTTGTGGAAAGTGTGAATTTTATTAGTATTACACTATATTGCAATATTAGTTCTAATTCAAAGAATTATTTTTGTTTTGTTTTTAGATTATATAGTGAGGTTTGTAACGAAACCATTAGTCCTTACAATTCGTAGGATTACAAATTTTTGTTGACACTCTCCCAAAAAATGTTACCTTTGAGTTTGGATTTTAAACCTTCTAGTTATAGTATAACAACTTGAATGCTTCACCTAATTTTTCTTTATTACTCTTACTATATGTTATAGTAAATAATTTATCTATTCACTCTACTAAAGTGTACTTAGGTTGATGAGGTTAGACAACATATTGTCTAACCAAATATGTAACCTTTAGAGCTCTAGAGATTACCAAATTATTTGGTAAACCTCATGTGCTACCTTTTTGAGGTTGGAAGACTTTTTGCTTCACCTCAAAGGTCACTACTTGACAACAAAGTTGATGACTTGGTCAAATAGGTTGTTGGTTTGCACATTCCAAGTGATCCTAAGTTTGACGCCTATAGGACACTTGTCGACTTATTTGTGCCACTCCATCCACATCATAGGTGGATTGCCTCTTCCTTACCTATATATGAAAGACTTTGTACTCATTGTAATTTTTGTGGACTAAATAAAATAGCTCATATTATTCACTTGTAGTTACTTCTTATCAAGAAGATTCTCGTAATTCTTATATGCGATATCAAAGCATAGAGGGAGATATTTTCGGACTAAAAGGTAAAATATTATATTTTTGTTGGATTCCATTGCTCTCTATTTTAAAATTTTTAGGTGAGCATTCTGAGGAGGTAGAAAGGCGCGAACATGAGGGGAGTTGGAAGTTCTGTTGCGGTCTGTCATTGATTTGTAGGAAAATCACAGTGGCGTTTCATTATCATTTTGAAGCGTCCATGCTGCACATTTTATATTTGTGGTTTTAGCAGGAAAATTGTTTGGAAGCTTAAATCAGAGCTGGAAGAGAGTCCCAGGCTCGACTCATTTGAACGCTGGTGATTTTCACACTGATTTTCACACAAGACCATTGGCGCAGAACTCACAGAAGGCGGTTGGAGATTAGTGCCCAAATCGGAGGTTCAGATGAGGCATGAAGAATCACGTTGGGACGTTGCTTCAAGGTTCTCACCCATCGCACCCCACGTAGTGCAAACCCTGCGAGTATTCGTGAAGGCAAGATGTGAGGCAGATAGTTTGCAGGCGGGAAGATAAGAGACTAGGCAACCCCTACAGGCCGTGCGTGAGCCTGTAAAGACCATCACTTTAGCTCTATGCATTTGTGCTTGTGATTTGGCTCTTCGCATCTTTGAAGCAGCTCCCTCACACCTCATCCGTGGTCATTAAAGCGGCTTCTTAATTTCCACGAAGCCTGATAATCTTTTCTGGCAGAACCGGCTTCTCAATTTCGACATAGGCTGATATTCTTGCAACCTTTATTCAGTGATCTGTGGAGGCCATTTTGATTTGAGATTTCCTACATGGTGTCCATGGTGTCCCTCGGCCAAGGCGTAGGAAGGTCCATGGTGTCACAGCAGCCGCGTACCATCACCCAGCCTGCGTTTTGATTTCACCCAGCACGTGAATTTTGCCCAGCTCGTGATTTCCAAGAGAGGAACTGCAATTTGCAGGAGAGGAAACCGTGCAGCATTTGGGATGACCTTTCCTTTGCACACGGCCTTTAATTTGCAGTGGACGGCCATCAAATCTGGATGCAGCGCAGAAGACATGAAGATCGGAAAAACTCATGGGAAGATTAGCGAATGTGTGAAGGTTTTGTCTCAAACATTAGTCTCAGATCAAATTCCATATTGGTGGCCTTGGTTCTTGCATAAGACCTGCTCTCTTCCCAACAGTTTGATCTCTCTGCTCACAGTCTGTGTGGTCAAGTGGAGGTCGATGACTTTGTTCCTGCAAAGACCTTGCACCTTCATGCACCAACAACGCCTATAAACCAAGTCGAGTACCTTGCGTTCCTCCTCTTTCATCACTTGATGAGGTATGATTTCTATTCTGTCACCAAGAATCTCTCCATGATAAAATTATGAACTCCTTTACTTTCACCCGATCACTTGCTCATTTAATGTTTTAGTTTATTATTCTCTTTACATGTATAGCATTTAATGCAGCTATTAATGGTAAAATAAACTGTTTCATTCATTTCAAAAGTGTATATGGCAGTTGTCAAAGTTTTGTAAAGGAGGGGTCATTTTCTGTTTTTTCATAATTGGGGGCATTTTTTCGTTTTGCAATAAATTGCAAATCAGGAGGAGGTTTAAATTTCCAGTTTTGGTCATTTTTTAAGGTTTATAAGATATTTCTTTTTAATCCACCTCACGGCATAAACTTTGAAGATTTCATAATAGAAATTAAGTTTGTAAATGCACTCATATAAAGTGGCACTCAAAGTAAATGTGTTTTCCATATGGAGGGAATTTGTAAAAAAAATTTGCTTACACTGAATTATAAAAAGTAAAGGGGAGTTGTGTAGAGCCTTGATTTGACATCATAGTTGTGGATCCTTGTGATTTAACATCACAACAATGTCTCCTCATGATTCTCACCTCATTCATGTGTGCCTTGATACACACATTTTTAAAGTTTATTGAACAACTTTACGTTCATTGTGCACTCTTGATTTCAATTGGTATGCTTATTCTCTTCGAATTAAGGGATGACTATGATGTGTTATGCTAATGCTTCTTTAATGAATTAGTGGAGGAATTTTATTTTTGGGAGGTCTCATGAACCTTTTATCTTGATCACACATATGGGGGATTATTTCAGTGGATCACATTTTGAAATTCTAGCACTCCTAACCACTGTAAGTTATCTATATTTTTCAACTTCATGGAGTTTTATTGACTTTATGTATAGGGTTGAGTAGTGTTCCAATGTTCACTCATGTAGTAATTTGTATCTCATATCTTGATCTATATTTTTTGAAGATTCATTGATTCTAACAAACATCAGTTCATCATTGGTAGAGTTTACAACTTCTACATGCTTCAAAATTTCTCTATCATCATGTTTCAATCATCTTGAAACATCCTTTTTAGAAGGTTTTAAATCATTATTTTTCTCTTTTTTGAAGAGGAGTTTTGTTCCCACTGGGTTTTCTCTTTTTTCTCCATTTGTGAGACAATGCATTGTACGTGGGTACCTAATATGGCCTCTAGTTGAGACCTAGTTATATCTATTTTCACTTTTGTGATCTCCCCAAGTGTCACTTAATGGGGGATGTTAGAGTGAATAATTTATCTATTCACTATACTTAATGAGGTTGGAAGACTTTTTGTTTCACCTCAAAGGTCACTCAACACTTAGCATCAAGGTTGATGACTTGGTCAAATAGGTTCTTGGTTTGCACATTTGAAGTGATCCTAAGGTTGACCCTTATAGGACACTTGTCTAGTCATTTGTGCCACTTAATGGGGCACTTGTCAATCCACATCATAGGTGGATTGCCTCTTCCATGCCTATATATGCAAGGCTTTGAAATGGTAATTTGGGTCAACTAAATATTATAGCTCATATTGTTCACTTCTGCTTGTTTCTTATCTCCTAGATTCTCATAATTCTTATATTATAGACATCTAAGTCTATCTTTTTCATCCTATATTCTTATTTCTTAATTTTTTTTCTTGTGTATCCTCTCATAAGTCAATTAATCATTTTTTCTTCTTACACTCATTGTTCATTCTTATTCTACACTATCACTAGAGCACAAATATCCCTCTAGATATAATATGTAGTTATTAAGAATTGAACCTTGAAATCTAACATATGAATATAAATTGGTCCTACCAATTAACTACAACCCATTTAAATTAACCAAGGAGTTATTGCTTCACTTGTAAAAATTTTCTTTCAGAAGATGACACATCAACATATAAACCTATTATTTTCATGCCTATTCCTTCTCACGTCTAAAGGCGAAGTGAGAGATCCTTAGAAATGGAGAAAAAGGTGTCTTAATTTCCTTAGGTTCATGTGATCTTAAATGAAACAACTCATCCATTTTAAGCTTTTAGATGGTGCATTACTTTATGTGACACCAACTTACAAAGAGATATTAATCACTTACAACCATTTTCTCTCTCTATACATCCATGTTTTTCTGCTATGAATACTTATTAATAAAGAAAATAAATTATTTATTATTTTTTTTGTTATAATTATTGCCTAATTAAAAATATATTTTTGGTATATGAATAGCATCCTTCTATTTAATGGATTCACCTGGGTCTCCACTTTGATAAAAACATCTTCATATTTAATACAATAGAACAACATTTTATATTTTTTGTTTGTCAATTTGTCTTAAATATAGAAAGGAATCAAACTTATGATATTTACTACAATGTTATCCTACTCTACTATTGAGTTGCTAATTGTCTATGTAAACTATTTTCATACCCTCCTCTAAGTTTTTTTTTTTACTTGATCTAATGTAGTGTAATTTACTTATTTTGAGGCTAAATCAATAAAATATATTTAAATCCTATCATCCCAATAATTTTGGACCAAAAAGCATTAGTAACAGGTATAGGGAACCCTAGACAAAAAAATAATATTTTGAATGTTTAAAATTTTCGTTGGTAGGATTTTATGATTTGAAAATTACTCCAAGTCAACCCCTACACAAAAGGATTAATTAAAATACACATATAAGTATGTTGTCTCATTTTGAGCATTAGAAGGAGGTAATTATGGAGAAGTATTAAGTTATCGTCTATGTGCTATACTAGATTAATCCATTATGTATGTGAGCTAACCTTTTGCAAGTTTATAAAGAAATCAAGGAATTGATCAATAACTCATCCGTGACTTCTCTTTGTCAAGGGTTTTCACATCAAGGTAATACTATCATTTTCCATTTATCAATTTTAGTCAACATTATTTTTTAGCATTTTCCTAACCTAGGGTATGCACTCTTGATTATCATCAATCATTGTAAGTGGAGCTAGAAATACCAAAGATGGGGTTTGACTTAGGTAGACCCCTATATAGCACAACCTATCCCCTATTTACTCTTGTTTAACTCAGATTCATGAGTTTCATTGAAAGAAAATCTAGGAAAACACAAAGGAGAGAATGATTGACACCTCAAAAAATTTAGATTCAAAGGAGTAACTCATTCAATGGCACCACACACCCTAGACTAGAAAATTTTGGCTCAGATTTCACTCACAAGTTCCTCTCTATCATCATTTTTTGGTCCTCTATCTATAATGTTAATTTTGGTTGTTGTCTGTATGATAAATTACATTTTCATATCTATGTTACATGTCAAATAGGCTTATTAAATCGCACATCATATTTATCATCCACATAACACATCACAAACATAAATCACTAGGGGACTGTGTCTCCATTATGACATCAAGTCAATCATGGAAATCCTAGTTGATCTATGTTTAATGTTGAGTAAGTGAAAACAAAATAGCCTTAGTCATCCTAATTATATCCAGGATCACTTTTCCTATGAAACAATATCTAGAGAGAATAAAAGATTAGAAACATTGTAACAACATAATTCATTTAAAGAAAATAATATATTTTCCTAATTAAAACTAGTTTCATTCAATATGTCAAACTAAAAATAGATTTAGACACTAACATGAATTTATAGGTGATTTTATAATCCCATTATTGATTTCATCATCCTCTCATTATTATTTCATTCTTATTTAATATGGTATTAACTATCATGTCATCCTTGTATTGGATTTGTGATGTAAGACTATTATTATTTATTAATGTTAGCATGTTAGTTTTTAATGGTATCAAGCCCTTAAATTAATATGTTAATTCAATATATAATTAAATTTTGTGTTATACTTGAGCAATCAATAAATAATATTAATAGAATAATACTTGACTAACATTTAATATAACATTGCCTCCAGGGCATCTGAGGACTATGACACAGATAGTGGGGGTTTGGAGAATCAGCCTTACCAGGAGAGAACTGTTGAAGCCCACCTATCCTCTGAGATGTCTGGTAAGAAAACCCAACCTAAAAAACCCTAGCTTGTTAAAGCTAACCTTGAACCCTACCCCGACTACCCTATCCCCTTAAAGAGTCATGTTCTCAAAGGCTCGCCTGCCAATAAGTTGGTTTCCTACTCTGTTGACTGCTTGAAAGACAAAGTTGAGAACACTGAAGCTAGACAAAATTTTGTGCCCTCCCATCCTGCCTCTTTTAGAGCTGATGGTTCTAGATTTCCTAGTTCCCCCAACCCGAATGATGTTAGCCTCGCATTAGACCGGGTTCAGTCTGGTGACATTCTTGCCTCTACAAGAAATGGCATTAGTGACATTTTTCAGGGTTTTGAAATGGGCCTATCAAGAAATTAATGATCTTAATCAAAGAAATAGGGCTCTATATAGTAAGTCAGAGGAGCTAGAACTAAAGTTGGCTGCTCTCAGCAACATAGAAGGAAAACAAAAAAAGAACAGTACTAGAATGGGAAAAGGTGACATTAAGGATAAGTATAAGTCTCTGGAGGCTGAAATGGTCAAAATTAAAAATAACATCAAAACTGTTGTGGAACAAAATGATAAAATGGCTAGGCACAATGCCATCATCATCAATGCTATGTCTAAAAAGCTAGAAAAAATGCAACGGGGTTCGCTGGTTGTTGATCTGCATGAGAAAAAGGAAAGCAAGAACGAGGACCAAGGTATTTCGAAAAGGACTTATGCCAACCTTAAAAGGAAAGTGCCCCCTACTACCTAGATGGTTAAGATATTAAAGAGGGGGGTTTAAGATATGAACAAGCTAGAAGCTGAGACTGTAGATTTATTAAAGACCCAAATTTAGTTGTTGGTGTTTTGTTTGGTTTTTTGGTTATGTGGCTTTTGTTGGCCTTTTTGGTGATTATGGATTTTTCTTCATTTGGTATCTTTAACAATCTTATCTTTAGTTTGTAAACTTTGTGGTTTTGGGTCCCTATAAAACCCATTTTTTCCTCTTTCAAAAAAATTTAATATAACATTAGAATTTATTGTTAAGAGAAAAATAATGTTTAACATTAATTTTCAATACAAATTATGGAACATTTTTTTTAACATTAAGATTCATTTTAACATAATTATTTAAAATTTAAAGTTGATGAACTAGAATAAATTTTAATTGTATTCAATTATTAAATGCTAACTTTGTACAATGAGAATATAGAAGAATTTATAATAAATATATAAATTTACCTCTCTCTCTCTCTCATATATATATATATATAATCAAAACATAATAAAAATATCAAATTTATATATTTAAAGAAAAATATAAATAATGAGAAATTTAATCTTTTAAAAATATGTACATATTCCAATCTTTAACTTGTTAGGATTTCTAACAAGATCATGACAAAAAATTCTGATGCTTCAAAAAAAAAACTAGTGCACAATGAGGCTTCTAATTTACATTATCAAAGAGATTGATAAAAGAGTTTATTAAAATGTACAATACGAGCTTTCCTAAACAAGAAAGTTAGTGAAGGTAGTCATGTGAAACACATTAGCTGACTAACCCTTCAAACATGGAATACTTGTTAACTCACATGACAAGTGTTCTAGTGAGTGGCAATTGACCATGCAAGAGGTGTCTCACAAAGTCAGAACACTTGTATCAACCACATGAGGTGAGAAAAAAACTCTATAATTCCTCTAAGTGAGCTTAAGTATACTCCGAATAAGAATCTACTAAGTAGGCTAAAAGATAACTAATTTAATAATACCTATATTCACACTAACACACCCCATTACTTGTGATACTTAGGGAGTAATCTAATAACTAAAAATATAAGTCCTAACAACAAGGATTGGTAAGGTACTCATGTACAATAATGATCACTCACAAATGGAGAAAAAAGAGAAAACCCAATGGGAACAAAAATCCTCTCCAAAAAAGAGAAAGAGAAGGATAAGACCTCCTAAAAAGATGTCCCATGAAGATAGGAACATGATGATGAAGAACTCCTAAAGCATGTTGAAGTTGTAAACATTGCTAAAGATGAATTGATATTTTTTGGAATCAATGAACCTCCAAGAAATGTAGATCAAGATAAGAGATATAAAATATTGCATGAGTGAACATATGAAACACTGCTCAAACATGAATACACATATTCCTATGAAGTTAAAAATATAGATAGTACTATGATTCTAGAGTACAATTAATAAATGTTGAGTGACATGTAATACACTACTAAAATGTGCATCATGATGTTGTACATAAGTACTAGAATCTAACAAAATATGATTCACTAAAATAATTCCCCATACAAGATACAAAGATAGAAGTTCTATGAGTTCCCCTAAAAAGTAGAAGGTTCCTCCATCGCTCAATTGAATGAAGCCGAAGCCTAGGAAATAGTGTTCCACCTTTTAGGAGATGGAACTAAGGATAAGGGCCCATTTCACTTATTTCATTCAAGGAAACCCTAGAGATCTTAATCTGATGATGGAATGAGGGAAAGAGATCTACAATAAGGTGTCCTAGGGTGTGATTAAACACTAAAGAGTGGTTTACCACCAAGCTAGGGATTGGAAAGAAAAAATAAATGCAATGCAAAAACCTAATTATTTGATAGACTATGAAACTAAAATGCAGAATAAAATGTTGAGAAAGTACAAAGGTGCATCTGAAAACCGAAGAGGCTTGAATGAAGGTCTGAAATCTAGGGAATAATATTTTTGATTCTCATTGGGGCTCATATGCCAGTAGAAGTGATTTAGTCATAGTTTATGGTTTCAGATCAAAACTAGAATATGGAATTGCTGAATCAGGATCTATAGCAAATTTCTTAAAAAGGTACATACTAGGACTCATATGCCACAAGTGGAAATTTAGTCCCAGCATAAGGGTTACTCTAAAACTATGATATCCTTTGATGAATTCCTATAGCTTCCCTTCTTCCAAATCTTTGGTTTTGGAATACTAAATTCTGCTATGTAAGTGGCTTTCTGTGATCTTGCATGTAAGGTAACAACTTTGACAACTTGACAAATTTTATCCAATCTTTTTCTTCAATAAATATTCAACCTAGATCTAAAAATCACACATCAAAGATAGGGAAAAATATTTTTTGTTAGTGGATAAGGGTTTTCCTTGGTCAAACCTCATTTTGATAATCAAACCTTGAAATAAAATGAAATGGAAAGGAGGAATGATGAATGAAAAAATATGTAATGTTGCAACTCACCAAACCCTTGAATAAGATGTTGTAATCATGTAAGTAATGACTACAATGGATGTAGATCTTGACCCTTTCTTGAATGATATAGATCTTGATTTGAACACTTGATTGAATCATGAAACCCTACATCACAAATGTTAGCTAAAAAAAAACACGATGCATGATGACTTTGACATGATGCTCGATACTTGAATAATGCTCCAAAAAGCTTGATAATCACTCTTGAATTTTTTTGAATGCTATTTTATGTGCTCTTATGATAACTTGATGACTTGTAAGCTTGTTAGGTGAAAATGAGTTAAATAACCTTGTATTTATACTTGTTTATGCCAAATTTCCTGAAATTACAACACTACAAACTGACATCAGATCTAGAAGAATAAAATATTTCCAAGAATTTTATTTCAAATTAGGTCTAAGATAAATTTAAATCATACACCATTTGGGGCAGATGAGTCCCATTAGGCTAAGCTTGGGACACATTTTTCAAAAAACATTTAATTCAATGTGAAATCTAGATCTAGGCTCAAAAACCTAGTTGGGATCCATATGCCCAGGGTGGCAAATGAGTCCTCGATCACTAAATTTGGGTCATACTATGGACATTGGAAATGGATGCTTCACTTGTTCACAAAATGGATATAAGGAGAGGGATCTGATTTCACAATCTTCACATTCAAGGACACCTTAGTGATCTCAACCCAATGAAGGATTTGATAGATCTGACTATAAGGTATCCTTAGAGATGATTGAGACAATAAAGGGGATTCACCACCAAGTGTAAACTTGGAAAATACAAAATGGTTGAAAATGCAGTGTGATATGCTAAAAAACCTATTAATGCAAGTATAATGTAACAAAAAATTATGAAATTGGAAATGTGCACTTAGAAACTTCCTAGAGATGGAATGGAGCTCAGGAATCTTTAAAAATACACTATTGATGGTAATTGGGACTCATACGCTAAGCTAGGTGAATCAGTCTAGTTTTAGGAAAATTGTGTCAGAACAGGTTTTAGACAAATGGGTACTCAGATCTACAAAAATCTTGTTTAGGCCTAGGCAATGGGACTCATTTTTTGATAGTTGCAAATTAGTCCACTTATGGATTTCTAGAAATTTAAAACTAGATTTTATAGTTCCCAGTCTACTCTATTGTTCCTGATATAGATCTGAGTCTGAAAGTAAGAGATTCAGCCTGTAGACCTTCTTGAAGGCTTGCTTGCAACTTTGAAAACTTTGAATTGCTTCGACAACTTGATGACCACTTTTCCAATCTTGCTCCTTGATAAATCTGTAACCTAGACCAATCCCTTGTAATAAAGTGCTGCAAACATGTAAGTGATGACTCCAATGGATGTGGACTTGGAATCTTGCTTGAATCACAAAATCTTACATCATAAATGTTAGCTCTAAAAAACATGATGCAAACAATCTTTGACATGATGAAAGACACATGAAGAAGCTCTTGAATGCTTGCAAATCTTCTCTTGAAATGTATTGAATGCTCTTATAAGTGCTCAAATTGTCTTATGAACTATATGCATGGATACTTGAATGCTTGATTAGTTAAGATGAAATTAGAGAAAGAACCTTGTATTTATACTTGATTATGCAATAATTTCCAAAATTACAATACTACAGGATGACCTTAGATCCTAGAGAATAAAAACCCACCAAAATTTTGAATTAAATTAGAATTTTGAGTTAAAGGGGACTCATTTGTCTAGAATAGCAAATGAATCCCACCTTAGGAATTTAAGGTGAGTTTCAAGATTTGGATGCTTTAAATGATATTTGTTTGGATTATTCTAAAAAATACACATAAGTAAGGCCTGTGGATGTAAAGTAGGGCCAATTAAAGCATAAGAAAGCCCAATTATTAATGAAAAGCCTAAGAAAGTGTGAAAGTTTGTTACAACACTTTACAACACTTCAAAGCAATGCATGGTAAATGATGAAAAAAGGTTATTTAGGTGAAATACATTAACAAGACCCTCGAAAAGTGTGAAAGTATGTTACAACACTTTACAACACATATTTAAGGTACCGTTTGAATATTTTTAGTTCACAAGGTCCCAAGACCTAATATGAATGTTTTATCCACATTACAACATTAAATCAAGGCAATATTAAGCCAAAATCACAAGGAGGGACCAAACAAATCAGAAAAAGTAGAAGGGTTACTTTTTCGGTGACTATATTTAGTCCTCACTTTAGTGAGAGGATGAACCTACTTCAAAATCACACTAAATTAGAACAACACACATCAAGAGGATTTAAATTTACCAATGCTAGCAAGATGGGACAACAATTATCAAGAGGGGTGATGAAGCCCCTAGGATCAAGATCCCATGTCAAACTAGAATAAGCACAAAGGAACACACATGAAAATGATATCAAGAACAACAAGGCTGAGCATACAATGCCAAATATTAAGAAGAGAAAGGGTGAAATAAAAAGAATCAGATCAAGCTTCGACTATTTGTCCAACACGATGTGGATAAAATTGAGGTTGTTTGTTTAGAAAATACATACTCACTCTAAGGCAATGAAACTCATGGATGTCCGCCAAGTGAGAAGGCCTAAAAGGTGAGAAACATACACTCATGGCTGGTATGCACTCACACACACATCCAAGTGGCTATGGAAAAAGTCATGTCTCGAAATGGGCTTCCCGCTTAAGCATACCATAGTTATACCTCTTGATAACTTTAATAATGCACCACAAAAAAAATGACTTTTCAAGCTTCATGAGACAAGAAAAATTTCATATGCTTGGAGCTCATAAAAAAATGTGATGGCTCCATAGGCCTTCAAGCTATGTTATGCAAGGTGGCCATATAACAATAAATACAAAATACAACATGCAAATAATGTTCAAAGGAGTCTTGCTTAGTTCAAGCGAGGTCTTTAACTTAGGGAACATTGTGCCTAATGTCTCCAAGAGAGGACTAATCAAAGAATAGAATATTTACAACTAAGGGGATGTAGTGTGTCGCATCAAGCCACTAAGAGGAATGTAATATGCTAAGATATTAGTCATGAAGGACATCACACCCAATGTCATCCACAAAGTGACATGCACATTGTATAAAGTAAGAAGGATACACTAAGAACCAAGAAAAAGAAAAAAAATGCAAAATGATAATGCCAATGTATGTCCCCACTTTAAAGGAATTTTTTAACACCATGTTGTGAGAAATTACTTTAAAGTATCCAATGAAAATCACAAACAAGAAAGTAGACATGAGGACCAACTTGGAAATCCCTATGCCAAGTCATATATTTCCGAGTAAAGTTGCATCATGTGAGATAAAAAGAAAAGAGAGGGGATGCCACCAAATGAAAACACCAAACACATAAGGGATCTATAGATTTTTGGTTAGTATGTTCTTTGCTACAATTATTTTTCTAAATAGCTTGGAATTGCCATCATTCTCCAAATATACATAGAACTAGAAGAATGACACAAAGAGAGCACAAACAAAGGAAAACCTTTTAGGTCAACATGGAAGATACATACGGTGTCTCAATGCCTTGTGTCATCCCGAAAAGGAAAACACAAGACAAATGAAAAAGAAAAGGTGAAAGAAAATGAAAAGCTTTTGGGTCAACATGAAGGAGACACGAATCTCTCAATTCCTCGTGTCATCCCAAAAAGGAAGACACGAGAAAAGGGAAAAGATGAAATGAAAAGGAAAAAATAAGAACACAACCTTTTGGGTCAACATGAAGGAGACATGAATGTCTCAATGCCTTGCATCATCCCCAAAAGGAAAACGAAAGAAAAATATAAAGATGAAAAGGTGAAAGAGATGCATGAAATAGAGAAGAATGAAGGTACAAATAGAGGAATGCCACAAAGAGAGAGAACATCAAGAAAAACATCATGGGGGATCAAATTATTCACATAAAATCACATAAAAGAGAAAGGGAGAAAGAAAAAGGAAATACAAAAGACTAGTAAGGAAAATGTGAGTCAACCTATGAGCAAGTCATCTGCTCCCATTCTCAGTCTATATAAGTAGAAGGTGAATGACGAACTGAAGGGACAATGAAAAATGTACTACTGGGACAAGGCTAACAATTGCTTTCCCCCACTAAGTGCAAGACAAGAATGAGCTGAGGTAGGTGATGGGAAAGATCATTTAATAGTGAGAAATGTAACATTCTATAGCTATTACATGACAAAGAGAAGGAGAGTATGTTATGCGATCACTGGATAACAATTATTTTCATCAAAGTGATACTTGCTCAATATTTCTTTCAATGCACGACACTCATTAGTACTATGTCCAATAACTCAATGATATGCACAATGTGGAACTTTTGCATCTTTAGGATATAGTACAAGTTGATTCATAGGTGGTACTAATATTAATCCTTGGTTGAGAAGAATTTTTAATTTTTTTTCACTTTAAGGTGGTGGGTGAGGAGACTTTAGTTTTTCTAACTTGTAAGGCGTCTTGCATTTGCTAGATTCACCCTTCTCTCTAATTGAAGGGGAAGGACCTAAATTGATCCTCTCATCCTTGTCATTTTTATTAATCAAGGGTTGTTCTCTAGGAAGAAGGACATTCAGATCAGGAGGGGAATCAAAGATCACCATACCATCATCTTGAAGCCTTAAATATTCTCTAGGAGGCCTGTTGTTATGAGAGGGATCTTGATAGCCCAGCCTCTTTGTGATTTCATTCATTGGTTTTTTCTCTAAGAGTTGATGAATTTCATGTTCACTTGTTGTGTCACATCCTTGTTTGCTCAAGATGGTGAAACCTTTTCCATATATTTCTTCAAGGTTGATGGGAATTTTTGTTAGTTTTTTATCATAAAATGGTTGAGTGTTTGCTTGTTTAAAGGAACTAGGTTCACATGTTGTAGGGAACATAGGTTCAACTTTTGTTTCAATTTCATGATGTAAGTAAGTAGACATCTTGAGAGGTTGTATTGTAGGAGGATATGGTTGGTTCATAGATGGATAAAAGGATGCGTTGGTCTCAAGGCTGTCAATACAATCATTCAAGAACTTATTCATGCTATCATCATCTTCTCTAATGATGTCAACATCATGAGGAGGACATGCATTAGGAGTTGAGTGAGCATGAGTGAGTTCAATGTCATTAGGGTCATTTCCAAAAGCACAACTTGAAACATCAAATAAGGAATTTAATGATATCCAAAGCTTGTTAAAGCACATATCCATTATGCAAATTTTAGATTCTAAGCTATGCAATAATGTTATAAATGAAACTTTGATTTTAAGCAATGCACAAGATGACTTAAATTAAGCTAAATGCAATGAATTAAATGAAACAAAAAGTCTACAAATAGAAATAGAAAAGTAAAAACAACAAATAAGAACTCAGAAAATGAAGATTAAATGTTAGAAAATGCAATGCAAAATGTACAAAGGGGTTGATTCACGCAAGGTGGCGAATAAGTCTTGGTATTGATTTTTTTGAAAAGATCTAGAGTTTTTGAATTGAATTTTATGCTTTTAATGTTTTTTATGCTAATTTGAGATGAAAATGTAGAATTTAAACAACTTTTAATGAGACTAAATGCAATAATACAAGCTAAACGAGCTTTTCACTAATGCAAATTTTGAAACCCTAGAATCCAAATTAACTAATAAAAAATGCAATGCAATGTTAATGCAAGCTAAATCTAGGATGTAAATTCACTCCAAATCAGAATTATGATGTTGAAAAGTCAAGTTAACCAAAATGTGGAAACTAGAAATGGATGCTTCACTTGTTCACAAAATGGATACAAGGAGAGGTATCTCATTTCACAATATTCACATTCAAGGACACCTTAGAGATCTCAACCCAATGAAGGATGTGAGAGATATGAATATAAGGTATCCATGGAGGTGATTGATACAAGAAAGGGAGTTCACCACTAAGTGTAAACTTGGAAAATACAAAATGTTTGAAAACATGGTGTGATATGCAAAAGGACCTAAAAATACAAGTAGAATGTAACAAAAAACTATGAAATTGGAAATGTGCACCTCAAAACTTGCTAGAGATGGAATGGAGCTCTAGAATATTAAAAATTCACTGTTGATGCTAACTAGAATTCATACGTCAAGCTAGGTGAATCAGTCTAGTTTCACAAAACTGTGCCAGAATAGGTTTCAAACAAATGGGTACTCAAATTTGTAAAAATCTTGTTTAGGTTTGGGAAATGGGACTCATTCGCCAATAGTGGTGAATCAGTCCACTTCTAGATTTCTAGAAATTCATAACTAGATTTTGTAGCTCTCAATCTTCTCCACTATTCTTGATATAGATCCAGGTTCGAAACTCCAAAATTCATCCTATAGACCTTCTCCAAAGCTTTCTTGCAACTTTAACAACTTTGAATTGATTTGAAAACTTGATAACTACTTTTCCAATCTTGCTCCTTGATAAATATGTAACCTAGACCAACGCCTTGTAATAAAGTGTTGCAAACATGTAAGTGATGGCTCCAATGGTTGTGGACTTGGTATCTTGCTTGATGTTGATCTAATGATTTCTTGAGTCACACAATCCTACATCAAAAATGTTATCTCTAAAACAACATGATGCAAACAATCTTGGACATGATGAAAGACACTTCAAGAAGCTCTTGAAAGCTTGAAGAATTTCCCTTAACATTCCTTGAAAGCTCTTATGAATGCTCAAATTCTCTTATGAAATATATGCATGAATACTTGTTGAATGCTTCATTAGGCAGGATGAAATGAGAGAAAGAACCTTGTATTTATACTCAATTATGCAATAATTCTTGTAATTACAACACTATAGGCCGACCTTAGATCTTGGACAATAAAAACTCGCTAGAATTTTGAATTAAATTTTAATTTTAACTTAAAGGGGACTGATTCACCACCTTGGATGAATGGGTCACACGTAAGGGGACTCATTCACCTAGAATTGCGAATGAGTCCCACCATAGGAATTTAAGGTGGGTTTCAGGATTTTGATGCTTTAAATTATATTTGTCAAGAATATTCTAAAAAATACACATAATTAAGACCTATGGATGCAAAGTAGGGAAAATTAAAGCATAATAAAGCCCAATTTTTAATGAAAACCTAGGAAAGTATGAAAGTGTGTTACAAAACTTTACAAATCTTCAAAGTAAGGCTTGGTAAATGATGAAAAGAGGTTCTTTAGGTGAAATACATTAAGAATGCCCTAGAAAAGTGTGAAAGTATGGTACAACACTTTACAACACTTAGGTAAGGCACCATTTGAAATTTTTAGGTTCACAAGGGCCCAAGATCTAATGTGAATGTGTTATCCACATTACAATATTAAGCCAAAATCACAGTGAGGGACCAAATGAGTCAGAGAAAGTAGAAGGGCTACTTTTTCAATATTAAATCAAGGAAATATAATG
>VDFB02358134.1:109365052-109440210 GCA_007258455.2 Sequoia sempervirens | reverse complement strand
ATGATTTGAAAATTACTCCAAGTCAACCCCTACACAAAAGGATTAATTAAAATACACATATAAGTATGTTGTCTCATTTTGAGCATTAGAAGGAGGTAATTATGGAGAAGTATTGAGTTATCGTCTATGTGCTATACTAGATTAATCCATTATGTATGTGAGCTAACCTTTTGCAAGTTTATAAAGAAATCAAGGAATTGATCAATAACTCATCCGTGACTTCTCTTTGTCAAGGGTTTTCACATCAAGGTAATACTATCATTTGCCATTTATCAATTTTAGTCAACCATTACTTTTTTAGCATTTTCCTAACCTAGGGTATGCACTCTTGATTATCATCAATCATTGTAAGTGGAGCTAGAAATACCAAAGATGGGGTTTGACTTAGGTAGACCCCTATATAGCACAACCTATCCCCTATTTACTCTTGTTTAACTCAGATTCATGAGTTTCATTGAAAGAAAATCTAGGAAAACACAAAGGAGAGAATGATTGACACCTCAAAAAATTTAGATTCAAAGGAGTAACTCATTCAATGGCACCACACACCCTAGACTAGAAAATTTTGGCTCAGATTTCACTCACAAGTTCCTCTCTATCATCATTTTTTGGTCCTCTATCTATAATGTTAATTTTGGTTATTGTCTGTATGATAAATTATAGTTTCATATCTAATGTTACATGTCAAATAGGCTTATTAAATCGCACATCATATTTATCATCCACATAACACATCACAAACATAAATCACTAGGGGACTGTGTCTCCATTATGACATCAAGTCAATCATGGAAATCCTAGTTGATCTATGTTTAATGTTGAGTAAGTGAAAACAAAATAGCCTTAGTCATCCTAATTATATCCAGGATCACTTTTCCTATGAAACAATATCTAGAGAGAATAAAAGATTAGAAACATTGTAACAACATAATTCATTTAAAGAAAATAATATATTTTCCTAATTAAAACTAGTTTCATTCAATATGTCAAACTAAAAATAGATTTAGACACTAACATGAATTTATAGGTGATTTTATAATCCCATTATTGATTTCATCATCCTCTCATTATTATTTCATTCTTATTTAATATGGTATTAACTATCATGTCATCCTTGTATTGGATTTGTGATGTAAGACTATTATTATTTATTAATGTTAGCATGTTAGTTTTTAATGGTATCAAGCCCTTAAATTAATATGTTAATTCAATATATAATTAAATTTTGTGTTATACTTGAGCAATCAATAAATAATATTAATAGAATAATACTTGACTAACATTTAATATAACATTGCCTCCAGGGCATCTGAGGACTATGACACAGATAGTGGGGGTTTGGAGAATCAGCCTTACCAGGAGAGAACTGTTGAAGCCCACCTATCCTCTGAGATGTCTGGTAAGAAAACCCAACCTAAAAAACCCTAGCTTGTTAAAGCTAACCTTGAACCCTACCCCGACTACCCTATCCCCTTAAAGAGTCATGTTCTCAAAGGCTCGCCTGCCAATAAGTTGGTTTCCTACTCTGTTGACTGCTTGAAAGACAAAGTTGAGAACACTGAAGCTAGACAAAATTTTGTGCCCTCCCATCCTGCCTCTTTTAGAGCTGATGGTTCTAGATTTCCTAGTTCCCCCAACCCGAATGATGTTAGCCTCGCATTAGACCGGGTTCAGTCTGGTGACATTCTTGCCTCTACAAGAAATGGCATTAGTGACATTTTTCAGGGTTTTGAAATGGGCCTATCAAGAAATTAATGATCTTAATCAAAGAAATAGGGCTCTATATAGTAAGTCAGAGGAGCTAGAACTAAAGTTGGCTGCTCTCAGCAACATAGAAGGAAAACAAAAAAAGAACAGTACTAGAATGGGAAAAGGTGACATTAAGGATAAGTATAAGTCTCTGGAGGCTGAAATGGTCAAAATTAAAAATAACATCAAAACTGTTGTGGAACAAAATGATAAAATGGCTAGGCACAATGCCATCATCATCAATGCTATGTCTAAAAAGCTAGAAAAAATGCAACGGGGTTCGCTGGTTGTTGATCTGCATGAGAAAAAGGAAAGCAAGAACGAGGACCAAGGTATTTCGAAAAGGACTTATGCCAACCTTAAAAGGAAAGTGCCCCCTACTACCTAGATGGTTAAGATATTAAAGAGGGGGGTTTAAGATATGAACAAGCTAGAAGCTGAGACTGTAGATTTATTAAAGACCCAAATTTAGTTGTTGGTGTTTTGTTTGGTTTTTTGGTTATGTGGCTTTTGTTGGCCTTTTTGGTGATTATGGATTTTTCTTCATTTGGTATCTTTAACAATCTTATCTTTAGTTTGTAAACTTTGTGGTTTTGGGTCCCTATAAAACCCATTTTTTCCTCTTTCAAAAAAATTTAATATAACATTAGAATTTATTGTTAAGAGAAAAATAATGTTTAACATTAATTTTCAATACAAATTATGGAACATTTTTTTTAACATTAAGATTCATTTTAACATAATTATTTAAAATTTAAAGTTGATGAACTAGAATAAATTTTAATTGTATTCAATTATTAAATGCTAACTTTGTACAATGAGAATATAGAAGAATTTATAATAAATATATAAATTTACCTCTCTCTCTCTCTCATATATATATATATATAATCAAAACATAATAAAAATATCAAATTTATATATTTAAAGAAAAATATAAATAATGAGAAATTTAATCTTTTAAAAATATGTACATATTCCAATCTTTAACTTGTTAGGATTTCTAACAAGATCATGACAAAAAATTCTGATGCTTCAAAAAAAAAACTAGTGCACAATGAGGCTTCTAATTTACATTATCAAAGAGATTGATAAAAGAGTTTATTAAAATGTACAATACGAGCTTTCCTAAACAAGAAAGTTAGTGAAGGTAGTCATGTGAAACACATTAGCTGACTAACCCTTCAAACATGGAATACTTGTTAACTCACATGACAAGTGTTCTAGTGAGTGGCAATTGACCATGCAAGAGGTGTCTCACAAAGTCAGAACACTTGTATCAACCACATGAGGTGAGAAAAAAACTCTATAATTCCTCTAAGTGAGCTTAAGTATACTCCGAATAAGAATCTACTAAGTAGGCTAAAAGATAACTAATTTAATAATACCTATATTCACACTAACACACCCCATTACTTGTGATACTTAGGGAGTAATCTAATAACTAAAAATATAAGTCCTAACAACAAGGATTGGTAAGGTACTCATGTACAATAATGATCACTCACAAATGGAGAAAAAAGAGAAAACCCAATGGGAACAAAAATCCTCTCCAAAAAAGAGAAAGAGAAGGATAAGACCTCCTAAAAAGATGTCCCATGAAGATAGGAACATGATGATGAAGAACTCCTAAAGCATGTTGAAGTTGTAAACATTGCTAAAGATGAATTGATATTTGTTGGAATCAATGAACCTCCAAGAAATGTAGATCAAGATAAGAGATACAAAACATTGCATGAGTGAACATATGAAACACTGCTCAAACATGACTACACATATTCCTATGAAGTTAAAAAAATAGATAGTACTATGATTCTAGAGTACAATTAATAAATGTTGAGTGACATGTAATACACTACTAAAATGTGCATCATGATGTTGTACATAAGTACTAGAATCTAAAAAAATATGATTCACTAAAATAATTCCCCATACGAGATACAAAGATAGAAGTTCTATGAGTTCCCCTAAAAAGTAGAAGGTTCCTCCATCGCTCCATTGAAAGAAGTTGAAGCCTAGGAAATAGTGTTCCACCTTTTAGGAGATGGAACTAAGGATAAAGGCCCATTTCACTTATTTCATTCAAGGAAACCCTAGAGATCTTAGTTTGATGATGGAATGAGGGAAAGAGATCTACAATAAGGTGTCCTAGGGTGTGATTAAACACTAAAGTGTGGTTTACCACCAAGCTAGGGATTGGAAAGAAAAAATAAATGCAATGCAAAAACCTAATTATCTGATAGACTATGAAACTAAAATGCAAAATAAAATGTTGAGAAAGTACAAAGGTGCATCTGAAAACCAAAGAGGCTTGAATGAAGGTCTGAAATCTAGGGAATACTAATTTTTGATTGTCATTGGTACTCATATGCTAGTAGAAGTGATTTAGTCATAGTTTATGGTTTCAGATCAAAACTAGAAACTGAAATTGCTGAATCAGGATCTATAGCAAATTTCTTAAAAAAGGGACATACTAGGACTCATATGCCACAAGTGGAAATTTAGTCCCAACATAAGGGTTACTCTAAAACTATGATATCCTTTGATGAATTCCTGTAGCTTCCCTTCTTCCAAATCTTTGGTTCTGGAATACTAAATTCTGCTATGTAAGTGGCTTTCCGTGATCTTGCATGTAAGGTAACAACTTTGACAACTTGAAAAATTTTATCCAATCTTTTTCTTCAATAAATATTCAACCTAGATCTAAAATTCACACAACAAAGATAGGGAAAAATATTTTTTGTTAGTGGATAATGGTTTTCGTTGGTCAAACCTCATTTTGGTAATCAAACCTTGAAATAAAATAAAATGGAAAGGAGGAATGATGAATGAAAAAATATGTAATGTTGCAACTCACCAAACCCTTGAATAAGATGTTGTAATATTGTAAGTAATGGCTACAATGGATGTAGATCTTGACCCTTTCTTGAATGATATAGATCTTGATTTGAACACTTGATTGAATCATGAAACCCTACATCGCAAATGTTAGCTAAAAAAAAACATGATGCATGATGACTTTGACATGATGCTCGATACTTGAATAATGCTCCAAAAAGCTTGATAATCAATCTTGAATGGTTTTGAATACTATTTTATGTGCTTTTATGATAACTTGATGAATTGTAAGCTTGTTAGGTGAAAATGAGTTAAATAACCTTGTATTTATACTTGTTTATGCCAAATTTCCTGAAATTACAACACTACAAACTGACATCAGATCTAGGAGAATAAAATATTTCTAGGAATTTGAATTCAAATTAGGTCTAAGATAAATTTCAATCATACATCATTTGGGGTAGATGAGTCCCATTAGGCTAAGCTTGGGACACATTTTTCAAAAAACATTTAATTCAATGTGAAATCCAAATCTAGGCTCAAAAACCTAGTTGGGATACATATGCCCAAGGTGGAAAATGAGTCCTTGATCACTAAATTTTTGTTATACTATGGACATTGGAAATGGATGCTTCACTTGTTCACAAAATGGATATAAGGAGAGGGATCTGATTTCACAATCTTCACATTCAAGGACACCTTAGAGATCTCAACCCAATGAAGAATCTGACAAATTTGACTATAAGGTATCCTTAGAGATCATTGAGACAATAAAGGGGGTTCACCACCAAGTGTAAACTGGGAAAATACAAAATGGTTGAAAACACAGCGTGATATACTAAAAAACCTATTAATGCAAGTAGAATGTAACAAAAAATTATGAAATTGGAAATGTGCACTTGGAAACTTCCTAGAGATGGAATGGAGCTCTGGAATCTTTACAAATACATTGTTAATGGTAACTGGGACTCATACGCTAAGCTAGGTGAATCAGTCTAGTTTTAGGAAAATTGTGTTAGAACACGTTTTAGACAAATGGGTACTCAAATCTACAAAAATCTTGTTTAGGCCTAGGCAGTGGGACTCATTTTCTGATAGTGGCGAATCAGTCCACTTATGGATTTCTAGAAATTTAAAACTAGATTTTATAGTTCTCAGTCTGCTCTATTGTTCCTGATATAGATTTGAGTCCGAAAGTAAAAAATTCAGCCTGTAGACCTTCTTGAAGGCTTGCTTGCAACTTTGAAAACTTTGAATTGCTTCGACAACTTGATGACCACTTTTCCAATCTTGCTCCTTGATAAATCTGCAACCTAGACCAATCCCTTGTAATCAAGTGCTGCAAACATGTAAGTGATGACTCCAATGGATGTGGACTTGGAATCTTGCTTGATGTTGATGCAATGCTTGCTTGAATCACAAAATCTTACATCATAAATGTTAGCTCTAAAAAACATGATGCAAACAATCTTTGACATGATGAAAGACACATGAAGAAGCTCTTGAATGCTTGCAAATCTTCTCTTGAAATGTATTGAATGCTCTTATAAGTGCTCAAATTGTCTTATGAACTATATGCATGGATACTTGAATGCTTGATTAGTTAAGATGAAATTAGAGAAAGAACCTTGTATTTATACTTGATTATGCAATAATTTCCAAAATTACAATACTACAGGATGACCTTAGATCCTAGAGAATAAAAACCCACCAAAATTTTGAATTAAATTAGAATTTTGAGTTAAAGGGGACTCATTTGTCTAGAATAGCAAATGAATCCCACCTTAGGAATTTAAGGTGAGTTTCAAGATTTGGATGCTTTAAATGATATTTGTTTGGATTATTCTAAAAAATACACATAAGTAAGGCCTGTGGATGTAAAGTAGGGCCAATTAAAGCATAAGAAAGCCCAATTATTAATGAAAAGCCTAAGAAAGTGTGAAAGTTTGTTACAACACTTTACAACACTTCAAAGCAATGCATGGTAAATGATGAAAAAAGGTTATTTAGGTGAAATACATTAACAAGACCCTCGAAAAGTGTGAAAGTATGTTACAACACTTTACAACACATATTTAAGGTACCGTTTGAATATTTTTAGTTCACAAGGTCCCAAGACCTAATATGAATGTTTTATCCACATTACAACATTAAATCAAGGCAATATTAAGCCAAAATCACAAGGAGGGACCAAACAAATCAGAAAAAGTAGAAGGGTTACTTTTTCGGTGACTATATTTAGTCCTCACTTTAGTGAGAGGATGAACCTACTTCAAAATCACACTAAATTAGAACAACACACATCAAGAGGATTTAAATTTACCAATGCTAGCAAGATGGGACAACAATTATCAAGAGGGGTGATGAAGCCCCTAGGATCAAGATCCCATGTCAAACTAGAATAAGCACAAAGGAACACACATGAAAATGATATCAAGAACAACAAGGCTGAGCATACAATGCCAAATATTAAGAAGAGAAAGGGTGAAATAAAAAGAATCAGATCAAGCTTCGACTATTTGTCCAACACGATGTGGATAAAATTGAGGTTGTTTGTTTAGAAAATACATACTCACTCTAAGGCAATGAAACTCATGGATGTCCGCCAAGTGAGAAGGCCTAAAAGGTGAGAAACATACACTCATGGCTGGTATGCACTCACACACACATCCAAGTGGCTATGGAAAAAGTCATGTCTCGAAATGGGCTTCCCGCTTAAGCATACCATAGTTATACCTCTTGATAACTTTAATAATGCACCACAAAAAAAATGACTTTTCAAGCTTCATGAGACAAGAAAAATTTCATATGCTTGGAGCTCATAAAAAAATGTGATGGCTCCATAGGCCTTCAAGCTATGTTATGCAAGGTGGCCATATAACAATAAATACAAAATACAACATGCAAATAATGTTCAAAGGAGTCTTGCTTAGTTCAAGCGAGGTCTTTAACTTAGGGAACATTGTGCCTAATGTCTCCAAGAGAGGACTAATCAAAGAATAGAATATTTACAACTAAGGGGATGTAGTGTGTCGCATCAAGCCACTAAGAGGAATGTAATATGCTAAGATATTAGTCATGAAGGACATCACACCCAATGTCATCCACAAAGTGACATGCACATTGTATAAAGTAAGAAGGATACACTAAGAACCAAGAAAAAGAAAAAAAATGCAAAATGATAATGCCAATGTATGTCCCCACTTTAAAGGAATTTTTTAACACCATGTTGTGAGAAATTACTTTAAAGTATCCAATGAAAATCACAAACAAGAAAGTAGACATGAGGACCAACTTGGAAATCCCTATGCCAAGTCATATATTTCCGAGTAAAGTTGCATCATGTGAGATAAAAAGAAAAGAGAGGGGATGCCACCAAATGAAAACACCAAACACATAAGGGATCTATAGATTTTTGGTTAGTATGTTCTTTGCTACAATTATTTTTCTAAATAGCTTGGAATTGCCATCATTCTCCAAATATACATAGAACTAGAAGAATGACACAAAGAGAGCACAAACAAAGGAAAACCTTTTAGGTCAACATGGAAGATACATACGGTGTCTCAATGCCTTGTGTCATCCCGAAAAGGAAAACACAAGACAAATGAAAAAGAAAAGGTGAAAGAAAATGAAAAGCTTTTGGGTCAACATGAAGGAGACACGAATCTCTCAATTCCTCGTGTCATCCCAAAAAGGAAGACACGAGAAAAGGGAAAAGATGAAATGAAAAGGAAAAAATAAGAACACAACCTTTTGGGTCAACATGAAGGAGACATGAATGTCTCAATGCCTTGCATCATCCCCAAAAGGAAAACGAAAGAAAAATATAAAGATGAAAAGGTGAAAGAGATGCATGAAATAGAGAAGAATGAAGGTACAAATAGAGGAATGCCACAAAGAGAGAGAACATCAAGAAAAACATCATGGGGGATCAAATTATTCACATAAAATCACATAAAAGAGAAAGGGAGAAAGAAAAAGGAAATACAAAAGACTAGTAAGGAAAATGTGAGTCAACCTATGAGCAAGTCATCTGCTCCCATTCTCAGTCTATATAAGTAGAAGGTGAATGACGAACTGAAGGGACAATGAAAAATGTACTACTGGGACAAGGCTAACAATTGCTTTCCCCCACTAAGTGCAAGACAAGAATGAGCTGAGGTAGGTGATGGGAAAGATCATTTAATAGTGAGAAATGTAACATTCTATAGCTATTACATGACAAAGAGAAGGAGAGTATGTTATGCGATCACTGGATAACAATTATTTTCATCAAAGTGATACTTGCTCAATATTTCTTTCAATGCACGACACTCATTAGTACTATGTCCAATAACTCAATGATATGCACAATGTGGAACTTTTGCATCTTTAGGATATAGTACAAGTTGATTCATAGGTGGTACTAATATTAATCCTTGGTTGAGAAGAATTTTTAATTTTTTTTCACTTTAAGGTGGTGGGTGAGGAGACTTTAGTTTTTCTAACTTGTAAGGCGTCTTGCATTTGCTAGATTCACCCTTCTCTCTAATTGAAGGGGAAGGACCTAAATTGATCCTCTCATCCTTGTCATTGTTATTAATCAAGGGTTGTTCTCTAGGAAGAAGGAAATTCAGATCAGGAGGGGAATCAAAGATCACCATACCATCATCTTGAAGCCTTAAATATTCTCTAGGAGGCCTATTGTTATGAGAGGGATCTTGATAGCCCAACCTCTTTGTGATTTCATTCATTGGTTTTTTCTCTAAGAGTTGATGAATTTCATGTTCACTTGTTGTGTCACATCCTTGTTTGCTCAAGATGGTGAAGCCTTTGCCATATGTTTCTTCAAGGTTGATGGGAATTTTTGTTAGTTTGTTATCATAAAATGGTTGAGTGTTTTCTTGTTTAAAGGAACTAGGTTCACATGTTGTAGGGAACATAGGTTCAAATTTTGTTTAAATTTCATGATGTAAGTAAGCAGACATCTTGAGAGGTTGTATTGTAGGAGGATATGGTTGGTTCATGGATGGATAAAAGGATGCGTTGGTCTCAAGGTTGTCAATACAATCATTCAAGAACTTATTCATGCTATCATCATCTTCTCCAATGATGTCAACATCATGATGAGGACATGCATTAGGAGTTGAGTGAGCATGAGTGAATTCAATGTCATTAGGGTCATTTCCAAAAGCACAACTTGAAACATCAAATAAGGACTTTAATGATATCCAAAGCTTGTTAAAGCACATATCCATGATGCAAATTTTAGATTCTAAGCTATGCAATAATGTTATAAATGGAACTTTGATTTTAAGCAATGCACAAGATGACTTAAATTAAGCTAAATGCAATCAATTAAATGAAACAAAAAGTCTACAAATAGAAATAGAAAAGTAACAACAACAAATAAGAACTCAGAAAATGAAGATTAAATGCTAGAAAATGCAATGCAAAATGTACAAAGGGGCTGATTCACCCAAGGTGGCAAATAAGTCTTGGTATTGATTTTTTTTGAAAAAAATTAGAGTTTTTGAATTGAATTTTATGCTTTTAATGTTTTTTTATGCTAATTTGAGATGAAAATGTAGAATTTAAACAATTTTTAATAAGACTAAATGCAATAATACAAGCTAAACGAGCTTTTCACTAATGCAAATTTTGAAACCCTAGAATCCAAATTAACTAATGAAAAATGCAATGCAATGTTAATGCAAGCTAAATCTAGGATGTAAATGCACTCCAAATCAGAATTATGATGTTCAAAATTCAAGTTAACCAAAATGTGGAAACTGGAAATGGATGCTTCACTTGTTCACAAAATGGATACAAGGAGAGGTATCTCATTTCACAATATTCACATTCAAGGACACCTTAGAGATCTCAACCCAATGAGGGATGTGAGAGATATGACTGTAAGGTATCCATGGAGATGATTGATACAAGAAAGGGAGTTCACCACTAAGTGTAAACTTGGAAAATACAAAATGTTTGAAAACACAGTGTGATATGCAAAAGGACCTAAAAATACAAGTAGAATGTAACAAAAAATATGAAATTGGAAATGTGCACCTCAAAACTTTCTAGAGATGGAATGGAGCTCTAGAATATTAAAAATCCACTATTGATGCTAACTAGAATTCATACGCCAAGCTAGGTGAATCAATCTAGTTTCAGGAAAACTGTGCCAAAATAGGTTTTAGACAAATGGGTACTCAAATCTATAAAAATATTGTTTAGGCTTGGGTAGTGGGACTCATTTTCCAATAGTGGTGAATCAGTTCACTTGTAGATTTCTAGAAATTCATAACTAGATTTTGTAGCTCTCAATCTGCTCCACTATTCTTGATATAGATCTAGGTTCAAAACTCCAAAATTCATCCTATAGACCTTCTCCAAAGCTTTCTTGCAACTTTAACAACTTTGAATTGATTTGAAAACTTGATAACCACTTTTCCAATCTTGCTCATTGATAAATATGTAACCTAGACCAATGCCTTGTAATAAAGTGTTGCAAACATGTAAGTGATGGCTCCAATGGTTGCGGACTTGGAATCTTGGTTGATGTTGATGTAATGATTTCTTGAGTCACACAATCCTACATCAAAAATGTTATCTCTAAAACAACATGATGCAAACAATCTTGGACATGATGAAAGACACTTCAAGAAGCTCTTGAAAGCTTGAAAATTTTCCCTTAAAATGCCTTGAAAGCTCTTATGAATGCTCAAATTCTCTTGTGAAATATATGCATGAATACTTGTTGAATGCTTCATTAGGTAGGATGAAATGAGAGAAAGAACCTTGTATTTATACTCAATTATGCAATAATTCTAGTAATTACAACACTACAGGCCGACCTTAGATCTTGGACAATAAAAACCCAATAGAATTTTGAATTAAATTTTAATTTTGACTTAAAGGGACTCATTCACCACCTTGGATGAATGGGTCACACGTAAGGGGACTCATTCACCTAGAATTGTGAATGAGTCCCACCATAGGAATTTAAGGTGGGTTTCAAGATTTTGATGCTTTAAATTATATTTGTCAAGAATATTCTCAAAAATACACATAATTAAGACCTATGGATGCAAAGTAGGGAAAATTAAAGCATAATAAAGCCCAATTATTAATGACAAGCATAGGAAAGTATGAAAGTGTGTTACAAAACTTTACAAATCTTTAAAGTAAGGCTTGGTAAATGATGAAAAGAGGTTCTTTAGGTGAAATACATTAAGAAGGCCCTAGAAAAGTGTGAAAGTATGCTACAACACTTAGGTAAGGCACCATTTGAAATTTTTTAGTTCACAAGGGCCCAAGATCTAATGTGAATGTGTTATCCACATTACAATATTAAATCAAGGAAATATTAAGCCAAAATCACAATGAGGGACCAAATGAGTCAGAAAAAGTAGAAGGGCTACTTTTTCAATATTAAATCAAGGAAATATAAGGCCAAAATCACAAGGAGGGCATAAATGAGTCAGAAAAAGTAGAAGGGTTACTTTTTCGGTGACCATACATACTAACCAAAATTATTAATTATGATTGGTTACTTGATATATGTTGGGATTATCCTTCGAAAGATGCATTAATTAAGGCTTGTGGATGCACAATAAGGCCAATTAAAGCATAAAGAAGCCAAATTAATTAATAAAACCATAGATTAGTGTGAAAGTGTGAGAAAACACTTTATAACTCCCTAAATAAGCCAAAAATAAGTCCATTTAGTTCATAAGGGCCCAAACAAGTGTGAAATTATAAAGGGATACATTTTTGTCCACTACATTTAGCCCCCACTTTAGTGAGAGGAGGAACTTGCTTCAAACTCACACTAAAGTAGATGAAATACACATCAAGAGGGGTCCAAATGTACCAATGCTAGTAAGATAGGACAAGAACGACTAAGAGGGTTGAGCAAGCTCCTAGGATCAAGATCCCATGGAAAACCAACATAGGAACAATAGAAAAACATATGAAAATAATGTATGAAGAAACAACAAGGCACAAGAATAAAATGCCAAAGACAAGAAGAAAGAAAAAAAAAACAAAGGGGGTGGATGGATCAACCTTTGACAATTTTTCTGACACATTGTGGATTAGATCTAAGTTGTTTGTCAAAAAATTCACTCACATTGAGGAAATGAAAATTTATGTTGTGCGCTAGGTGAGTATTCAAATCCATGGGTGATACAGATACGCTCACAGCTACTATGCACACACAAGAAAGTTTCTATGGGAAAGTCATGCCTAAGTTCAGCTCCCATGCGTAGAACTATACCAAAGCTATACCTCCTAATAACCTTGATAAGGCACCACACAAAAATGAACTTCAAGCTCCATGAGGCAAGAAAAGCTTTGTATGCTTGAAAATCATGAAAAAAAAAGATGGATCCAAAAGCAAGCAAAGTGTATTATTCAAGGTGGCCATATAACTAAAATTGAGAAATAGTGTAAGGTATTAATTAAGGGAACATCATGCCTAATGTCTCAAAGAGAGGACCGATCAAATAATACAAGATTAAAAACTTAGGGGATGTAGTGTGTCGCATCAATTCAATAAGAGAGATCATGCTCTTGAAGGAAAACACACCTAATTTTTCCACAAAGTGAGAGAAACATCGCATGAAGTAAGAAGACTACACAATGAAACATGAAAAATGCAAGAGAATAATGTCAATGTATGCCCCCACTTTAAAGAAATTGCTAAATACCATGTTGTGAGAAATTAATTTAAAGTAGAAAATGATAAATGCTAACAATAAATAGGGAATGAGAGCTTATTTGGAAAGTCCTATGCCAAGTCATATATTTCCAAATAAAATTACGTCATGAAAGGTGGAGGGGTTTCCCCCAAAGTGAAATCTCAAAATCACATAAGGGGATTCAGTATTAGTATGTCTTTGCTACAATAATTTTAGAGAGCTTGGAACTGTCAGCATTCTCCAAATACTCATAGAACTGGAAGAATGACACAAAGAGAGTGAAAAAAAGGAAAATCCTTTTGTTGGCCCTCATACTTGTTACCCTTGATGTAAAAGACACACAAAGGCACTTGATGGATATTTGACAGGAATATAGAAATTTTAGTCAGTATGACAATGCATTATAAAGTTTATGGATGACATATTCTCTTCATTTGTGACATGTTTGGTTTTAGTATGACAATGCATGATGCCATTGGCAATAATATAACAGTGGCTGGTTTGGTTTGTTACAATGACAACTTGGTTGGCTTCTTCAATCACTATTACAATAACTTATGTGATTAGCAAAGTTTCATCTTTGATGGAAAAAACAATAGCATTTGTGTTTTGGAATTATGTCAAATATGGTAAGGTGAAAGGTGAAAGGTCTATATAAGCATCATATTATGTTTGTTGATTTCACAAGATTTGTTTCTAACAAGTATTGAGATTATCTTTATAAGAAGATTATGGTTCACACTACCTTGTGCGGAAATGTGAAAAATACACATCATTATGTTTGATTTTATGGCATATACATGGTTTTTTATTTCTAAAGGCATATTATTTTTGAATACATTATTACAATTTAATATTTCTTTACAAAAGAAATACTTATGAACAGCTAGGCATATTAATGAGGATAGCTTGTGTGGTCGATAAGGAACATGTTGAGTTTAGTATTTGACACATGACAAATGTTTAGAAGGCATAAAATTCTCAGATACATTTTGTAAAAGAAATACATTTCTTTGTGAAATCATTATTTGGAGTGCTCACTTAGGGCATGTATAACTAAGGGTTACATTTAAATGATGATGTTGGAGGTATTTGAAGTGACAATGCTCAGCTTCAAGTGGTTTAACAGTGGAAGAAAAATGGGAAATAAAATCCCATCGATAACATTCATACCTTATGGCATTAAAGGAATATCTTAAAGTTATGGTGCTCATTTTTTATTTCATTTTATAAAGTTTAGCTCACAAGCTCGAGCTAGGGCATGCTTTCTAAGAACTTTAGGGTTTCTATCCATTTGAACAAGATTTGGTGATGGTTTGATAGGATGAAGGGAATATGAGCAAATAAATCAACAGGAAGCTCTATTAATAGGTGTCATTTCTCCTCAGTTTATTGAGGTGAAAAAATTAGTTTGATTTTTAATTCTCTATTAATATCTGTCAGTCTTTTAAAGTTTTGTATGTGAAAATATTGCATAGATTTTTTTGCCATATGTCAGCTATATATTTGGTTCTAGATACTCTTGTGTTCTTCAGTCTTTGAATAGGTTTTTGTAACAAGTTTTTGTTCAAAATTTATTAATTTTGATTTCTCGAGTTAGTGAAAAATGAGTTTTTTTCTTGGAACTGAATCTTTAACCCTAGTCAAGGGTTTTGTGAATCTTTTGTACCCATGGTTCGTTCCTTGTAGAAAGGAATATGTAACCTCTAGTTTTCAAATGAAGGGTGTTGGTTGGTTAAACCTTGTCAAAAGGTTCTTGATATAATGTAACTGTATTCTTTTCTCGTCCTTGTTGGTGTCAGGTTAAGCTCGGGTCACATTGTTCTTTAAATTTCTATATGAACATATGTTAGAGGTGGCTAAGTAAAGAGTCTCTCTGTGTATGAGCAATTTTGAAGACAATTAATAGGTTACATGTGGCATTATTTGAAAGGAAATTTACAACAGTTACCATTCTTGGAATGTTTATATAAACAATGATTTATCACTGTTTAATGTTCGGTGTTTTTTTACAAAGTTAACATGTTGAATGTGAAAACAAAATTCTAAAATTAAAGTTTTGCAAACATGATACAAAAAAAATTGTATCACTAATATATTTTGTATTTTAGAGATTCCAAAAACATGAATCTTTAAGATATTAAATGTATTAGATTGAAAGTGAAATATGATTTGTAGAGAAATAGAGTGATCCTCTGTAGTTAATGATTTTATTCAAAAGTGTATAGTGAAGTTAAAATGATCAAGTCAATGAGACATATTGATCATTGCCAGTGATGCACATTTAATGTCAGTGAGACACATTGCTAGTGAGGCATTGGTTTTGTTTTTCCAGTGAGTCATACTATAACTAGTAAGGTTTATTAAGCCAGTGAGGAAATTTTACAAGTGGTTTTTCTACCCCAGGAGGGTTTTCCACTTAGGAATTTCACTGTGTATGGTTCTCTTTCTGGTTTCATTTTTGATCTTACTATTTCACAGTTATAGATTTCTGCACTGACATTTATGTGATTAAAATCAGCAAATCAGTTTGGTTCACATGTTAATTTTTGAAACACAATTCTTTTGTTCTCAAAAGGTTTAAAAGGGGTTTTAAAAGTTATCAAGTTGAATTAATTTTCCTAGATATTGATTCACCCCCCCTCTTAGTCTCTCATGTACTCCAACACCTTTTAGGTTAACATGGAAGAGACCTAAATGTCTCGACGCCTTGTATCATCCCCAAAAGGAAAACACAAGAGAAATGAAAAGATAAAGGAGAATGATTTTGGGTCAACATGGAAGAGACATAGATGTCTCAATGCCTTGCATCATCCCCAAAAGGAAAACAAAAGAAAAATGAAAAGGTAAAATTTTTATGACATATAGAAGAATGTAGATACAAATAGAGGAATTTCACAAAGAGAGAGAGAGACATCAAACAAAACCGTACGAGGGATCACATTACGCACATGCAATCACACAAAAAATATAGCAAAATACTAGTAAGGCACATGCAATTCAACCTATTAGCTGGTCATCCACATCTCAATCATGTTCATGTTGTATATAGAAGGAAAAAACTAACCAAAGGGAAAATTGAAAGTGTGGAACTAGGATCATCACCAAGTTCAACACTCTTCTTAGGGGAATTGTAATTTAGGCTCATAAAAGAGGAAAGAAATGTATTCAATTCATAATGCACTTCCTCATCAATTTTAGCAATCTCACCATCATCATGCAAGTTAATCACAATGGGAGGTCAAATTATAATATCTAAAGAAGGCTTTAGCTCATGTTGTAGTATAGGATCTTTTTGTTGCGGTGAAGAGGGAGACTCATCATGTATTTCTTTAGTCATGTTTGGATGTTTAGTTTATTTTTTGTTTTCTTTGTTTAACCTTCGAGCAAGAGCACGACGTCTACACCTACGTTCTCTATCATTTTTGTATCTTTTAGTACGATTTTCAAGTTGCATTTGTGTAGGAGAGGTTTTATCGACCATAAGTTTCTTGTCTTCCCTAAGGGGAGGAACAAAAGGAGACATAGTAGGTTGTTCAACCACTTTCTCTTTATCTTTGTAAACTTGTTTTATCTTAAGAGGCATGACATGATTGTTTTTGTTATCTCTTGGTCATTTATAGGAGATTGGCAAAGGATTTGTCTTAGGTTGGTCTTGGTTATTTGGAAGATCTTTAGGTTCAATCATGTTTTTGTCAAGGATGGTCTAGGCTCAATCATAGGCTAAGGCATGTTTCTAAGGGATTTTTTTTCTATGTATTTTTCCTTAAAATTTTGATAGGATTTGAAAAAGAAGTCCTCATGAGGTTTAATAGGTTTAATAGGCTTAGGCCAAATGAGATCCAATGAAAAGTTTCCATGGGAAGATAGAGGATTAAAGCTACTATTGTGCACCTAGTAAATATCTCATTTTCAAAGGGAAACTTTAAGAATTTATGCACAACCGATGGGATGGCTTCCATGTAGCATTTCCATGGATAACCATGCTTCACACGGAATTCGTTTGCATTGAGATGTTCAAGAATGAGACATCTAACTTTTTTAGTCTGACTTGTAAAGGAAGGGTGATGGATTTGATCGTAGGGAAAGCAAAACCATTATGCATATTTATCCATGCTTTTGGTTTATCATATATTTATTGATAGAGTTCGTGCACAAGTAATAATTATTTAGTGATTATATTCTCTCCATAGATGGGATCAATTAATATCTCATTAGTGGGCTTATCATTGATTCCACTGGATATGTAAAGAGGACCATCTAGTGCATTTCTAATTATATCTTTGCATGAGAAAGCAATGTCAAGGGTATTTTTAGTTCAACCCTTACAAGGTTGAGTTTTGAAATCAATCAGTATGTGCAGGATCATGATGGGCGAAAAAGTGGCGATATGATGGGTATGTGTAGGGTAGTGGCTTACAACTTTTTTTAACCCAAAATTGATGAAATGAAAAGGGTTTTTAAAGGAGATTCTCAGCTTTCCACCAATATAAATTATGCTTTACTTTGAATTTAATAAATAATTATTATTCATTTTCTATTTAAATTATGATGAAATTCCTAATTGATAGGCTAATTGAAAAACATCTATAGATTTCAAAAGGTATCACATTTTTTGAATCTAAAACATGTCACATTCTATGCTTTGCATAGTATAGGATTATAAAAAAATTAATTTCATGAAGTTTTGACCAAGTTAAGGTGGTCAAACATACAGTTTTTATATCTTTTAAAATTTGTAATAAAAATTCATAATTAATTATTTACTTGGAAAAAATAACAAAAAAAAAATGCATCACATCAGGACATGAGTCCTTTACTTATATCTAAAATATTATAAAAAAATATTATCATTTTATTGTGGTTAGGGTGGTCAGACATACACCTAGTTCTTAGTTTTTCCCTAAAATTTAAGTACTAATACATTGAAATTTCAAATTTTCACCAAATAGATTTTTTTTTTCAAAAATAAACCTAGTAGTTTAGAGACTACATTAATTTTGATATAGATTCTATTTTTTGCATATTTTTGAAATAATATAGATAACTTATTCAAATTTTTACATCAAGTTACCTAACTCTAATTTTTCTGAATTTTTTGCCACTTAATGGCCCGTTTTTTCCATTATGATCCTACACATACCCTAATGCAACCAAACCATCGATAGGATGTTGTTCAATTGTATCCATAGGACCTTATTTATCATTATCCATGTTGTCATCATCTATGTCAACATTCATCACATCATTATTTTTAGTTTCACTAGCTTTGACAAATGAAATGTTATTATTCAACATAGGGTTGATAAAGATTTGTAAGTTTTGGTTGGGAGGGGAAATGGATTTATTTCCTTGATCATTAACATCTCTAATTTAAAGTTGACTAGAATCAATGAGGTCTTGCACAAGATGTTTAAGATGCTTACAATTTTCCATATCATGTCCATTTTATTGGTGATAATCGAAATAAGCATTTGATATAAAGTTTGGAGGTAAATGCTTATTAGGATAAAGAGTTTTAACGAGAGGAAAAGTGATCATTTTCTATTATAAAAGTTGTGACATTGTGTTATCAAGGGTATCAGGTAAGGGAGTGAAATTTCTAGCTGGATCCCTAAATGTGAAAGGAGTTGTCTTCCTTATATCAGCCACTTGGGTATCAATATGTTGATTTGTTTGTTGATGGGGATTAAGTTGAAGGAAGCCTTTTTTTTTTCTTTCTAAAAGCTTGATAATTACTTTGATTTGCAGATTCAAATTTTTTAGGTCGATTAGAGGTGGGTTTTGTGTCATGACTACTAAGTGTATGAAGGAAGGAAACTTCATCATGGTAGGCTTATCTTTGATATTAGTTTGCAAATTCTGAATGAACATCCATTGAAGCTGAGGATTGAGAATATTAATGTAGATTTGGGAATAAAGAGATTGGTAGCGAGAAATGAAGTTAGTAACTTTTTCAACATATTTTTTCTTACATCTCATCAAAACGACTAAGGTCATCTTTGGGGTCATGTGGACTTGGAAATGGATTATAAAGCACTCAAAAATTTCATTGAATGAATGAATTTAGTTATTCAGTAATGAGGAATGTTGATGGGTGTTTTAGCACTTCCTCAACACAAGTAGTACATAGGTGCACTACCTCCCTTGAAAGGAAATCTCCAAAAACAAGTTTTTGAAATATACCCCAAGGTCTCTCAGGTGTCAGGTCATGACTTGCTTGGAATATCTCAATTGTTTTAATGTGATCTTGCTAGTAATCACATGGAAGACTTACATGAGTTAAGTTGGAGGAGAATCAGATCTTCCAATGGAGTTCTTAAGATGGGAAAGTTGATACACAATTACTGTAGGTTCAAACAATAGTCTAGAACTCCTATTTCAACTTCATATTTGGATTTACAATGTGCAATGAACCTTGTTCAAATTCACTTCTAAAAAAAAGGAAAAGGGGCAGGGAAGAGAGGGAGTTCCTAGACCTAAAACTAGCAATGAGCAGTAATAATGGAAGACCCTACTATAGACAACCTTCCTAAAACTGAATTCCACTTAACCAGATTACTTCACAGTCTCAAGAAACTAGTGCAAGCTTCTAAGGACTGTAGATATTCAACCATTCATTCACCATTATCATGAATAAAAGATATAAATTTAGTGTAACTTTCAATTTATGCCCAGACTAAATTTACACAACTATTTACCATCAATAAACAACAAAAAGTATGGACAAGGAAGGTTGCCAACAAATAACAAAATTCTTCAGTATCAATGCACAACATTAACTAACCTACTAAAGCACGCTAAAACATATAGAACAACAAAGTTAATCTACTCAAATTCACTAAGAGAAGAAGAATCATGAAACATGCAAAGGAACTCAATAATCCACCAAATTCAATGAATTTCTATTAAAATTCTAGCTGCATGTCATTACAACAACTCAACTCTCTCTTGAAAATGAGAGGAGACCCCCTATTTATAGTTTCCAAAAATAAAAATGAATGGCCAAGATTCACTATAAATTAGGGTTTCACCTACCCCCAAATATATTACAATTTAATTACATCTTTGTCATGTAGCTTATTTTTTCCTCTAGTGAGCAACACTGTAGCTCATTTGTCTTCTAGTTGATTTCCTTTTTTCGTAGCTACTTGGTGAGGAACTCATCATCGATCACAAGATCTCCTTCATTTTTCTTGATGGTGACATATTCCACAAAATTTGTAATCAATACCTGGAGCTTGTTCTACTCTTATATATCTAGCTGGATCACTTGGAAATTTAATTTCCTTGATTTGCTCATAATTTCATCCCAGTCTTTGTCACATTTATGCATTTTCTTTACTAATTTCTTAGATTGAGAAAAATCTCATATATAAAATCCCATGAAATCAACCATCACTGTTGAACCATCGATTTTCAGTCCCTAAGTGCAACTCTAACTCTTCTAGGGCTTTTCACCTAAAAGGAGAGAAGTAGGGACTCAAAAATGCAGGAAGTTCATTCAATTAATGTTATGTGTGATGTTGTTATTACTAAATGAAGTAATATAAATGTGATTAACTCATTTAAATGGATTAAAATGAATGCAAGAGTGCAATTTAAGTTATGTTTGAAAACACACTATGATATGCAAAAAATGAAGAAAATGGAAGAAATATGCAGAATAGAAAGATAAGAGGAGAATATGATGAAATGTGATGAATCTAGAGTATTATGGATGCTGGTGAATTTCACTAATTTTTCACAGTGGGACTCATTCACCCAGGGTGGCGAATTAGTCCTCCTCTTGATGAAAAACTGCCAGGAGCTGGTTTCTGACAGTCGAGATCTAAAATCTGACAAAACTCAAGTTTCTAGTCCTAAGGTAGGACTCATTCACCATAGGTGGTGAATTATTTCTCTCCTAAATTTTGGAAAAACCAGGAGACAACTTTGCAACACTAGATCTGGAAATGTCTTCTTGTTAGGTTGTCGAAGTCAAATCTGTATAAAATGGTCAAATAACTCTCTCCAAGATTTAATTTAACTTATGTTGACTTGAAGCACTTGGTTGACATGAAAATCAATCTTCAAGTCTGAATTAATGTCAATGGATGCTTCAAAGTACTTTGAATGTTGCTTTAATTGATGTTGTAGAATGCTTGAATGCTTAGATGTGTGAAGGAGATTGCATGAATGAATGAGGAGATGTAAAATGAGATGAAAAATTCATATTTATAAAATCTTGTGTCATATTTTACCATTCATACCTCATCATAGGTTGACATCAAGTTATTTTTAATAAAACCCCGAAAAAAAATTTGAAATATTTTGAATTTGGGGCCAAGGGGGACTCATTTTCCACCCATGGCGAAGGGTCCCACTTAGGACCTAAAAACAAGTGTCAAAAAATGTGTTTCATTTAATGTTTGATGAGATAATATCCAAAAATACACTTAATTAAAGCATATGAGGGCATAGAGGGGTCAATTAAGTCATAAGAAGAGATGAATAGTGAATTTGTGCCTAGGAAAGTGTGAAATCTTATTACAAGACTTTACAACACTTCAAAATAGGACTTGATGATGTGTTAAAAGATGATTTTTAGGTGAATTGTAATTAATAGAGTCTAGAAGAATGTAGAAATGTCTTACAACACTTAACAAAATCTTCACAAGACATCAGTATTTGAATTTTAGTACCTAAATATGTATTTTCAAGCCATGTGGCAAGATAACTCAAGGAAAAACATATCAAATACCATGAAACAAGACCTAAAAGGCCATGAAAATGACAAGGGGTCATTTTTCTATGGCACATTTAGCCCCCACTTTATTGAGAGAATGAACCTGCTTCAAACTCACACTAAAGTAGCCATGAACATTAAGAATAGGGTTCAAATGCACTTATGTTAGCAAGATGGAATAAAAAAGTCAAGAGAGATGATCAAGCCCCTAGGATGAAGATCCCATGGAAAAATAAGCATAAGAACAAAGGAACACACAAGTGTTGAGATGAATTGAATGAAGCTTCGATCACTAATCCAACTAGTTGTGGATAAAATCTAGGCTAAAAGAGAATGTGTACTCACTCTAGGGCCACAAAACTAGTTGTCCACAGGGTGAGAACCCCAAAAAGAAGTAAGATACATATGCTAGTTGGTATGCACTCACAAACAACACAAAAGTGGCTAGGGGAAAAGTCATGTTGCTAGGTGGGCTTCTCACACAACCATGTTAAAGTTATGCCCTTTGATAACTTTAACAAGGCACCACAAAGCAAAAGAAATTGTGAATGTTAAAACAATATGGCACTACAGGCATGCAAGTTATGTTGTGCAAGGTGGCCAAAAAATATAAAATCAAAAAGTGTAATTTGTGAAGGAATATTCAAAGGAGTCTTGTTCAGTTTATGCAAGGTTAGTAACTTAAGGAACATTTTTTCTAATGTCTCCAAGAGAGGACCAATCATAGAATAGTATATTCAAAACTTTTGGGATGCAATGTGTCACATCAAACCACCAAGAGGAATGTAATATGTTGGGATAGATCACACTTATGAAGGACATCGCACCCAATGTCATCCACAAAGTAACAAACACATCACGAAAATGACAAGGCTACACTAGGAACCAAGAATGCAAATGAATTATGGTAATGCATGCCCCCCACTTTAAAGGAATTGCTACACATCATTCTATGAGAAATTAGTTGAAAGTAGAGACGAAAAGAAAGTAAGACACAAGAACCAACTCGGAAAGGCTATGCCAAGTCATATGTTTTGAAAGTAGGCTTCATCATGTCAAGGAGAAACAAAGAAAGGGAGTTGCCCCACAAGAAAGAAATCACAACAAACACATAAGGGATCTATGGATTTGGAGTCAATATGTTCGTTACCACAATTTTTTTGCAAAAGAGCTCAGAATTATCATCATCCCCCAAATACACATAGAACTGGAAGAATGACACAAAGAGAGCGAAAATAAAGGAAAAATAAAGTTCGTTTGAGTCAACATGGAAGAGACATTGTAGTCTCAATGCTTTGCATCATCCCCAAAAGGAAAACACAAGTGAAAAGAAAATGAAAAGGAAAAATATTTTGAGTCAACATGAAGGAGACATTTCGGTCTCAATGCTTTGCATCATCCTCAAAAGGAAAACACAAAACAAAAAGTGAAGAAAAGGACCTTTTGGGTCAACATGGAAGAGACATAGGGCATCTCTATGCTTTGTGTCATCCCCAAACGGAAAACACAAAAAAAAAAGAGAGAAAAAGACAAGGACCTTTTGGGTCAACATGGAAGAGACATAGGGCATATCTACACTTTGCGTCATCCCCAAATGGAAAACAAAAAACAAAAGAAAAGATAAAAGGACAAACGATTGGAAGAATTGTGGTATGATAGAAGAAGGATATAAAGAAGGGAAACATAAAACACACACCACACACATAAAGGAAACAAGTAATGTAAGTGTAAGTCAACCATTAACACAGTTATTGGTTTCTCAATCTTAAAAAGGTAAGTGGAAAATGAATAACATTGTTAAGAGACAAAGTCAAGTGCATTACAAGGATAAAGGATAACAACTACTTGTATCACATAGAAAGGGGAAAACAAGTATGAACTGAAGGTGATGAGGAATAGGATTATGCGATAGTGAGAATGAAAAATCCTTCAACCATGGCATGATAAGGTAAATGTATTTTAGGGGATAATAGGAAAGCAATTAGTATTAGTGAAGTGATACTTATCTAGTATCTCATTCAATGTTTGACATACTTATGTTCGATGTCCAATAATACGATGATATTTGCAATATGGTATGTGGGAATCATCAAGACAAATAACCAACCTATTTGAAGGTGGTAAGAGTATAATACCTTTGTTTAAAAGCAGCTAAAGTCTCCTTTCACATTCAGGTGGAGAATGTGTAGGAAACTTTAGCTTCTTCAATTTGTATGGTCATTTTCATTTGCTAGGTTCACCTTTTTCATGAATAGAGGTAGGAAGAGGACCCACTGGGATCCTAATATCTTGGGAATCATGTGGAAAGAGAATGTTCAAGTTAGGAGGAGGATTCAAGATCACTGTACTAGCATCCCGAAGTCTCCTTGGTTGAAGAGGATGTCTATCAGGATGAGAAGGATCTTGATAACCTAGTCTAGCTATGTTTGCTTTAGTTGGGTTTTGTTCCATAAACTAATGGATGTCATGTTCATGTTTCATGTCATAACCTTGTTTACTCAAGATAATGAAACCATTACCATATGTTGTTTTGAGATTTATGGAGGTGTTTGTGACTGTATGATCATAAAAGGGATTTGAATGTGTTTGGTTATGGGAACTAGATCCTCATGAGGGAGAGAAACCATAGGTCCATCATTAATTTCAGGATGTAAATATGAAAAGTGACCAGGAGGTGCAATAGGTGGAAGATCTTGTGACTTCATGGAGGGATAAAAGGCTGCCTTGGCTTCTAAGTTATTAAAGCAATCATTGTAGAACTGGTTCATGCTAACATTATCTTCTCCAATGATGTCTACATCACAAGGAGGATAATCATGAAGAGTTGAAAGAGCATGATGTATTTCAATATCATTAGGATCACAACCAAAGGCATAGTTGGGCATGTCTACCAATGAATTTAATGAATTCAAAAACTTATTGAAAGAAAATGCCATGATGTAAATAAACTAATATGCAATAAATGAGTATTAACAAAGATTTAGGAAATGCAAACAGAAGGTAGGAACAGTAAACTGAAATTTAGAAAAAAAATTCCAAAAAGATGTGTGAAATGCTATCTAAAATGAAAAGAGGGATTGATTCACCCTGGGTGGTGAATGAGTCCTAGTATGCGATTTTTTTTTTGTATTTTTCAAAAATTTGAGGATGATTTAAATGTTCTACAAAATGTAAGTACAGATGCAGAGTGCAGATTTTTTTTTGGATTTTTCAATGAGATGCAATGCAAAAATGAAATCTAAATGATCGTTTCACTAATGCAATATGAAAGTCCTAAAATGCAATAACAAAACAATGACCTAATTGAATGCTAATGAAAATGCAAACTAGGATGCAATATGAGAATGAAATAAGAAATTTAAAGTGTTCAAACTTCAGGTTCACCAAAATGAACCATCGATTTTCAATCCCTAAGTGCAACTCTAACTCTTCTAGGGTTTTTCACCTAAAAGGAGAGAAGTAGAGACTCAAAAATGTGGGAGGTTCATTCAATTAATGTTATGTGTGATTTTTTTATTCCTAAATGAAGTAATATAAATGCAATTAACTTATTTAAATGGATTAAAATGAATGCAAGAGTGCAATTTAAGCTATGTTTGAAAACACATTGTGTTATGTAGGAAATGAAGAAAATGGAAGAAATATGTAGAATAGAAAGAGAAGAGAAGAATCTGAGTGCACTTGGATGAAATTTGATGAATCTAGAGTATTTTGGATGCTGGTGAATTTCACTAATTTTTCACAGTGGGACTCATTTTTCCAAGGTGGCGAATTAGTCCTCTTGATGAAAAATTGTCGGGAGCTAGTTTCTGACAGTCGAGATCTTAAATCTAACAAAAATTAAGTTCCTAGTCCTAAGTTTGGACTCATTCACCACAGGTAGTGAATCAGTCCTCTCCAAAATTTCTAAAAAACTAGGAGACAACTTTGCAACACTAGATCTGGAAATGTCTGCTTGTGAGGTTACTAAAGTCAAATCTGTAGAAAATGGTCAAATAACTCTCTCCAAGCTTGAATTTGACTTATGTTGACTTGAATCACTTGGTTGACATGAAAATAAATCATCAACAACTAATAAACTATCAAATCTACAAACAAAGAGCTGCAAACAAACATGCAATAGGGGGAAAATGATTAGGGTTAGTGAATAGGGGTTTGCCTTGGTCAAACACCACTTTTAGTAATTAAACCCTTGAAAATATAATGAAATGAAAGAGAATAATGAATACATAACATGCAAATGTAAATACTCATCAAACATTTGATCTTGCAAGTCTGAAGTAATGTTAATGGATGCATCAAATTACTTTGAATGGTTCTTTAATTAATGTTGTAGAATGCTTGAATGCTTAGATGTGTGAATGATATTGCATGAATGAATGAGGAATGCAAAATGAGATGAAAAATTCCTATTTATACAATCTTGTGTCATAGTTTACCGTTCATACCTCATCACAGGCCGACATCAAGTGATATTTAATAAAATCCCAAAAAGAAATTTGAAATATTTTGAATTTGGGGCCAAGGGGGATTCATTCACCACCCATGGCGAATGGGTCCCACCTAGGACCTAAAAACAAGTGTCAAGAAACATGTTTCATTTAATGTTGTTTGTTGGGATAATATCCAAAAATACACTCAATTAAAGCATATGAGGGCATAAAGGGGGTTAATTAAGTCATAAGAAGAGATAAATAGTGAAGTTATTCCTAGGAAAGTGTGAAATCTTATTACACGACTTTACAATAGTTCAAAATAGGACTTGATGATATGTCAAAAGATTATTTTTAGGTGAATTGTAATTAATAGAGTCTAGAAGAATGTAGATATGTCTTACAAAACTTTACAACATCTTCACAAGACATTATTTGAATTTTAGTTCCTAAATATGCATGTTCAAGTCATGTCGCAACATAAAATAAAGGAAAAACATATCAAATACCATGAAACAAGACCTAAAATGCCATGAAAATGACAAGGGACAATTTTTCTATGGAACAAATGCATCTGCGGTCCTATTGTCCATTTTCTTGTGGAAGTATTGATTTAATTTCTCTAGGTCTAGCTCACTGGAAGGCACATCAAGATCTGTCATCAATCTTAGATATTCTCCACTGTCTATCCTAATTTCCTTAACCCAGTCAATATCCAACTCCACTTCATGGAGCACCCATTCCAACACTTCCTTTATGTGATCTAAGCCTAGCTTCCATGTCTCTATGAGCCAATGGTCACCCCTTACTAGAGCAAACTCCTTTTCCCAGGATTTATCAGGTATCTTGAGAATGGCCTCAAGCTTGGGATACATAATCCTATACAACATAGGGAAGTCAGTGCAAAACTTCTTTATTCCCTCGAGTATCTTTTTCACCTCTCGAAACTTGTTGGTTGTCCTGATAGCATGGCCTATGCCAATATTTTCATTGTAGAGGACCCCCCAAAACCAATCATCAATGGCTTTTATCCAATTCTTTCTTTTCTCCAACTGGTCAATGTGGTCCTTGGACAATAGTAGAGGCGATGTTGAAGATGACATGGTAGGGAGCTCTTTGACTAATGACCATTATTGGATGTATTATGTTAAGCCAACCACTTTTTCCTTCAACTCCTTAGAAATCTTATGTTTGTGCATTTGGTGCACAATGGTGGCAATAGATCCTTGCAGATGGTCAATCTTTTGCTCTCTCATGGCCATTCCTAGATCAAGGGTGGAGACATTGTAGCTTACTTCTTCTCCCACAGCTAGAGTGGCTATTTGTAAAGGTTTACATCCAGATACAACATTGTCAGCTAAGATCTAACTTTTGGCTACTTCTCTTTCTTCATGCTTATTTAGGCTCGAGCCAAGATTGCCTCCAGCCTTGCCCTCAAATCCTTTGGGGTTGGGGTTTTCTTTTCTAGCTATTTCTTTAGCCATTCTAGCATCTGATATTATCCTTTCAGTGATTCATGATCACCTTCTTCTTCATGGGCATGTTGGATTCCAATTTCTTTGTTTCCTGGAGCCTCTTGTTCTATATTTTCTCCTTCTTCCTCATCAAATTCCTGGACGAAAAAATTTCCTTTCTCAGGGACTCAACAACTGCACGCTCATTGGGGTTTTCTTCCCCTTCAGTGGATTTCTCTTCTTCTTCTTGGTCATGCCTATGTTCTTCATGATGTTCCATTTCTGGGCTCTTTTGGGCTTCAATCTATTCCTCGGGTTTATCTTCTTCTTTCTTTTCCACTTCTTCATGTCAAGATGATACCTCTTCATCATGTTTGAGGCCTTCTTCTTTCTCTTTTGATAGAGGCATCTCCTTATCTTGCTTGGGGCTCTTATTTTTTTCCCCAATTGGAGGCCCAATGTCCTCCTCCATTTCCTCTTTTGTGTTCTTCTCCTAGTCAGAAGGATTCTTTTCCACTTCTTCTCCAAAATTCTTGAGTTGTTGAGGCAACTCCTCCTTGAGGCCCAGGTCAAAAGTTTCCACAATATATTTGGTACCTGGCTCCTCAATGTCTTCCTTAGATGTTTGGGTTTCTCCCTCCTCTCCCTCACACACCACTTTATCAATTACTAGGTGCTGGTACTATGGATGCTCGTGATAGTCATCCGCTTCTTCTTCCATTTCTTTTGTTTCTTCTCTTTCTTTCCACTCCAATTCTTTTGATATTTGCATCGTTGCTATCCTTTCTGGTGGTTTGGAGGAGTGGGGATATTTGCAAAAAATTGTGCAAAGGAAGCTTATATGGTCAGGTTCATTAATACCTTAGATAGCTTCATTGGGATATTCTACATGTCATGAGTGAAGGCCTCTAGCAGTGATAGAGCGGGCATTGGAATTGTTGTTGTAGCTAGTGGAAGTGATGTTGATGAAGACATGGAGGAAGAGGAGAGCATATAGGTAGTTGCAAAGGAGGAGTCTATAACCATGAATTTTGTAGTGGGTGGGGTTGAAGCAAGGTGGACTGAGATATCCACCATGGGTGGAGAAGTAGCAACTACTACCTAAGAAGCATGAAATAGGGCAATAGTGGTGACTACATGAGTAGAGGCAACAGGTGGGGACTTTGGTTATTCGGCCTCTAGTTCTTCTCCTTCATGGAGTGGGTCCTCCTAAATGTTGGGCATCTATGTGAAACTGCTTGATGTCTTTGGCTTCTTGGAGGATTCACCTTCCAAGGATTTTCTTGAGTACAACTTGGGTTTATGCTACCTTTCAGCTATCTCTTTTCTCTTTCTCAACCTAGTGGTAAGATAAGATTTTCAAGTTTCTCCAGTTGAGGCTACAATTGTCCCACTGTCGGTCTCACTTCCTAGTTTGTCTTCAAGTTCTAGTCATTTGGATACTAGGATAACTTGTATGGTTTATTTGAGAAACCTTTGGCTTAGATGTATGTGAATTTAGGGAACTATATGAACAAGAAGTCGAACTAGTGGATACAAGCATTGGCACTATGGGAGACTCTCCTTTGAAAGTCACCCCCAAGTAATCTAATAACATGGCCTATAAAGGCATATTGACTCTACAGTAGTCCCTCTTGAACTTCCTATGCTGAAGCTGAGGGTACCTATCATAGACCTTTAATTCCCTGCATGGAGCCTCATTAGGAGCGCAAAACAAGCCTCTGTATTACATCCAGTCAACCAGTAAATAAACAAGGTATGAAGTCATGTAGAATCATGAAGTCTTCTTCATAACCATGTAAATTGATCATACAAGAAATTAATAATTATTCCTGCCTAGTAGACTTTGGTTTTTCCTCAGAGGATCTCTTCCATGAAATATAACATCCATTCTTGGAAGTAGGAAGCATTTGGAAGGCCCATAACTCTACTCAATAGGGTTACCAAGTCATGGTAATCCTCATAAAAGTCACTATGGAAGAGCTCTTAGGTTACTTTAGCTACACAACCCCTCTTTTCTTTTAACCAATATTGATTGATGATCTTTTTGCACTTGAGGGGGTCTGCATCCCACATCTCCTTGGCATCTTCTTTGGATGTGTCCTCCATCTCTCTGAATGTAGGGATTTGAAAAGCCTTCCCTATTGATTTGGAAGACTAATCATCCAATACATTCCCATATCTATCCACTATTGGTCTAGAATCCTCCTGATATGCCTCCCTGTAGGCCATTACAAGCTTGGGAGAAATGACGGTAGGTGGGAAACCAATAGCCTTGGCCAACCCACTACTTCTAATCTTTCTCGTATTTTATGTTATGGGGATAATCCAAACCCTTTGCTTGAATTCATCAATATCTATGTATCTCATATTTCTATCTGAGACCTCCTTCCAATCTATGGTGACCTTGGAATTGAGGGGTTCCCCCTAGAACTTGTACTTCATTTGATATTTAAGCTCTTTTCCCTAGGGTGCTTTGGCTGACTTCTTTCTCGTATCTTTCTCCACAATCACCTCTGAAGGTCCTACACCTCATTCCATATATCTTGCAGGTGAGAGAGATGTAAGCAAATTCAAGCATGAAAACATGAAGAAACTTAGCCAAAATCCTACAAAATTATGTTACATTATATAGTTCATCATTTGAGAATCCTAACATCTCTTCCAGATTGACATTAACCTATTATTGGAGGAAGTTATTATAAGGCAGGCCCAAGGGTGTAGACTTCCCTGGGTTGATGGACGTTCTGAAGGAAGCTGCAGGAGGGATGACAATCAGGGCACGATGGCCCGCATGTCCCAACTCGCATCAAAGTTTAGGAATTAAGTGAGATCCACCAAGGAGGTTAGTTCATTTAGGCATGTGGGTTGAGATCATTTTGAAGTTTTCAAGGAGTGAAAACCACCTTTTAAGCATACATGATTAGAGGGCAACTTGGCTATTTGGAGCTTCACTATTGAAAATGACACTAGCAAGATGGAATCCAATAGGCAGAATTCTGCCATGCGGGATCCACAGCTATGGAGGATGGCATCACAATGCATTTGGCGTTTAAGTCATCACAAGTTGGAAGGTGCGAGTGGACGTTAGGTCATATCTATTTAGAATGATGAAAGTTAGATGGCGGTCCGGTAGGAGAAACCTGCAACATTGGGTCCACAAGTGCTCAAGGCATCATTCTTTTATCGTCAGACAGTCCAAATGAGATGGGGAGGCCAGGTCCCGTGTAGCAGGCCAATGGGAATCATTTTCTGTTTGGGAATGATAGGACCAAGACAGAGTTCTGCTAGTGGCCGCCCACGGGGAATGACCCGTATAAGGCTTAACACTTGATTGTTTTTGCTTTTTGGGCTTAGACAGACGTGGCAGGCTTGGAACTCATAGTGTTGTAGGCTAGCATGTAAAGGCTGTTTAGAATGGTGGATAGACAACAACAACCCACACAAAAAAGTCTGCAAGGTGATGCTTGCAAGGAAGTGTAAACTTGGTCATTTAGGGTGCAAAGAATCGGTCGGTAGAGGGGAGGTTGGGACCCATTGGTTGGGTGGACACTAAGGTTTCACCATTTCGAGTAGTCATTCATCCATCAATGAAATGTCAACAGAAGTCCACAAAGAATGATCCACATTCTTAGAGTGTTTCTCTTTGCCTTGGATAGCAGAGAGAAGGGTAGAGTCCAACAAGTAGGAAGAAAGGCTATAAAAGTTGTTTGAAACGGTGAAACCCAAATGGAATTCCACAAGTAGAATTTTGTGGGGCTAAGCATGCAATTGAATGACACTTGGAATTTGGTGGGAAATCGATGGGGCAGGGTCTGTGTGTTAGGAGGTCATTGTTGGAGAGTTGTTTAGAATGGTGAAGTTTGAAGGGTGTTGTGGAGGTAGAATCTCATGGAGGCAGACCCAAGAGAGTTGATGGATTGCTTTGTTTAAACATAGGGAATCTAAACCAAGTTTAAGGTGGCCGAGCAGAGGGAGCATCCCACTGGGGCATACCTGATGGGGGAATTTTTCATTTCAAGTTTAAACATGTTTCAAAGGATGGCGACGACGATGACTATGGTGTGAACCCACAAGGAACAGATGCCCTAGTTCAAGAATGACCATGAAGGGGTTGGGTTATGCATGCAGCTTGCAAAGGATTTTCAATGGATTTTAAAATTCCAAGAGGTGTGTTTTGTTCGCCGAGGTCTACTTTAGTTAGTTTTAAAGTTTTCTTTTAAAGATTTAGCAAATTTTCATGATATTTGAAGAAAAACTGAAATGGGCATGTGCTAGATGAACGACCTGCTAATCCTGATGGAGATGAATGAACCAACAGCTAAAAAATTCTTCAAAGCGGTGATGAATCTTAGCGGGCACGACGACGGCGTTGGTGGATGATCTCTAACTCGCTTATGAATAATTGGCAGATGAAAATAATAGCTCAAATTGAGCTATTTATAGATTTTTTGTCATTTAATGCCCCTCGTTAATTATCATACAGAGGAAATCGAGGTTGTTGAATAGTCATTTTAAAAATGTCCACAAGAAGGGTGGAGTCCGTCAGGTAGACAATAGCCAGTAATTAGCTGCGGGGGTTTGACAATGAAAACGACGATCAGAGAGTTGTGTCCCAAATAGAGGAAGGTTGTTGGATGAAGGTCTTTTGGAATAGTTGTAGAGTGAAGGAAACCAGCATGGGGTGGACCAGTTGGGTGGACCCATGCTAGTGGGTATGTGTAGGATTATCATGGAAAAAATAGGCCCTTGAGTGGCAAAAAATTTAGAAAAATCAAAGTTAGGCAACTTGACTTAACTATTTGAATAAGTTCTCTATATTATTTTAAAATTTATGTAAGAATGGAATCTATAGCAAATTGAATGTAGTTTCTAAACTACTAGGTTTATTTAAGAAAATAAATAACTCTATTTGGTGAAAATTTCAAATTTCAATGTAGTAGTACTTCAATTTTAGGGAAAAAATAAGTAGTTGTCTATCTGACCACCCTAACCACAATACAATGATAATATTTTCTTATAATATTTTAGATATAAGTAGAGGACTCATGTCTCGATGTGATGCATATTTTTTTGTAATTTTTTTCCAAGTAAATAATTAATTATGAATTTTTTATTACAACTTTTAAAAAATATAAAACTCGTATGTTTGACCACCTTAACTTGGTTAAAACTTCATGAAATTCATTTTTTTAATCCTATAGTATGCAAAGCATATAATGTGACACATGTTTCGAATTAAAAAAATGTGATATAGTTTAAAAGCTATAGATGTTTTTCAATCAGGCTATGAATCAGGACTTTAGTCGTAATTCAAATAGAAACTGAATAATAATTACTTATTAAATTCAAAGTAAAGCATAATTTTTATTGGTGGAAAGCTAAGAATCTCCTTTAAAAACCCTTTTAATTTCATCAATTTGGGTAAAAAAAGAAGTCATCAGCCACATACCCTACCCATACCCATCATATCACCACTTTTTGGCCCATCATGATCCTGCACATACCCTAGTCCAAGGACACCAATTCTAAAGAGTAAAGGCAAACAACTAAGGGAACTCCCCGAAGGCCTAAAGCCTTGAAAATTTGAGGATATCAAAATATGTTCAACTCAAGATGACTTCTCTAAAGCTCATTGACCATCCAGGACACAAAATAGGGGGCACACAAAATGAGGTAGTGATAGAAGTGACCCGATGAGGCAAAAAGAAAGAGGGTCCCCATTTCGAACAAGGCATATATGTTGAAGGCACAACAAATGTAAATTCTACTAGAGAATGCTCTTGAGTGTTCTAAGGATAAGTTTTCATTTAGAACCCAAAATATTTGGTTTCGCAAACTAGAAGCCTATTCCAAAAGGTGAACTAAGGGGCTCGAGAGAGAAAAAACCTTAACTAAATCAGATCACAAAAGCATCTTGGAAGTGTGTGTAAGTAGTGAATTTATTTCTTCTCCTTAGAGACCATAACCAATAGCTACTAATATGGGTAAGCAAGCTACATTAATCACCTGGCTCCAAAAGTAACCTAGACATTTCCCCACTACTAGTTAGGCATCCATAGCCTCGATGGATTTATGACTGTGATCCCATGAACATTTCTCTACTGCCAGCCAAGCGTCCATAGCCTCGGTAGAGTTGTTCGCACAACCACACGATTGCTTAATTTTCAACATTTCTTTCTTTCTCTTGATATTATTTTGATATTACTTATTTTGCTCAACCATGTAAGCATTGAAGCTTATGGAGGGCTTGGAACCGTAGTGGTCACCGAAGCAGATTTAATATTTTTCACTTGCCTCACTTTCATAATGACCATTATATAGTTCTGCAAAGGCAATTAGTGTACTTTGTGTAGGATCTGAGATGAATGTGAAGGGATTCAATAAAGGGTTGAGTTCTAAGTCAAGCATGAGTTCAAGTAAGGAAACTGCTCCATAGTATCAAGCAGAGACCAATGATTAGGAGTGAATAATTATCCAAAGAACAATAAGAGCAGGTAGCAAAGTGAATTGTTGGTTGAACAAGCATGACCACCGCAATAGGAACAAAGAGACATCTTCAACAAGGAAAAAATTGTCAAGAAATGAGTCAAACGTAAGTGACACAAAGCAGCAAGACAAAGAAAAACCAAAATCAACCTAAAATACCTTATATGCAGGTATTTACAGGAGTAGCTCAAAAGAGATCAAGTTTGTAAATAATGCTTTAGGTGCTACCTATTGACGGGAAATGGGACATCTTCACTGGTTAAGGTCTTGAGGTGGAAAGAACTATCTCCAAGGATTTTAGCAATTTGAAAGGGGCCAAGCTAGAGCTTGTCAAAATTTTCATGTCCCCCTTTTTTCTCATAGGCCTTATTCCAACATAAGACCAGATCAACAATTCTAAAGGCCTTGACTTTGGCTCATCGATCGAACCATCTTTTTACCATGCCCTGGTGCTTAGAAAATTTTTCAATCGTACGGTCATGTACTTCTTCTAGGTATAGCAGCTCAGCTAAGGGAGCTTCTCTTCAATCCCCCTCTTCGTAAAAGGAAATGATGAATTGTAGGGTGGGGAGTTTTAGGTTATTCTAGAACACAGGATCCAAGCCATAAACAAGGTGAAATGGGGAATCTCCTAAGGAAGCCTTATGGCATGTGTGGTCTGCCCAAAGGGAAAAGCAGAGTTGGGTATGCCAATATTTGGGATTCTTTTCAAGCAGCTTTTTGATAACAGTAATCAGGTTTTTATTTGTAGATTCAGCCAGGCCATTTCCCTGAGGATAGTAGTTGGATGAAAAATTAAGGGAAAAACCATAATCAAAGGCCCAACTAGCGTTAAGTGAGGAAAAGGTTGGACCATTATCACACACTAACACATATGGGCAACCAAAGTGATTTATAAGAAAAATTTCAAGAAATTTAACAACTACCTCTGCTGTACATTTCCTACAAGCAATAGCTTATGTCCATCTAGTGCCATAATTAGAGGCAGTTAGAATGTACCTATGACCCACTAATGATGGCAGGATTACTAGACCAATGAAGTCAAGACCCCATTGCATGAACAAACTTACCTCCAAGACTGGTTGTACGAGGACAACATTCCTTTCTTTGATTGCGGCGATCTGGAAAACATGGCATGTGCGAATGTGGTGATGAGAATCCTTGAAGACTGTCTACTAGTAGTAACCTGCTCATAGGATTTGATGCACGGTTGAAGGGCCAGATCGATGACCGATGCCAAATTTTTCATGAAATTATTTTAAGACCCAGTTTTCTTTTTCTTTTCCAAGGCACTAAAGGTACACTCCCTCATGATTTATTTTGTAAAGGACAGATCCTTGCAACATATAGCTATTGATTTTTAGTTTGAGGGCACATTTTTGAACTCCTTGTAAGTGAGATGAGCACTTATTATTTAGAAAGTAGTAGATGATGTCATTGTACCATTCTCCTGGGGAAACATCTTCGAGCTGATACTGCTAAACCATGACCTCAGGTCCTGCTTTAGCCATTGTTTAGCTATTGTTTAGGTGAGTGCTTATCCTCTTACCAATTTCATCAACTAAATCTCCATGTCATATTCTTGTAGCAAGGTGTCCCATTTTTCTCTTCGTTCTCCTAGCTCATTCTACATCAATAACATTTTTACTGCTAGATCAGGGAAAATAGAAAACACCTTGTTCTACAGGATGCAATTTTTGAACTTCTTAACTCCTTTAACGAGAGTGTATGCTTCCTTTTCCACATTGTGATATGACAGTTCAACATCCTTCAACAGAGCACTCATGAAATTAATTGGGAGCTCATTTCCTTCATTATCCTTTTGCACACGAATGATCTGAAGCAAATGATTAAATGTAGAATGGCTTCAAATAATTAGGGCTAACAAGCACAGGTGGCTCAACAGTAGATTTCTTGATTTCTTCAAAGGCCTACTTTACTTTTGGGGTCAACTCAATTTTGGTATCTTGCTTCAATATTGCATTGAGCGACTTGATGATTTCAGCAAAGCTTGTAATAAATTGTTGGATGAAATTTATCTTTCCAAAGAAATATTTCATCTCTTTCTTATTGCCTGGAAATTGGATTTTCAAGAGGGACTGAATGTGCTCGGGATCTATAGAGATTCCTTGTTCTAAAATAACATGTCCAAGGAGCTTTCCTTCAGTGACTCCAAAGATGCATTTCTTCAAATTGAGAGAAACTTTGAATTCTCTACACCTTTGAAAGAATTTGCATAAATCGAAGACATGATCACTCCACTTCTTTGAGAACATGGTCAAATCATCCATGTAGATGATTATGCACTTTATGATCAAATATTTGAAGGCTATTTCCATTGCACGTTGGAAAGTGGCTCCAACATTGATGACTCCAAACAAAATTCTTCTATAAGCAAAGGTTTCCCACTTGGTGGTAAATGTTGTCTTGTGTCGATCTTCATATTGCACCATCACTTGATTGTATCTGGAGTACCTTTCAAGGAAGGGCATCAACTGTGATCCATTAAAAATCTACAATACCTCATCCAATGAAGGCACTAGATAGTTATCCTTCTCTGAAGCTCTGTTCAGATTGTAGAAATCCACACACAATTTGATTTCTCCATTCTTTTTCATAATCAGGACCAAATTGGCCACCCACGTGGAGTGCCTGACTGGAAAGATGATTTTGGCTAATAGTAACTTTTCAACCTCCTTGTAGATGATGGGTTCCAATAATACATTGGTGGGACACTGTCGTTGCCAGAATGGCCTCACATCTGGCTTAAGGGTAATGGTGTGTGTGATAATGGAGGTATCATAAGTCTTCAAATCTTCATACTTCATCAAAGCATCAATGATTCCTTTCCTTTCTTTTGACATGCAAACTTTACCAATAAATACAATTTTAACCTCCTTGACTATCCCAAGGTTGTGCGCATGGCACTAATTTTTTATGGAGTCCTTCTTTTCCTACTAATATTGGTCTCATATCTAATCCAAGTCAAATATATGCTCCAGTTGGACCATACCTCATGGAATGGTGTTTGTTTTGAGGTTAATGACCCCTTATATATTTGATTCATCTTCTTCGGGCTCAATTTCATCAATTATTTGGGTAGCAAATACATCAAAACTAGTGATGAATTCCAAGATGTGCTTGTCGAGTATGTGCAGGATCATCATGGACAAAACAGGCCCTTAAGTGGCAAAAAAATCAGAAAAATCAAAGTTAGGCAACTTGATGTAAAATTTTGAATAAGTTATCTATATTATTTCAAAAATATGTAAGAATAGAATCTATAGCAAATTGAATGTAGTTTCTAAACTACTAGGTTTGTTTTAAAAAAAATCTAGTTGGTGAAAATTTGAAATTTCAATGCAGTAGTACTTAAATTTCAAGGAAAAAATAAGAAGTAGGTGTTTATCTGACCACCCTAACCACAATAAAATGATAATATTTTTTTATAATATTTTTGATATAAGTAGAGGACTCATGTCCCGATGTGATGCATATTTTTTTGTAATTTTTTTCCAAGTAAATAATTAATTATAATTTTTTTATTACAACTTTTTAAAAATATAAAAAAATGGTATGTCTGACCACCTTAACTTGTACAAAACTTCATGAAATTCTATTTTTATTTTTTTGCAAAGAATGTGAGACATGTTTTAGATTCAAAAAATGTGATACCATTTGAAAGCTATAGATGTTTTTCAATCAGTCTATCAATCAAGACTTTAGTTGCAATTTGAATAGAAAATGAATAATAATTACTTATTAAATTCAAATTAAAGCATAATTAATATTGGTGGAAAGTTGAGAATATCCTTTAAAAACCCTTTTCATTTCATCAATTTTGGGTTAAAAAAAAGTCATCACCCACATACCCATCATATTGCCACTTTTTGGCCCATCATGACCCTGCACATACCCTATCATCATTGAATACATAGAAGTGGGTGACATTGTCTGGCATGGATGGAGTGGAGGTTAGTTCAACAGTAAATTGTTTGAGGCTAGAAAAAGAAAGTGTTTGAAGCATACTAGATGTTTGCGCCAAGGCATTAGGAGTATGGTTTTGGGAGCGAGGGATCAGATAGATATTAAAGGCATCCAGGCTCTCTAATAGTTCCAAAACTCTATGCAGAAGTATAATTTCCTAACTTGTTTCACTACCAACTCTGAATCACCAAAGACTTGCAGCATATTGACCTTCTTCCTTAGAGCCATTAGGAGACCATGAACTAGTGCTTCATACTCTTCTACATGTTGGTAAAATCAAATTGGAGTCTATGGGCAGTAAAGTAGGTCTTACCGTAGGGTTGATGAGTTTGAATCTAGCTCCAGCTCCTTGCTTGGAATTAGACCCATCAAAGCATAGCATCAAGAATTTGGAAGGTTCCTTAACTCTAGGGCCAATGATGTGTTCATTTCATTTTGGTTGCATGCTTGCATATGCAATTTATGGAACAGATGGTGACTCAAAATGATTGGTGGCAGGTGGCTCAGTTGGCAACTCCCTTTGAGGTATAACTTGTCCTTTGACATGTTCTATTGTTGTTTAGCATAAGAAACACTTGAATTCTAAGTGGAAAACATTGTGAACTTTGCACCAACTAGGTAGCAAGAGTTGTTGGAAATTCATCTTGGCCCCTAAGTTGAGTTGATCTTGTATACATTTTTCCATGAAATCCTAGAATCCGTTCAACAGTCCCAAATTCTCATCATCATATGTTTCATCACCATCGGACTCAACCAAAATTTTGGTGCTTTGGGGCATATAGGATAAGTTGGTTGGGGGGATGCATAGTACCAAAAAGACTCCCTTAACCATCTCTTCTTCTTGATGTTCTGATTCCTCCTGATATGCCATGGGAGAATAATTTCCTAACTCAGTTTCAACAAACAACACCTCATTGACATTGTTGTACTTCGTAATCATGAACTTCATGCGGGGTTCCCAATCAATGCGAATCTGGTTTGGTAGCCCCTTACATGGAAACCACATATGAGAGAAATCAGTTTTAGCATACCCATTCAATGCCTAGGTGAAGTCACCTCCTAGGATTATTCCATATGTGTTAGGAATATCCGCAACCTGGATGTCAATAACCTATTGTACCCTTAGATCTACAACAATTTGCATAGGTATATGATTAATCTCTCCAATAATATTCACCTCATTTTTATCTAGTTGAGTTACCTTTCTCCTTGAGGGTGTGGGGACAATCCCAAGAGCTTTTCATATAGCCAAGGGCATGAAATTAGTTGATTCTTCTGAGTCAAACAAAAAATTATGCAGGTTCTTCCCAAATACTTGGATAGTGGTGAGGAAAAGAGGTGTTTCAAGCCTTCCCTGGAAGAATCCCACAGGTGTGTCGGCTTAGGCCACTTGAACTTTATCCTTTTCATTTGTCTTTTCCTTGGATTTTCCTTGACTTTTCTTCTTAGCAATTTGTTTTCCCATTTGCTCATTTGGAGGGACATCCTTTTTCTTACCTTTAATTTCCTGAATTACTACCTCGTGTGGTGGATCTTCAAAAGAGACTCTTTTAGATGGTATTTCTTGCATTTCCTTGGAGGAAGGAGTCCCATTAATAACTCTAAAGAAGGAATGGCTAATTGTAGGGGCGTTGATTAACTCAAAGGCAGACAAATTGATTTTTACCTTCTTGAATTCTTCAGCAACATATTCACCCATTTGCTCAATTTCAATCTCAAAGGCTCTACCTATGGAAGAGCTAGTTGGTTTTTTTTGCATTTGACCTAGTTGTTTGTTCCTATTCAAGTATTGCATTGGTACATGGGGAAAACCAAAATTGTTGTTGGCATTAGGGTCAGGTGGGGTGCTAAAGTTATTGGGTGGAATGGAAGTAGTGAAAGGTCCTCATGCTTTCCGATTTCTTAAGAAATATGGAGATGTTCTTTGGTGACACATTTGGACTTCATCCTCACAAAAATCTTTCTCATCTACGAAACCATTATCTACTGAATTGAACAAATGAGATAGAGTTTCTTCATTAGTTACCTCTTTCACTTCTTTATTCTTTGGGGAGGCAGTCTTGATTTTTGGTGTGTTGATGTCACTCTGTGAAAAGGGAGCTTGATTGAACATGAGACAAGAGGAGTCGTATGGCTTAGATGAGACTAAATATTGGTAGCTGACACTATCAATGACATTTTGAACTTAAACTTGGAAGATTTCCGCAGTTGTAAGGAACTCGAGGCAATCGAGCTTAGAGTGTATATTTGTCTTATGAATCCAGCACCATCCGGATAAGGAAACCTCGATGCTGGTTGTCTTTTCCATGTTGGCAGCTAATCAAGAGGAGTGGGAACACCTCCATTGTTTGGCCTTGTATTCCATGTCCAGTTTTGCCTCTGTGAGGCCCTCTTTCGTAATTCTAACTGGAACTCTACCCTCATTCATATTTTTTCCTAGACGAGTTACCTACATCACGATTACCCCTGTTATCTCAGTTATCCCTATTATCTTGGTTGAGATTGATTTGAATGTTGCATTGAGAAGCTTGCAGTTGGCTATTCTAATTTCTCAAGTGTGTCATCTTCGTGGAAATCTTATAGATCATCTCTGTTAGCTCATCCAACTGATCCTTCTCTGTATTCATTAGCTGAGGCATTTGATTTTGGAGAAAGACAGGTTGTGCTACCGATTGGTTCTGCTGAGTAAGAAAAAATTTAGGCCCCTGTAGGTACAAAAATGCTTGAGGTTGTTGCAAATATACTTGCTATTGTTGGGGCTATAGATAATGAGGCATGGGAGGCGCTTGATTCATGGGTTGTCCCAAATGAGGAACTATGGGCAATTGCGGTACCTGGTTCATAAGGGGTGTATGGTGTTGGAGAGGTTGATGGAGCCCTTGAATTTTCATATGATGTACAACCTACCCCAAGGAAGGAAGTGGGCCATAAATATTTTTCCCCTAGTTTGTGCTAGCTTTGACTACCTCAGCATAAGCATCCACTAGGCTAGGGGGTGGTGGGTTCATTCTTTTCATGAATGTTGCAATGAGATTGTCTAGGGAAGCATAGTAGACATGTAGGACATCAGCATCATTAAGCACATATGGATCTTGTAACCTCGAGTATTCTCGGTGAAATTGATCATTGAAGGAGCCTATTGGCTCATTAACCTCTCTACGAATAGACATGAACTGTTGGTACAACTCTGAAGGGTTGATTGGGATCCTATATTTCCTCAAGAAGGAATTCATCAAAAGGTCCCACGTGGTAATGGTCCCTATTGGTGTATTGATGTACCAGTAGAAAGCCTCTTCCCCCAAGGAATAAGGAAAGAGTCTAGATGCCACGTCCTCATGATTGACCTATGTATCCTTCAGTGTTGTTTGAAAGATTTTGATGTGCTCCTTTGTTGTCCTCTATGGAACCCGAGGATTGAACTGTTAGAAACCAGGATCAGATTTGCAAACTAGAATAACCTTCCATAGAAGAGAAAAATAGAAAAAGTAGATATTTGCAAGAAGATGTGCAAATTATTATTATTCGAGAATTTGATAATTACAAGATAATGATTTTCTTTATAAAAGCAAAGATGCATACCCTAATCTTATCTTGAGCAACAAGATAGCTCAACAAGATAAGAAGGACAACTAATTAACCTATGAATTAAATAATTACCTAAGTAAACTTATGTAAAGTGTAATTAAATATCAATTACACCAACACCCCCCCATAAGTGCAAATTAGGGAGAAGCAAATTATTATGCAAATATGAGTCCCAACAACAAGGCCTGATCAAGTACTCATTTACAAATGCAATGATGAGGTAGAGAAGGAAAACCCATTTGCGACAAAAGTGTGAACCGATGAATCCGATATGTGTCAAGCTATAGAAAAAATGTGGCCAAAAGAAACTAGAAAACTAGATAACCCATGCGAGCTATCATAAAATCAAAATGGATATGGAGATCATAGTTAAAAATACACTCTAATCAGATTTATTATGCAAGAAACCCCATGATGGAACTTTATCTCAGTTCATTTATTACAATAACCCAATTATTTTAAAGGAGAGCATACAAACATGAATAAAGAACTAAATAAAATAGACCTTAGATCTGTGTAGAAGACTGAATTAGCTTTCCAATGCCCCAAGAATGACGAAAAATGGATCACCGAATCAAAAGATATGCCCTCCGGAGTGAAAGCAACAACATCTTAGTTCAAATGCCTGCAAAAAAACTCTAGAGAAAAATATGGTAAAAACACCTACACCACTAGATCGGTGTCGAAATCATCTTTCCAATAGTATCTTGTTTGCGAAAAACAGACATCATACGTAAAAATTACACCCAATTTCATGAAAAGTGCTCCAGAATGCCCAATAAGGGCTATAGTGGCCCTAGGGGGCTAAAAAAAATTTGGCCCCTAGTCCTATGCACGACTAGGGGCTTGCAATCTCAGGGCTGGGGCGGAGCCCCTGGTCCACCATGGGATAGACAGTTTAGCAGAGGGGGCTAGGCGGTCGGCTGGGGGTTGGGCGCATAGCGCCCGGTCCCCCATAGGACCGAGGCCTCTACGTAGGGTGCCCATGGGGGCTAAGCGGAGATTTGGTGGTGCACTAGGGGCGCCGCCTGGTGGCCGCTGCTCCTAGTGGCTATCAGGTGGCGTGGCAGTGGTTGCCTGGCTTTTGTGCAGGGAGCACACAAAACAATTAAAAAAATTCAATTTTTTTTTTTGAAATTTTTTTAAAGAAATGTGCCTCGTAACACATGCTGGGGAGGCCGTATGGCCTCCTTGGAATTTTTTTTTGGCCTCCCAGACCAACTGCTCAGAAATCAACAAAACGAAGGGCGTTCTTAGGGTTTTTGGTTGCTGTGAACGTGATGGTGACCTCCGTTCATGGGCTGAATGGAAGGAGGAGGGAGGTGAAGGTGAAGGTGAAGTGGATGGAATGGAGGAGGAAGAAGAGGTTGCATCCCCTCTCTTAGTCCTTCTAGCCCTTGTAGGGGGCTATAGTTCTTGAAACTCCCCTTTATTTGGTGTTGACCTTAAAACTATCTGGAATCTTTCAGGGGAGAATGAACCAATTCAATCTAGCTTAGCTCAAAGGGCCCTCCTAGCACCAGTTCTATTGATGGGTGTTTTTATACTTTCTCAACATAGGCAATACATATGTGCACTATCTCTCTTGAAAAGCAATCTCTAGCAAAAAGTTGCTGAAAAATAACCCCATGGTCTCTCGGGTGTCAAGTCATGACTTGCTTGGAATATCTTAATTGTTTTAATTTGATCTTGCTGGTAATCACAGGGTAGAATTACGTGAGTTAAGTTAGAGGAGAATCAAATCTTCCAATGGAGTTCTTAAAATGGGAAAGTTGATACACAATTACTGTAGGTTCAAATAGTAGTCTAGAACTCCTATTTCAATTTCATATTTGGCTTTACAATGTGCAATGAACCTTGTTCAAAGTCACTTCTAAAAAAAAAAAGCATAAGGGGTAGGGAAGAGAGAGAGTCCTAGACTTGAAACTAGCAATGAGCAGTAATAATGGAAGATCCTACTGCAGACAACCTTCCTAAAACTGAATTCCACTTAACTAGATTACTTCAGAGTCTCATGAAATTAGTGCAAGCTTCTAAGGACTAGAGATATTCAACCATTCATTCACCATTAGCATGAATAAAACATAGAAATTTAGTGCAATTTTCAATTTATGCCCAGACTAATTGTACACAACTATTTAACATCAATAAACAACAAAAAGTATGGACATTAAGGAAGGTTATCAACAGACAACATAATTCTTCAATATCAATGCACAAAATTAACTAACCTACTAAAGGAAGCTAAAACATATAGAAAACCAAAGTTAATCTACTCAAATTCACTAACTAATAGAAGAAGAATCATGAAACATTCAAAGGAACTCAAGAATCCACCAAAGACAATGAATTTCTATTAAAATTCTAGCAGCATGTCTTTACATCTAAACTCTTTTTTAAAAATGAGAGGAGACCGCCTATTTATAGTGTCACAAAAGCAAAATGAATGGCCACGATTCAATCCCATTGTGTTCCCAAGATTCACTACAAATTAGGGTTTCACCTACCCCCAAATATATTACAATTTAAATTTACATCTTTGTCATGTAGCTTATTTTGTCCTCTTGTGAGCAACACTGTAGCTCTTTTGTCTTCTAGCTAATTTCCTTTTGCTCCAACTACTTGGTGAGGAACTCATCATCATTCACAAGATTTCCTTCACATTTCTTGATGATGGAATATTTCACAAACTTTATAATCAATGCCTAGAGCTTGTTCCACTCTAATATATCTGACTGGATCACTTGGAAATTTAATTTCCTTGATTTTCTTGTAATTTCATCCTAGTCTTTGTCACATTTTTGCATGTTCTTTACTACTTACTTGGATTGAGCCAAGGCTCATGCAAAAATCCAATGAAATTTTTCATTAGTGCATCTATAGTCCCATTCTCCATTTTCTTGTGGAAGTATCGCTTCAATTTATCTGGGGATAGCTCACTGGGAGGCACATCAAGATCAGTCATCAATCTCAGATATTCTCCACAGTCTATCCTAATTTCCTTGACCCACTCAATATCTAGGTCCACTTCATGGAGCACCCATTCCAACACTTCCTTTTTGTGATCTAAGCCCAACTTCCATGTCTCTATGAGCCAATGGTCACCCCTTACTAGAACAAACTTCTTTTCCCTGATTTTATTAGGTATCTTGAGAATGGCCTTAAGCTTGGGATACATAATCCTATACAACTCAGGGAAGTCAATGCAGAACTTCTCTATTCCCTTGAGTATCTTTTGAACCTCTAGGAACTTGTTGGTTATTCTGATAGTGAGGCCTATGCCCATATTTACACTATAGAGGAACTGCTGGAACCAATCCTTAGTGGCCTTCATCCAATTCTTTCTTTTCTCCAACTAGTCAATGTGGTCCTTGGATAGTTGTGGAGGCGGTGGTGATGATGACATGGTAGGGATATCTTCGACTGATGATGATTTTTGGATGTATGTTGTTAAGCCAATCACCTGTGCCTTCAACTCCTCCTTGGAAATATCATCTTTGTGCATTTGGCACATAATGGTGGCAACAGATCCTTGGAGATGGTCAATATTTTTCTCTCTCGTGGACATTCCTAGATCAAGGGTGGAGACATTGTAGCTTGCTCCTTCTTCTCCCACAACTGAAGTGGCTATTTTTATAGTTTTAGATTCAGATACATCCATTGTCAGCTGAGATATGAACTTTAGCTTCTTCTCTTTCTTCATGCTTATTTGGGCTCAAGCCAAGATTTCCTCCAGCCTTGCCCTCAGATCCTTTTGGGTTGGGGTTTACTTTTCCAAGTATTTCTCTAGCCATTCTAGCATCTGATATTTTCCGTTTTGTGATTCATGATCATCTTCTTCTTCACGAGTGTGTTGGATTTCAATTTCTTTGTTTCCCAGAGCCTCCTATTTTGTCTTTTCTCCTTCTTCCTCATTAGAGTCTTGGATGAATACGGTTTCCTTTCTAGGGGACTCAACAGCTGCATGTTCCTTGGGGTTGTCTTCCCCTTCAGTGGCATTCTCTTCTTCTTCTTGGTCATGCCCATGTTCTTCATGATGTTCCATTTCTGGGCTCTTTTGGGCTTCAGTCTCTTCCTTAGGTTTATCTTCTTATTTATTTTCCTCTTCTTCATGCCGAGATGACACCTCTTCATCATGTTTGAGGCCTTCTTCTTGCTCTTTTGATAGAGTCATCTCCTTATCATGCTCAAGACTCTTATTTTGTTCCCTAGTTGGAGGCCCAATGTCCTCCTCCATTTCCTCTTCTGCATTCTTCTCCTCGTCAGAAGGATATTTTGCACTTCTTCTCCAATGTTCTTGATTTGTTGAGCCAACTCCTACTCAAGGTTCGGGTCAAAAGTTTCCACAATATATTTGGTACTTGGCTCCTTAGTGTCTGAGTATGTTTCTTCCTCTTCTCCCACACACACCACTTTATGAATTACAAGGTGATGGTACTCAGGATGCTCATGGTATTCATCCTCTTCTTCTTCCATTTCTTTCATTGATTTTATTTCTTGCTACTCCAATTCTTCTGATATTTTCATCATTGCTTTCATTTCTCATGGCTCAGTTGGAGGAGGAGGAGTGGGGAGGTTTGCAACAAAATGTGCGAAGGGAGCTTGTATGGCCGGGTTAATTAATACCCCATACAAATTCATTGGGACATTTTTCATGTGGTGAGTGAAGGGCTCTGAGAGTGATAGAGTGGGAATTGGAATTGTTGTTGTAGCCAGTGGAAGAGATGTTGACAGAGACATGGAGGAAGAGGAGAGCTGAGAGGTAGTGGAAGAGGAGGAGTCTATAACCATGACTTGTGTAGTGGGTGGGGTGGAAGCAAGGTTGACTAAGATATCCACCACGGGTGGAGAAGTATCAACTACTCCCTGAGAAGCAGGCATCGGGGCAGCGATGGCTGTGTGAGTAGAGGCAGCAGGTGGGGACTTTGGTTGTTCGACCTCTAATTCTTCTCCTGCATGGAGCAGGTCCTCCTGAATGGTGGGAATCTCTTTGAAATTTCCCAATGTCTTTGGCTTCTTGGAGGGTTCACCCTCCAAGGCTTTTCCCAAGTACACCTTGGGTTTAGGATTCCTTTTAGCTATCTCTTTTCTCTTTCACAACCTAGTGGCAGGAGGATATTTTGAAGTTTCTCCAGTCAAGGCAGCAGCTATCCTGCTTTCGGTCTCACTTCTTGATTCATCTTCAAGTTCCCCATATGTCAGGGTGACTCCTTGTAGCTTCAATTGGGCGATCTTGTTAATCCATCTTTATTTCTTATCTCAATTGGCTTTGTCAAAATATCAAGGTCATTGACCTCTTCTTCATTCTAGTCAACTAATGGCAGTGGGAGATTGGAAACTAAATCATATCAAGGATCAATCACTGTATTTTCATCTGGGTTAAATCACAATACTATGTCTCACTTTTTGCCCAAGATGGACATTTACATCAATATTTTTAACTGAATATTCATCTACTGAGAGCTATAGTAGCTAAACCATAAACAATTTGAAGATGATGTGAACTAGTGATTTGTGGAAATTTGTGTGTAGATTCTAAATATTTTTTTTTTCAAATTTTCTAAAATAAATCATGAATCTTTCATTATCTCCTTTAATAGCTAGTTTTAGAAAGAAAACAACATTTTCAAAAAGTAATGTTTGTGTCGTATAATATAACTTTATTTTATAAAGAATTAAATTCTAATTTTTGGAATATAGATTCTCAACATCAATATCTAGAGAAATGATATTTTTTCATAATTTTTTGTTTCATATTTTTTTAAAAATAAATTTTTGAAATCACTTTAACTATAATTTGGACATACATGTGTGTCGTACAACCTAAATTTTTGTGTATAAATTGAAATCCAATTTTTATTTTTTGGGTGAAACAAGGAAATAAATATCTAGGGAATGGGTATTTTTTGAAATTTTCTTACAATGGTTTACTATTTTTCCATCTTTGCACAACAAAGAGCTTGATGTTCAATGAAAAATCTATGTTTAGTAAAATTTGAAAATTAAATACATGATAAAATGAAAATATATCAAACCTATACTTGTTGGAAAGTTAGTTTCAAGGGATACAATCTTGAAAATTATAATTTTTAAATGATGTTATTTTATCCCTCAAAAGGTAAAGAAAAAGTGTTTTTTTGCCAGCATTTTGATAGCTGTGAAGGAGACACCATTGTGGGTATGATTTAATACTATATTGGTTCTATCCAAGGGGATTTTATCTAAGGGGGTCTTATCTATCCCTCTTAAGTTAAAAACCTTTAGATGGAGCCTCTCAAGACATAAATCATTAGTTTTTATAAAAACAATGATTTTAGGATAAAATCAGCACATCCCAAAAGTGAGACACAGTATTGTGGCAGTACCCATCCTCCACTAGTTGGTCTGACACAGGGAACAAGTTGACCCTCTTGAAAAAGTACGTCATCATGTGCATGTAGTGCCTCATTCACACTTATTTTTCATCCTTGTAGTTGGCCCAAAATTCCTCAACATCATGCACATGGGTGTGCTCCACCTTGACCATCTTTCTGAGTTTTCCGTAGGGGTCCATTCATGATCAAGCAGTGTAGAACTTTAGGTTGTCTTCAACAAGTTTTTATTTGAATGGTCTACACACTAGGATGTGTGGAGCTCATACATCCCTTGGCTAAAGGAGAGGGGATAGGGAATCCCTGCCTTATGTTTGCTACTTAGGAGGTTGTGTGTGCACCGCAACTGCCGAGAGAGCTCTAGCAATATTATCCAGTCATTTAGATATCGGGGCAGCTTTTATGGTTTCTCTGAGAAACCTTCAGCTTAGATGTATGTGAATTTAGGGAGCTATATGAACAAGAAGCCAAACTGGATGAGGTAAGCATTGGCACTTTGGGAGACCCTCCTTTCGAAGTCATCCCCAAGCAATCTGATAACATGGCCTATGAAGGCATCATAGACTATGCAGTAGTCACTCTTGAAATTCATGTATTGAAGTTGAGGGTACCTATCATAGACCTTTAATTCCCTACCTAGAGTCTCATCAGGAGCCTGAAACAAGCCTTTGTATTGCATCTGGTCAACCAGTAAATAAACAAGGTTTGAAGTCATGTAGAATCGTGAAGTCTTCTTCACAGCCACAAATTGCTCATGCAAGTAACTACTAATTATTCCTACCTAGTAGAATTTGGTTTTTCCTCAAAGGATCTCTTCCATGAAATATAACATCCATTCTTGGAAGTAGGAAATGTTTAGAAAGCCCATAATTTTGCTCGGTAGGTTTACTAGGTCATGGTAATTGTCATAGAAGTCATTGCGGAAGAGCTCTTGGGGTACTTTAGCTCCACTGCCCATATTTTCTTTTAACCAGTATTGGTTTATGATCTTTTTGCACTTGAGAGGGTCTGCATCCCACATCTTCTTGGAATCTTCTTTGGATACTTCCTCCATCTCTCTGAATGTAGGGATATGAAAAGCCTTCCCTATTGATTTGGCAGACAAATCAGCCAATACATTCCCATCTCTATCCTCTATTGTTCTAGACTCTTCTTCATATTCCTCCCTCTAGGCCATTACAAGCTCAAGTGAAATGATGGTAGGAGGGAAATCGGGTAGCCTTGGCCAACCCAATGCTTCTAATCTTTCTCACATTTTCTTTTGTTGGCCTGAGCTGAACCCTTTGCTTGAATTCATCAATATCTATGTGTCTAATATTTGTATCTGAGACCTCCTTCCAATCTATGGTGACCTTAGAGTTGAGGGGTTCCCCTTGGAACTTTTACTTTATTTGATCTTTATCCTCTTTTCCCCAGGGTGCTTTGGCTAACTTAATTCCCTTGTCTTTCTCCACGACTGTCTTCAAAGGTCCTTCACTTGGTTCCATATATCCTTTGGGTGAGAGAGAGGTAAGACATTCAAGCATGAAAACATGGGGAAAGTTAGCCAAAATCCTACAAAATGATGTGACATTAGATAATTCATCATTTGAGAATCCTAACATCTCTTCTAGATTGACATTAACCTTTCAATGCAGGAAGTTATTACAAGGTAGGCCCAGGGTTGTGGACTTCTCTGGGCTTATGGATGTTTTGAAGGAAGTTGCAGGAGGGATGACAATTAGGGAACGTGATGGATTGCATGTCCCAACATTTTAAAGTTTTGAAGGAGTGAAGACAACCTTTTAAGCATGCGGAATCAGAGAGAAACTTTGCTGTTTGGAGCTCTGCCATCAAAAATGGCAGTAGAATGATGGAATCCCATAGGCGACATTCCTCCATGTGTGATCCATAGCTATGGAGAATAGCATCATAGTGCACTTGGAATTTAAGTCATCGCAGGCTGGAAGGTGTGAGTGGATGTTAGGTCATAGTCACTTGTGACAGCGAAAGTCAGACGATAGTCTGACAGGAGAAACCTGCAACATTGGGTCCACAAGGGCTCAAGGCATCATTCTTTTATCATCAGACATTCCAAAGGAGATGGGGAGGCCAAGTTCTGTGTAGTGGGCTGACAAGAATCATTTTTCGTTTGGGAACGATGGGACTAGGACCAAGTTCCACTAGCGTCCGCCCACAGGGAATGACCTAAATAAGGCTTAACACTTGATTGTTTTTTCTCTTTGGGCTCAGACGGACGTGGCGCACTCGGAACCCATAGTGTAGAAGGTTGGTATGCAAAGGCCTGGAATGGTGGATAGAATATGACGACCCATAGACAAAAGTTCATGGGGTGAGGCCCACAAGGATGTTTGAAATTGGTCATTTAGGGCACAAAGAACTGACCGAAAGAGGGGAGGTTGGGAGTCGTTGGTCAGGTGGACACTAAGGTTTCGCTATTTCAGGTAGCCATTCATCCATAAAAAAAATGTCAGTGGAAGTCCACTGAGAATGATCCACATTCTTATATTTTTTCTCTTCACCTTGGATGACGGAGAAAAGGGCAAAGTCTGACAGGAGGGAGGACGAGTTGCAAAAGTAGTTTCAAATGGAAAAACGTAGATGAAATTTTGCAAGCAGAAGTCCGTAGGGCTAAGCCCACAATTGACCAAGACTTGGGTATTTTGGAAAAGTTTGAATTTGTTGGGAAATCAATGGGGTGGGGTGCACGTGTCGGGAGGTCATGGTTGGAGAGTCGTTCAGAATGGTGAAGTTTGAAGGGCGCTCAAAAGGCGTAATTGTACGAAGGTGTACCTGAGAGGGTTGATGATTTTCTTTGTTTAGGCTTAGGGAATTTGAACCAAGTTTAAGGTGGCCGAGCAGAGGGAGCCTCCCGCCGAGGCAGACCCAATGGGGGCATTCACCATTTCAAGTACAAACATGTTTCAAAGGATTGTGACGATGATGACTATGATGTGGACCCACAAGGAACGAATGCCCTAGTTCAAGAATGGCCACAAAGGGGTTGCATTCCACATGCAACCCATGAAGGATTTTCAATGGATTTTGAATTTCTAAGAGGTGGGTTTTGTCCACTGAGGTCTACTTTAGTTAGTTTTAAAGCTTTATTTTAAAGATTTACCAAATTTTCACATAATTTGAAGAAAACTTGAAATTGGCATGTGTCAGACGACCGACCTATTAATCCCAATGGATATGAATGAACCAACAACTTACAAAGGCTTCAAAGTAGTGATGGAGGTCGGTGGGCCTGACGATGGTGTTGGTGGATGAACTTTGACTCACTTCTGAACAACTGGTAGATGAAAATGATAGCTCAAATTGAGCTATTTATAGATTTTTCATCATTTAATGCCCCTCATTAATGATTGTATGGATGCACTCAAGGTTGGTTAACAGTCATTTTGGAAACAGTCACGAGAAGGGTAGTGTCTACCAGGCAGATGACAACCAACAGTTAGCCATGGGGGTTCGACAATGAAAACAGCGATCAAAGAGGCAGGTCCCGAATAGGAGGTCATTGGATGAAGGCCATTTGGAACAGCAGTGAAGTAAAGGAAACTTGCATGGGGCAGCTTGGTTGGGTAGACCCATGCTAATCCAAGGATGCCAGTTCTAAAGAGTAAAGGAAAATAGCTAAGGGAACTCCGTGATGGCCTGAAGCCTTGAAAATTTGAGGGTATCAAAATATTGTCAACTCAACATGACTTCTCTAAAGCTCATTGACCATCCAGGACACAAAACAGGGGGCATACAAAATGAGGCAGCGATAAAAGTAACCTGGTGAGGCAAAAAGAAAGAGGGTCCCTGTTCAGAACGAGACGTGTGTGTTGAAGGCACAATAAGGAAAAGCATTCTAAGGTAGTATGCTTCAAGGATCTAGGAAAAATCTTAGCCAAGATTTTATTATCAAGGAAAAAATCACTACATAATGTGGTATAAGTTGAAACATGGTTAGAAGGATCTCCTTCTCCCTATATTTCTTGAACCTAGGAATCTATAGATCTTGTGGTATCGGTGTTCTCAATATCTCCAAAGATAAGGGATTGCTTTTGAAATAGTATGTAGGTTGGCCATTTTGATTTTATTTTATGGTGGAAACTTTCTTTTGAAGGGATGAAACACTTTGAAAAAGTTGATTTATGATGGTGTCATTGTTTTTTATTTTGAGATGGAGGTGAATATGGTGGAGGTGTATATGTGTTCGAGGGATAAGTGAATGGAATTATTATGAGAGGTAAAGTGGTAGGAGATATTATGTGTGATTCCATGAAATTTCTAGGAATGCTAGCAAAAATACACAAGGAAGGAATGACATTACTATTAGGTTGCATTATTATTGTAATGTCAGGGTTGTTATTGGTAGGAATAGAGGCAATAGTTGTGGGAGGAGGAATTTGAGTTCCTCGATGACTTTGGACATTGTGAAAAGGTAAAGTTGATGTAGTCGTTGAGGTAAGATGTTTTAAGAAAATTTGAACTATGTTATGCACAAGTTCTATTCCTCCTTCACTTTCAATCATGCAATGTATTTTATCTATGGTAGGGATAGTAGTGGATGAAATATTTTTAGTACTCCTTTTATTTTGTAAGTTTGCTAAGTCTTCATGGATTTGGATTGCATTTTCTTGTAGAATACTAGCAACCATTGTTTCAACATTCATCACACTACTTGAAGGAAAAGAGTTGTTAAGGGTATGGTCCATACCTAGTGAACCAATGTCAACACTAGTAGTGAAAGAACTAGATAACCCAATATCCATGAGGATTGTGCTATTGCAGGATGACACGAGTCTCGAACTTCATCTCACTCTAGTATTAGCAATAAGACACCAAGTTGTAAAGCTCATGTAATGAACAAAAGATAAATGATCTTCCCTAATTCCAAATGGAATTAAGCTAGATGTAATGAAATGAATGAAATAAAAAAATTTGCAAACTGAAATAGATAACTAACAATAGAAAACAGAAGCACGAAAATAAAGTTTTTAATGCTCTAAAATATAGTTTAAATTTTGAAATAAGACTAAATCACCTAGAGGGTTGTATGAGTCCAAATTAGGGTTTTTTAGGGATTTAGATGTTGATACATAGTCAAAACAGAATACCCAAAAATCAAGTAAAACCACTTGTACTATGACTAAATCACCTAGAGGGGAATATGAGTCATAGAATAGGGTTTTTGCATAAATTTTAGAAAATTTTGAGTGAATTTTAGGTTTTTTGGTTTAAATGACGTCTATGCTAAGTGCAATTATAGATTGCAAATGAAATTTAATGATGTAAGATGCAAAAATGAAACCTATAAGCACTTTCAGTAATGCAATATTTTGAAACACTAGATGGAAATTAACTAATGCAAAACCTATTGCAAAGTTAATGAAAGGTAGATCTAGGAATATGATGCACTCCAAATAAAAAAAAAAGGTGTTCTAAAGGCTAGGTCCACCAAAATGAATCCTAGGAAATAGGGTTCCACCTTTTAGGAGATGGAACTCAAGATAAGGGCCTATTTCACTTATTTCATTCAATGAAACCCTAGATATCTCAATCCAATGATAGAATGGGGGAAAGAGATCCACAAAAAGGTGTACTAGGTTGTGATTAAAGACTAAAGAGGGGTTCACCAACAAGGTAGGAATTAAAAATACAAAATGAATGCAATGTGAAAACTTAATTATTTGACCAAGATTATGAAAATAAAATGCATTATAAAAGACTGAGAAAGTACAGAGGTGCAACTAGAAACCAAAGAGGATTGAATGAAGGTTTGAAAGAATATGAATAATAATTTTTAATGCACAATAGGAATCATATGCTAGTAGGGGTGTTTTAGTCCCAGTTTAGGGTTTTAGACTAAAATTAGAATCTAGAACTACTCAATCAGGATCTACAGAAAATGTTTGAAAAATAGGTATACTATGCATCATATGCCACAAGTGGCGATTTAGTCTGAGTATCAGGGTTTCTTTGAAAATTTGATATCCTCTAATGAATTCCTATAGCTTCCCTCCTACCAAATTTGTGGTTCTAGAATACTAAATTCTACTTTGTAAGTGACTTTTTGTGATCTTAAAAGTATGGTGACAAATTTGACAACTTGAAAACTTTTCTCCAATCTTGCTCTTCAATGGATCTTCAACCAAGATCTAAAAATCAAACATCAAAGAGAGGGAGAAATGTTGTTTTATTAGTGGATGGGGGTTTTAACTTGGTCAAACCCCATTTTGGTAATCAAACCTTGAAACAAAATAAAATAGAATGGAGGAATGATGAATGAACAAATATGTAATGTTACAACTCACCAAACCTTTGAATAATATGTTGCAATCTTCTAAGTAATGGATACAATGGATGTATATCTTGAATCTTTCTTGAATGATATAGATCTTTATTTGATCACTTGCTTGAATCATAAAACTCTACATCACAAATGTTAGCTCAAAAAAAATTATGATGCATGATAACTTTGACATGATGTTTGATACTTGAATAATGCTCCAAAATGCTTGATAATTACTCTTGAATTATATTGAATTATCTTGTATGTGCTCTTATGATAACTTGAAGAATTTTAAGCTTGTTATGAGAAAATGAGTGAAATAACTTTGTATTTATACTTTTTAATGTCAAATTTCTTGAAACTACAACAATACATGCTCGCATTAGATCTAGGAGAGTAAAATCCCACAAAGAATTTGAATTCAAATTAGGTATAGTCTAATGAGACTCATACAGTATTTGGGGTACATGATTCCCATTAGGCTAAGGTCAGGACACATTTTTTAAGAAAAGTTTAATTTAAAGTGAAATCTGGATCTAGGCCACAAAACCTAGGTGGGACCCATATACCCAAGGTGGCATATGAGTCTAAAATCATTAAATCTAGGCCATCCAATCCAAAATCATTAATTTTTGATTCGTTGATATATGTCAAGATTTTCCTTAGAAAGACGCATTAATTAAGGCTTTTGGATGCAAAATAAGGCCATTTAAAGAATAAAGAACCCTAATTAATTAATAAAACCCTAGATTAGTGTGGAAGTGTAAGAAAAAACTTTACAGCACCATAAATAAGTCATAATTAAGTAAATTTAGTTCAGAAGGGCCCAAACAATTATGAAAATATAAAGGGATACATTTTTCTAGACTACAAAAGCATTAGCACAATACTGTTATAGTCCCCCTTAATTCTAACAAGAAAGAGGTATATCTAGATCAACTAAAATTAGGCACAAAGTGTGTAAAAGAATTTAGTCCTAGAATTAGGTCCAAAATATGTACATGAAACTAAAAAAGGGTGTGCATAAAGGAACACATGTATGAGGTTAGAATCACAAGGATTTATTGTTGTAATGTCAAATCAAGTAAACACACTGAACCCTAAAAAATGGCTGGTTTTATATGTTTTAGGACATGGAACAACCAATTTCATACAAGTTTCACTTAAGGAAACCATAGAATTCTCAATCCAAGGATGGAATGAGGGAAAGGGATCTTGAGTAAGGTGTCCTATGGTGTGATTAAAGAAAATAAGAGGGTTCACCACTAAGTTAGAGCTTGGAAAGACAAGAAATGTATGTGATATGTAAGACTTAAGTAAATGACCTAGAAATGAATTCAAATCAGAATAGTAAACTGAGAAAGTAAAGAGGTGCACCTGGAAACTAAAGAGGCTTTGATGAAGGTTTTAAATCCAAGAAATACTAACTTTTAATGCACACTGGGACTCATATGCCAATAGGGACGATTTAGTCCCAAGTTAGGCTTTCTGACATAAAATGGAATCTAGAATTGAAAACTTAGGATCCGCTAGAAATGTGTAAAATCAAGTATACTAGGATTCATATCCCACAAGTGGTGATTTAGTCATAGTATCAGGGTTGATTTGAAATTTTGATATCCTCTACTACTTTCCTATAGCTTCTTTCCTACCAAATTTCGAGTCTGAAATACTAAATTTCAATTTGTAGGTGACTTTATGTGATCTTCCAAGTAAGGTGAGAACTTGATAACTTTCTCCAAACTTTCTCTTCAATGGATCTTTTACCTAAATCTATAAATCACACATTAAAGAGAGGGAAACATCTTTTTTTGTTAGTGGATAGGGGTTTTCCTTGGTCAAATCCATTTTTGTAATCAAACCTTGAAATGAATGGAAATAGGATGAAGGAATAATGAATAAAAAAATATGCAATATTGCAACTCACCAAAACCTTGAGCAAAATCCTGCAATCTTGTGGGTATGTGCAAGATCATCATGGAAAAAATAGGCCCTTAAGTGGCAAAAAATTCAAAAAAATCAGAGTTAGGCAACTTGACGTAAAATTTTGAATAAGTTATCTATATTATTTAAATAATATGTAAGAATAGAATCTGTAGAAAATTTAATTTAGTTTCTAAACTACTAGGTTTATTTTTTTTAAGAAAAAATCTATTTGGTGAAAATTTGAAATTTCAATGTAGTAGTTCTTAAATTTTAGGGAAAAAATAAGAAGTAGGTGTTTGTCTGACCACCCTAACCACAATAAAATGATAATATTTTTTATAATATTTTAGATATAAGTATAGGACTCATGTCTCGATGTGATGCATATTTTTTTGTAATTTTTTTCAAGTAAATAATTAATTATGAATTTTTTATTACAACTTTTTAAAAATATAAAAATTTGTATGCTTGACCACCTTAACTTGCTCAAAACTTCATGAAATTCAAATTTTTTTTAATCCTATAGTATGTGAAGCATAGAATGTGGCACATGTTTTGGATTCAAAAAATGTGATACCATTTGAGAGCTATACATGTTTTTCAATCAGCCTATCAATCAAGAATTTAGTCATAATTCAAATAGAAAATGAATAATTATTATTTATTAAATTCAAAGTAAATAATAATTTATATTGGTGGAAATCTGAGAATATCCTCTAAAAATCCTTTTTGTTTCATCAATTTTGGGTAAAAAAAAGTCATCAACCACATACCCTACACATACCCATCATATTGCCACTTTTTGTCCCATCATGATCCTGCACATACCCTTGTATGTAATGGCTAGCATGAATGTGGATCTTAACTCTCACTTGTATGATATGGATCTCAAATTGAATTCTTGCTAGAATCATAAGAACCTACATCACAAATGTTATATAAAAACCAAACATGATGCATGATGACTTTGACATGATCTTTGAATCTTGAATAGTGCTCCAAAATGTTTGATAATCACTCTTGAATGCTCTTGAATTTCTAGAATGCTTGAATGCTTAGATCATACTTTCTCATGAAAATCACTAGATGACTTGCAAACTTGCTAGGAGAAAATATGTGAAATAACCTTCTATTTATACTTGTTTATGCCAAATTTCCCAAAATTACAACACTAAAAGATGACATCAAATCTAGGAGAATAAAATCCTACCAAGAATTTGAATCTAAAGTAGGTCTAAGCTAAGTGAGACTCATACAAAAGTTGGGAATATGAGTCCTAATAGGCTAAGCTTGTTACACATTTTTCAATAAATTCTTAGTTTAATTCCAAATTTAGATGTAGGCCCCAAAACATAGGTGGGACCCATATGCCCAAGGTGGAATATGAGTCCCAAATCATTAAATACGGGTTATACAATCCAAAAACATTAATTTATGATTGGTCAATTGATATATGTCGAGATTACCCTTTGAATGATGCATTAGTTAAGGGTTGTGGATGCAAAATAGGACCAAATATGGCCTAAATAAGCCTAATTTTAGTAGGGAGGGCCCAAACAAGTGTGAAAATGTAAAGAGATACATTTTCCTACACTACACACACATAGGCAAGGATCATGAGGATCCATTACTACAATGGAATATTAAGGCTCTACAAAGTCCCCCATTAAACATTATAATTCATGTAAGTAGAAAATTCCCTCCCTAAGGAACACACATTCAATTTTTGTTGCACTTTATATGAGTGCATTTATAGACTTGTTTGTTGTTTTGAGTTCTCACAAGTTAATGTCATGAGGTAGAAAATGAAGACATAGATTAAGTATGCCTTTCAAACCTCAAGAAAATGAAAAAAATTTAAAATGAAAATATTCATTATTAAAAAATACCCCCCTTTACAACACTTTGTTCACTATAAAAATATCCTCCTCATTACAGAATCTTAATAGATAATAAAAAAATTAAATGTAATGATTTTGTTAAACCACTATTACAAGAAGTTGTTAGCTACCTCCGTGAGAGAAAATTTAAGAAAACACCAAATCCAATAAGCCACATGCCATGTGAAAGAAAAAAATCCTATTTTCCTTTTCCTAATGGCATGGTGATTTTAAATTCCTTTGAATGACTCACTAAAAGAGTCTGAGTAGGACTACATGCAGATTACACAAACCTCAAAATGAAGGGAATTCTAGAGATTGAGTCTTTTATTGGCTACTTTTGGTGTGAAAATTTTCTTTGTAGGTTGTTAGAGTTTGTTGTGTTTGACCAAGATACACTTTTTTGAAGTTACGTGCAGGGTAGTTTAGTGTGGAGGAAAACAAGTAAAGTCAAAGTCATGATTGGTTTGTAGTGTGGCACCCAAAATGGGACACAATATTGTTGCCTACAATATTGTAGGTTATTCACACCCATAATAAATAATGATTTGGAGAGGTTGACATTGTGAATATAGGCATCATAAAAGAAGTTTCCAGAAGTAAAACCATTAGGGGTATGTGCAGGATCATCATGGAAAAAGTAGGCCCTTAAGTGGAAAAAAATTCAGAAAATTCAAAGTTAGGAAACTTGACATAAAAATTTAAATAAGTTATCTATATTATTTAAAAAATATGTAAGAATAATTTTTTTAGAAAATTGAATGTAGTTTCTAAACTACTGGGTTTATTTTTATTTTTAAATCTATTTGGTGAAAATTTGAAATTTCAATTTAGTAGTGTACTTAAATTTTAGGGAAAAAATAAGAAGTAGGTGTCTGTTTGACCACCCTAACCACAATAAAATTATAATATTTTTTATAAAATTTTAGATATAAGTAGAGGACTCATGTCCCAATGTGATGCATGTTTTTTTTGTAATTTTTTCCAACTAAATAATTAATTATGAATTTTTATTACAACTTTTAAAATATAAAACCTATATGTCTAACCACCTTAACTTGGTCAAAACTTTGATGACATTCAATTTATATTTTTGAATCCTATAGTATGCAAAGCATAGAATGTGATGCATGTTTTGGACTAAAAAATGTGATACCATTTGAAAGCTATAGATGATTTTCAATCAGCCTATCAATCAAGACTTTAGTCATAATTCAAATAGAAAATGAATAATAAATTATTTATTAAATTCAAAGTAAAGTATAATTTATATTGGTGGAAGGTGAGAATCTCCTTTAGAAACCCTTTTCATTTCATTAATTTTGGGTAAAAAAAAGTTGCCAGCCACATACCCTACACATACCCATCATATCGCCACTTTTTGGCCCATCATGATCCTGCACATACCCTTAGACATAAAAAAATGCCACAAAATTTATAAAAAAGAGACCACCACAATTAAACCACAACTAGAAAAATAATATGAATTGGGGCATATGTGCTAGAGCTACATGTGACAATGGTTTGAGGTGCAACAAGGATGATGAATCATCTCTTGTGAAAAGAAGGTTGTGTCAAGAGCCCCTTGGGGTATGCAAGAATGTGAAGGTTGAGGGCTTAACTTCCTAAGAACCATGTAGGGTATGTGCAGGATCATCATGGAAAAAATAGGCCCTTAAGTGGCAAAAAATTTAGAAAAATCAAAGTTAGGCAACTTCACGTAAAAAATTGAATAAGTTATCTATATTATTTCAAAAATATGTAAGAATAGAATCTTTTTAAAATTGAATTTAATTTATAAACTACTAGGTTTGTTTATAAAAAAAAAATCTATTTGGTGAAAATTTGAAATTTCAATGCAGTGTAAACGGGAAAAATAAGAAGTAGGTGTCTCGACCAATTCTAACCACAATAACATGATAATATTTTTTTTATAATATTTTAGATATAAGTAGAGGACTCATGCCCTGATGTGATGCATATTTTTTGTAATTTTTTTCCAAGTAAATAATTAATTATGAATTTTTTATTACAAATTTTTAAAAAATGTAAAAACTCGTACATGTCTGACCACCTTAACTTGGTCAAAACTTCATGAAATTCATTTTTTCTTTTTTTAATCCTATAGTATGCAAAGCATAGAATGTGAAATCATTTGAAAGCTATAGATATTTTTCAATCAACCTATCAATCAAGACTTTAGTCGTAATTTGAATAGAAAATGAATAATAATTACTTATTAAATTCAAAGTAAAGCATAATTTATATCATTGGAAAGTTGAGAATCTCCTTTAAAAACCCTTTTCATTTTATCAATTTTGGGTAAAAAAATAGTCGTCAGCCACATACCCATCATATTGCCACTTTTTGGCCCATCATGATCATGCACATACCCTGTAGATGTGTAGAAAAGAGGCATGACTCGATGGTGTTGCCACAAGTTGAAGAAGGAATTTTAGGTATAACATGATACTCTTGTGGTGGATATACCATAGACCTACAAATTAAAATCCAAATAGAAAATTTATAATTTTTTGCAAATAGATCAACCTATAAACATACCAAATTGGCCAAATTTCTTGCAAGAATACACTACAAATTGCATGCACAAGTAATACACACAAACAAAGATCATTTATATAAGTAAATCAAAATACATGGAACTCTAGTTAGGCTTGATGCAAGATTTTGGGAAGGGTTTTGCATGCTTGGATATGATACCACGCTAGGATTTATAAAGATCATAACATAAAAAACCTGGTACTTCCATAAAAATACTTACACATAATGAGCCTAATCTATATTATCAAAGAGATTGATAAAAGAGTTCATTAAAATATACAATATGAGCTTACTTAAATAAGCAAGTTAGTGAAGGTAGTCATGTGAAACATAATGACTAACCCCTCAAAGATGGAACACTTGTTAACTCACATGAAAAGTGTTCTACTTAGTTTCAAGTGACCATGCAAGAGGTGTCTCACAAAGATAGAGCACTTTTCTCATCCAAATGAGGCGAAACAAAAACCTAGAATTCCTCTAAGTGAGATTAAGTGTAGCGTGAATAGGAATCTACTAAAGAGGGCTAAAAGCTAACTAGTTTAATAATACCTCTTTTCACACTAACATAACTAACTCAATTTATTAGGAACATTGTTCTATTTTCTATATTATCCCCTATTTTAACATTTATTTGTTTAAAGTTATGTAGTGAATATAATTCTAGAGGGGAAAAAGTCAAAAAATTACAAAAAATATCCATCAAATTCTTACTATACAGAGTTCATTGGTAAAAGGATAAGGTCAATATTATCATTATATATGTACTTAAAAACCTAATGAACTATGATGTTGAGATGATTCAAGACTTTAATTGGGTCAGCAAATTTATGAACTATATACAAGAATTTGGTAATGTTTAAACCAATTAGTCTATAAGACATGTACTATGTACTTTTTGTTTATTTTTGTTTCATGGAAATATTTTGAAGATACTTACATGAGCTTTTGGAGTTTGGGACGGTGTTTGAGAAACATGCATTTTGCATAGTTGCTTCAGACTACATGTTAGGGTGGTTGGATGTATATTTTTATAGTTTTTTCTCATTTTCTTCCCTTGATGGGCCATGGATGCAACTAATTTTATTTTAAATTTCAAGCTAAACTCTTTGCCTAGTGGGATATACACTCTCCCTACTTTAGATTCTCTAAATGTATAATAATGTATTCCAACTTTAAGATTAATATATACTATTTGGGCCTTTTGCCTTTTATAAAAAAAAATATACACTTTCATCTAACCTCTTGTACCAATACCATAGCTAATAGATCAAACATATTTATGAATCAAACTTACAGTCCTTTTACAATTTGAGAGAATACAAAATGGATTTTTTGATATCATAATATAGGTCGCATTAAACTAAAAGAAAGAGATTAGATTACAATTATCAATTTCACAAATATGATCTAATGACTAGTAGGGAAAAAGCTAGTATTTCTTACTAACATATCTTGGAAACCCCATGAACTAATGAAAATATGACTCTAGTTCATAAAAAAATAGTAACATGATCCCTACAAACCATGAGTAAAAACAAAAATTCTATAAAATCAAATAAATCTAATCATAAATAGAGACCACAACCTTCATAAACAGAGAACTCCACTTGTGACAATTAGGAATGGGGTGACCATGAAAAATAATTTAGAGCCCAATCATAAAAATGAAGATTGCCAATGAGAATAGCCTAAGGAAGGGATAATGCACAAAAGCATGAAAAAGTGATCATGAAAAAATATATCGAATCATATTTGAACATAAATAGGAATAAGAATAGGAAAAAATGAAGCTGAACAATGATTATGCAATGAAGCCTTTATTGAAATTTCTTAGAATGGTTAAGAATGCTAAGGAGAAAAGACATAAAGAGAAAATATAGAGAAAGGGAAATAGAGATGAGAGGTTGTGGGGAGAAAAGTTAAAAAATATAGTGCATATGAAATTGTAGTAGATGTTACATTCTCCATTAAATTTTTTTAGTACTTGTACATTGTTTTGAATTATCTAGTTTAAAGGTTTTATGCATGTGTCATCCCTAATTCCAAGGAAATATTACACTTAGATTCATATTTTTAAGTGTTTAGCATAAACATATATTGTCCCATTGTATATAAAGAATATGGATTAAATTGCACCAATGTGATACAAATATTTTTCCTCTTTATACTTACTCTATCTAATTTTTTTCTCTTTTCTTATAAATAACCACACTATTTTCATACCTAATTTTATTCCTCATGAGTATTTTTATATCTTCACAACCACCTAACTACTATAGGTTTAAACTAGCAGCTCTGTGTAGTAACACACAATAACGAGCCGATAGGCAGAGATGAACATGAAAGGCAAGTGACATGCAAACATCGAGGTTGGAAACCAAGATAGTGACATAGTGGTACATCGTATGTAGTGGTGGATAATGTGTCTCCCCTATGTGCACATATGTATGTATACTATAGTAGATACAAACATGATTGATACATAGTGGTGCATACTTATTGTATAGAACATTGCACAATAGGGAATGCAACGAATAATTTGGAGATGAAATAATATAGCGTAAGGTAGAGAGAGACAATGGAGAATGTGTTACAGAGACAAAGATAAACTATAAAAGACTAATTAACATATGGGAAAATGTAGGCTATTATAGAGCACCAAATCAAGGATGTAACAATATATTAACATAAATTGTATAAGATAAACTATTTTACTACATTCTAACCAGAGAGAGAAAATAGAAGCCATAAATCAAGTTCTATCAGTTTGAACAATGAAAATGTACTCTTTTCTGAATAGAAGCTTATCAAATATTGAAAGAATCTAGGATTTACAACATCACCATATCATAAATTGAAATAATATAGTGTCTTTAACAACACCTTATCGAAAATAAAACAATGTAGTGTAAGATAGAGAACAATAATCAATAAATTTTTTGATCTTTTCTCAATAGCACGCTATTGAAAATTGAAAGAATACAACCTCTTGAATAGGAGCCTATCAAAAATGAGAGAATATAGCGCAAGCTAGACAATAACACTTGACAAAAAATGCATAATGTCAAAAAAAATCTTGGATCATGAGAGGGATCATGGCACAAAAATAGCCTTTCCAACAACACCTTCTCAAGAATGAAACAATATAGCTTTAGCAAGAGAACAATAATGAAAAATTCCCAATGGAATCTAACACAAAGTGTATTAACATTAACTATTTTATTTTGTCACAACCATAGCCTGAAACATATGAATTCTATTTGAATCTTATGTCAGAAACATAGAGATCTGTACGTAAGATATATAAAATAAAACACAAAAAAATGAGCCCTGCTTTCCACCCTTCCATATTGGGTCATGGAGCCTCATGCACTCTCACCAAACCCCAGAACAAGAATATACATTTTCCACCACTTTGATCAAGGGTGGAATGAATAATTTCTTATCACAATCAATATATATTATATTAGGATTGAATTGTCGATTTGACCATTGTGACTAATTTTGCAATTAGTTCATCAAATTCACCATTATAGTTGGAGTCTGCTCTAGAAAAATAACAAAAAAATTTCAAGTTTAGTGTGGTGAACATCTGTATTTGATAGAGAATATGTAAATCAACATATTTAAAGAGTTCTATATTGTATAGTAAAAAATATGAAATACACCTATAATGCAAGGGATGCAATAAGTAAACTCTAACCATACTTTTGCAAGTGGTGGATTGTAAAAGGAAGACAAGAAAATGAGGTCTGATCTCCACCCTACAATATTGGGTCATGGACCATCACATTCTCTCACCAAACCCCCCAGTAGAAAAAGAAACTATCCACCATTGTGATCAATGGTAGAAGCATTGTTTCATCCATTGATGACTTTAAACAAAATCATTGAAATTTTCATTATGGCTGGAGTATGATCTTAAAGAATAACAAAAAAGTGTGAATTTTAGTGCAGTGGTCATCTTGAATTAATAGGCAATATGTAAACTAGGAGATAATATCAAAGTTCTATATTTTATAACACACAATCTTGTATGTACTTGTAATGGGAGGAATGAAGTAAATAAAACTTAGGAATACCTGGTACACGTCATGAAATGTAGTGTCAACATAAGAAAATAGGGACTAATGTCCACCCTACCATATTGGCTCATGGAGTGTTTTGCACTCTCACCAAACCCTTGAGAAAGAAAATAAATTGTCCGCCATTGGGATCAATGGTTAAAGTAGTGTTTAGGCCATTGATGACTTAATACAAGAACTAAAGGTGTCAACCAATCCACGAATGAGGAACTTTTTGGTTGAGTATGGTTGAAAAAATGAAATGATAATGTGAAGTTTAGTGTACTAAACACATACCTTTGGTAGATGATAAATTAATCAAAAAATATAAAGACTTATAGAATTCATAATAAATAATATGCAATGCAGTTGTAGTAGAGGAGTGTAAGTAAATAAAATGTAGGCATACCTTGTGCAGGGAATGGATTGTCCAGTATTGAGACAAAAAAGGAGGCCTTCTTTTCACCCTTCCAAATTGTTTCATCGAACGTCATGATCTCTCACCAAACCCCTGAGTAGAAAGATTTATCATCCATGACTTTAATCAATGGCGAAGGCAATGATTTAGCACCTGAGAAAATTTGTTGTGTGGAAATCAATGTTGTACATTTTTTAATAAATTGACATGGAGTTGTGAAATAAGAAATGCAAGAAAAGATATATAGGCTTACATTGCATAGAAATGGAATGTAGGTGAAGGCCATACACCATAAAAATGTGCAATCACAAATCTATTTAACATTTAGGGGATTTGTACACCAGACATGTGCATCTACATTTCAGTACACACATTTGCAATCTAAAATGATTTCAATGAAATATGGTTAGACATAAGGTAAATTTGAATTTTAGTACAACAAACATGTGTCATTAGTAGACAATATCTAAATGAACAAATATAAACATTTGTATAGTTAGTAACAAATAATATCTAATGTATGTGCAATAAAATACATCATACAAACAGGATGGAGGCATACCTTTTGCAAAGAGGAGGAGACAATATGTGGAAAATTGCATATAATTATCTTTTGGCACCTGGAAATTTTATTTAGGTGAAATCACTGCTATCTATTTTCAAAAATATATATAGTTGTGGCATTTGTGACAAAGAATTTTGGATGTAGTTGCAAAAGAAGAGATGGAAAGAATGAGATATAGCCTTACCCTGCATACAAATGGAATATAGTTGCAACTAGAACACCATGGAAAACTTATGAGCATGAAGGTATTAAGAATTATCAAGATCTGTAGTAACAACTAGAAATGTTTGCAATCTAAATTTGTTCGAATCTAAAATTGTTAGAAAAAAATGATTCAAATGTGATAGCTCTAGAAGCGACATTATTGGGTAAAGGGGAGGAAGCTATTGAGAGAAAAAATGAATATAGATAATAGTTTGGGAAAGTGTGGAAGAGGAATGAATCAATGTTTGTTGTTGGGTGCAAGGGGAAACACAAGGCAACAGTTGAATAACAACTTCTCTTAGCAATGACTATAGAAGTAAGGCCTTCGGAATGTTGGAAAAAGTTCAATTAGAACTAGGAATGAAGGGTATTGTCAAAGCATTGAAATGAAAAGGAAAATGAGAAGTGGTATAGTTATCATGAAGGAAAAAAAGATTTCATCACGATGGGAGTGCATAAAATTGTTGGAGGTGATCCTCTTCTTTGATTCGAAGCACATTGTATTTGTTAGAATGTAGCCTAGAGTACTTGTCAAAGGAGAAAGGCAGATCTATGTGTATTCTTGCTATTGATTCAACACAAGAGAGAGTTGTGAATGTTATTCCTTTCCTTTCTTTAGTTCCAATATCTATTGTAGCTTTCTCTAGTGTTAAGCCTTGAGATTTATGGATTGTTATCACCTAGGCCATTGTCAATGAGAGTTGTCTTCAACTGCCTTGTGTGATTGGGATAATTAGGATGAATCTTGGATTGGATTTTTTTCAATTCATAATAATTTTCCAATAAAAAAGGGATGCCTGGAAATTTATAATGTTCATAAGGAGTGTACAAAACTATTGTTGTGAATCGGATTGCCCATGCTGGAAAAAGACAGTGTCAAGCATGAAAACAATATTAAAAGTGTGCCAAAGTGTGAACGCTATGGAATGAGAATCATAGATAGGCCTATCCATAATAGGGGGAAGTTGTGTCAAGTCACCCACAAGTATAATAGAGACACCACCAAATGGTTACATATGTCTACTAGGGAATGCTTGCCGCAATCAACTATCTATTTTAAACAACTTGGGACCCAAGAAGCTCATTTCATAAATTAATATCTACTTAATATATTTGAATTCCTCTTGAAATATGGTAAATGGTTGTCCTTTCGATGGATTCATAGCTCTTATTGGTATTCAGAGAGCAGTATGCACTATGGAGGTATGAATATTGTAAACAACAACACCCGTTGGCGCCAAAGCAAGCAAAGGATTCATTTTCAGATTGAACAATGTATTTAGTGCTCTCTATATCTTGTTAATGAGGAATTATTTACTTGTGCCAGTAGTTCCTTGAATGATCATATTCAGAAGTAGTGATGAAGATGGGCCAAGATGGTGTTGTTCAATGATATTCAAAGCAAGCTTTTTCCTAAGAGATAGTTGATGGCAAAGTGCAGGCATTGCAAACAAGCAAAGAATGTCTTCAGCTGTATGCAATTTACTTGTTGAATCAAATTGTTCAACAATGCTATGAAGATTCTCTAGAACATCATGGCTATCCCACCTATGATAGAGGTCAAAGCCTTATCTACCAAAGAGTTGCAGCTGGTCAAAACAAACATTGTTTGTGGCACCAAGTCAAGAGAGAAACTCCCATTCATATTCATATGCATGGTGTGGCGACTGCACAATATTGATATCACTATCACTACCCTCCCCATTAGCAGGGGGAGAGTAAGTCTATCGACATGCCAAGCATCATAGCCAACAACATAAAATAGCCTCCAATTTTGTGTTATGCTTTCTCTCTTAAGGCCTATGCTAGCCTCAACATTTTGAAAAGGTTTATATATTAGCAATTTTGACCAAAAAAATGTTTCGAAGGCATCATTTGTTCCAGCAGGATGGTCTTGAAAAGTTGGTAAACAATGATGATAGCAGGTTGTCGCCGAGCATGTCAAGCTGCACCTTTGCAATTTTTTCGAAATGTATAAATATGTGTAGAATGAATAAGGGATATTGTCTCCATTTTAGTTAGTCTTTGCATGTAGGAATGAACATAACCACTGGAAATCTCATCACCATTGCCAACTATTTTCAAACAATGAAATGTCTTCCTGCTAATGTTCAAAGACAAGAAATACCAACTTGAGATGACAAGGGGGAAATTTTAAAGCATATGGCATGTTTCTTATTCAAAAATGTCACAATTAGCAACCAAATTCATCATGAATTTTTGGTAGGAAAGCAACACTTTATCCCCAGATGAATTTGTATTTGCACGCCTCTACAAGATATCAATGTAGCTTTCACATTTTTTCTCAAACTTTGATGCATACTTGGAAATGTAGTTTAGCACAATTTTTCTAGAAAATACTAGCTAGCAATCAAAATTTTCTCACCAAATTCCAAGCATCTCAAGGTTGTGTATATTAACATGCTCATCATTTCTTACTAGTTTATATGATTTGTTCAATTCACTGTCAATTATCAATGTCAAAGATGGTTGTGTATTCCATGGAGCTTTGCAGAGACATTATAATTGGTGGCCTTTTTTCCTAAGGAAAGTGTATTGAGTGCACTTGGTATGCCAATGCACCATGATCAAGAACTGTTCATAGTCCACCATTGGATCCATTGAAGAAATTTGTGTAGTATTAAGCAAGCATACGTCCTTCAAAGCTGAGTGGTGGATCCTTGATATTAGTTGCTCTGTGGGACAAGGGTTCCATGCTGAAACATAGTGATCAAAGAATTTTTTTTCTTGTTGAAGCTCATGTGGGTTGGACAAATCAATCATGTCCATGTTCAAGGAATTTGGGAGCCACAAGAAACCAGGTACATGTGTTGACCCACAATGTTGCCAATCATACCTATACCAATAGTCCTTTGTGTGGACAAGTCTCTCAATAACCTCTTCATGAAAAATAGTGAATCACAAGTGCATGTACAAGGCTATTATGTGTGGGTTCTGTACAATGTTCTCTGTGAAGCATCTTCAGGAGTAAGGAAAATTTAATTGGGAATGAGGTTCAATTGCCCTATGCAAATTGGGCCATTTTGTATCTATAGAGCTCAGAGTGAAGAAAAGAGTCTATGTACCAAGCTGGTGGATCATTGTTGCAAGCTCTTGTCGGCACTTGGCCCAATATGAGTGTGTTCCACACAAGGATGCACCAAAGTGAACAAGTTGGTTTGCTATTTGGGTATCTGATGCATCCTAAAGCAATTTTCCCAAAGCAAGAACATACATTGGGATTCTTTCCTCCAAGTTTTTTTTCATAAAAACTGATGCTAATTGTTGGCTTTGATGTCTCATTATCAAATTATAAAGGTTATATCTAAATCTGACATGCCTCCCAAATCTATTATCATAGTATCTCATGAAGTGCAAGTCATATTCATGTAAGTGAATTTGTATGGTTCTCGATTGTAGGGGCATTTCCATGCAAGTGGGGAACAAGATTGGAAAAGCCATGCTTAATAACCCTTCTGCATTATATTCATTGATAGGGCTAGAATTTATTTCAGGCCAAGGCAAGGTATTTTGACTAGTTTCTTGAATTTGTAAGGCATCTCTAATTTCCTACAATTCTTGAGGAGGGTTGGGAATCAATGGAATAAATGATGACGAGTCCTAAAGGTCAGCTTCCTCATCAACAATGCTTTTTGTAGTTTCCATTGGTTCAATTGGGTTATGCCTTTGTTCTTCCATTATGTGTAGAAGATCAGCGATATCAGTACTTGTAGAAGGAAACAAATTTAAAGCATCACAATCTATTGCAAGATCTTTATAGTTTGGGTCATTCTCAATTTTATATATTAATGCATCCATGACATTGTGTTTGTCAACATACAAATCATAGTTTGTCCCCTGAATGCCAATTCTTTAGAAAATCATGACTTCAAGATCATGTAGACGACACAGAAAAAAATTTGCAATGGTCGTGATGTCTTGTGGGAAGCTTATAGTATGGCCACTATATTTGTATCAGCCTCCTCTGGCATGGGTTACTTGCAAAACTGGGGTAACTCTAGCTATAAGAATTTCTTCGACTTGAGTAAGCTTTGCAAGGATGGCTAGTTGTGGCCCTGGATCCATTTTGTTTGTTAGGAAAAATCTATGGACACCTCTTTTAGAAACACAACGCAAACACACAACACCAGTGCTGGATGCTCGACTCTCATGTCGACATAGCTCTCATTGAAAATAGATCAAACTTTCAATTCAGACAAAGCATCAATGCACGGATGGAAGGTGCATAGCAATGCAAAAAAATTCACCAAACATGTTGCTTGAGTGGTGGGTTGCTGACGATGCAGGTGGAAAGGCATTCTCAACAAGGGTTTGTGAAGTTGTACATCTAAGTATTGTGGAGGTAGATTCACTACGATGGTTGTGTTGCAGTTGTGAAGGGGTGGGAGTTGAGGGGGTGCAACAGTAGGAAATTATTACTAGTGAGATTGCTTGCAATAGTGGTGTTCCTAGCTTGGCATGTGGCACCAAGCCAGGTGGGTCTAGAGCACATGTTGGTTGCAAGTACCTTTCTCGTCGACCTACACAAATCTAGTCTTTGTGGTGTGCATAATAAAGCTAGTTTGTTTGGCATTTTGCTACCTTTTTATGATCCACACTCGATGAAGCATTGGAACTTGAAGAAGGTTGTGAAGCCTACAATAATATTATTAAGAAAAAAATAAAATGGTTGCAAACACCAAGTTAAAGGGCATTGGCATTACTAAAGTGGTCAAGCTAATTGAATATGCAGGAAAGTAGCCAAAGGTAGATAGAAACACTCAATAATACCCTATGGAAAGCAATATAAACTATATAACATGAACTATTTTACTATGTTCCAACCATTAACATAATATGGAAGCCATAAAGGAAACAATATTGGTTTGAACAGTTGCCTAGATGGAAGACTCACAAAATAGAACAATCCATAGTAATAAAGCCATGCATAAAGAAGTGAACACACACACATGGCACAATTTTTTTTTCAACAATTCTTTATGGAAAACAACCAAAGCATACATATATGCATATGTATACATAAATGTATGTATCCATATGTATTGTATTTAAAAGTACTTTAAAACTCCAACTAAAAAAACAAGAATGCAGCCAATGAACAAATAGCTAAAACAAAATGAAATGGACAAAAGGAATGCATGGTCTCCACCCTAGCATACTGGGTCATGAAGCCCTATGAGAACAATCTCATTGGAGAAGTGGCTAATTCAAAATAAAATGCATTGATGACAATACTAAATTTTCCTATAGATAGGAATTAATGGTAACACTATGCATTGACAAAACTTCTTTTTAGCAAATCATTTTTAGTGTTAAACCATGTCACATATACTAGTAATTTGTCAAGTTTAATGATACATAGTTTAATACTTAAATACTATTCTGAAAAAGAAGTCTCATCAATGGTATGAGCTCAAGTGTATCCACAAATTTCTGCCTTGCGATTAATCATGAAATGAATGTTGCTTATTACACCCAATATACCACCTTTCATGCTAACGGTTATTTTTTGAGCCTAGAAGGGATAATACCAAAGGAATCACAAATGACATTATGCATTGCATGCATATATATGGATTTCCTACTTGTAAATGTAAAACCATAGCGCAAGGGAGGGAAAATTTAGAAAATAAAAAACCTACATGTAGACAAATACTTTTCCCTATAGTCACTTATTGACAATCACCAAAGCAAACATATATGGAAATGTGTCCGCAAATGTATATATGAATATGATTTTTTTTTTTAATGGAGAGTGTCATGAATGGAAGGTATGATGCACTCTTTAAAGAAGAGTGCACTACTATTGTTTCCTATAGTTGTGCATTGTCCCTTCATTACACTCTCCATCTAAAATAACTTCACATTTTTTATTGCACATGAATATATACATATAAATATACATATAGTACAATGAAGAAAAGAATGTGTTTGAAAACACCAGCTCAACAATTCACAGGTTTTTCTACTTGGAAATATAAAAGGATGTGTGCGCCAGCTAAAAAATCAACAATGCAACCAATCAATAGACAAGTAATATAAAATGAACCAGACCAAAGAAATACTTACTCTCCACTATAACATAGTGGGCCATGGAGCTCCATGGGGTCTCACCAAACCCCTGGTCAAGAACATACAGTGCCCACCAGTATGATCAATGGTGAAACCAATGCTACTTACTATGCCCGATATAGAACCTTTCATACTAACAGTTATTACTAAGACATCACAATCAACATTATGCATCAGATGCATATCTAGTGATTTGTTGGTTGTAAATATAAAACATGTTGTAAAAGTAAAAAAATTCAAACTTAAAAACATGCACATTCACAAATACTTTCTCCAATAGTGATCTATTGACAACAACCAAAGCATATGCATATGTAAAGTTATTTTCAAATGTAGCTATACATATGAAATTTTTTTAGTGGAGAGTGTAATGAATGGAAGGTACAATGTACACTTTAAAGAAGAGTGTAACACTGTTGCTCCTATGGTTGTGCATCGTGCCTTCATTCATTCTAGTCTCCATCTATAAAAACATCACATTTTCCATTGTGCATGCATATATACATACACATATACATATACATATACATATACATATATTACAATGAAGGCAAAAATGTGCTTACAAACACCCAAACAAAACAAAACAAGATGTACTATCCACCCTACAATATTGGGAACACAATATTTTGAGTGCACATCCATATATAGATAGACATATACATATACACAAATTTTAGTTTTCTAGAGCCAGGGGAAAGGCGGCGAGCTGCAATTTACTTTTGGTGAACTTTGGTTAGAATTTTTGTCAACCTTCCCAGTTTTTGAGCTCTTTGGTGCTAGGGAAAAGGTGGTGGATTGTTCTTTGATTTATATATATGCATACATAAATGTATACATGCATACAATGATGTCCACAAGTACCCATAGCACAACTAAACAAAAAATAGCAAATATCAAAATGAAAAATAACAAAAAAAAGACCTACTCTCCACCCTACCATATTGGGTGATGGAGCCCCATGGGCTCTCACTAAACCCTCAAGTAAGAACATATATTATCCATCAAATTTATCAATGGTGAAAGGAATATTTTTTATCACACATAACATACATCCTATCATTGAAACAATTCCTTTTGTGAGGCTATAAGAAATAAGAACCTAAAAGGTACGCTTAACAAATATGCCAACAAATACAATCCACCCTCATGGATTGGATGCATATGGAGGAATTTGTTGTTTGGAAATATAAATACTAAAGAAGTACATGTATAAATCTACGTACATGGAATTATATATAGACAATATTCATATATTTTATTTCACCATTCTTATTAAAATTCAGTCCTATAATTTAGAAATGAGGCTTAAAACAACAATAGTCAAAGTCACAAGAATTAACTTTGAAGGTAAGTGAAATTTGTTACCTTTAGATTTGTATACAATTTTCCCTTCCATGCAAGACTCTCCAGACATAATTTTCATGCCGGCTTGAATGCCAAAACCTATGGCTAATTGTGACTTTGGATTTTTCTTATAATTTCTCTTGACTAGACATCTGTTCACTTTTCTTTCTTTGTGGTGCTTGTCACATGACAAGAGCTTTCCTATCTAACACCAACATAAAGTCCTAAAATCTAGGTAAACAACAAATAAAAAATATGAAAATCAATACAAAAAAATAAGGCCTGGTCTCCACCCTACCATATTGGGTCATGGAGGCCCACAGGCTCTCAGCAAACCCCCGAGCAAGAACATACATTGTCCACCACTTTGATAAATGGTGAAACCAATCTATCTTATTTCACTTAAGATACAACCAATCATTTGAAGAAGTTCATCTTGAGCCTGGAAGAAATAATAACTAAAAAGGTACACTTAACAAATACACCAAAAAATAGAATCCAACATCATGCATTGTATGCATATGTAAGAATTTGTTTTTCAGAAGTATACAAACTAAAAAAGTACATGTAGAAATGTATGTGCATGGCATTAGATGTAGAAAAAATAGATATATAGATGAATGGAAACTTATAGATATAGATACACAGTGATACATCTGTTGGAAAGGTTGCTCAGACTTCAACCTTCAAAGAAGCTTGCAATCTTGGCTCACAACTGTCAAAGGAGGTAAAGTCACAGTAGAACACCCAACAATGCCTTATTGAAAATTGCAAAGACTTTCACTATTTCTACTCACATTTTTGAATAGCAGGTGTTGGCACAACCATTGCCACTACATGGACACCATAGAATAGTAAATGTTGATTCCACGAGGATGAGCTTCTATGAAGGTGTCCAACTGCCTACTATGAAGTTTTTCTAAAGGTGCCTGCAACATATTTTCTATTTTTTTGCATGGGCCAATGACTCCAAAATTAATACAAAAATGTTGAAATTGGCACTAATAATTAGAGTGATGCACAGTGCATGTGCCATATGTACAAATATCTTTGTATGCAAAGGAACGACAAAGACGTGCATATTGGGAGAACCCTTTGTGATTGTTTCAAGTTTTGATAAGGTATTGTTGAGAAAAGATTATATTGTTTGTAAAAACAAATATTGTTTAATTTGTGGTCCACATTTTATGGCTATTTAATTTTTCAAGGGTATGTTACTGTGAATATTTTTGTTTGATGGCTTTGTCCATCTGGATTGTTGTTGAAACACATATTGTTTGATTTATGGCTTCCATTTTGTGGCTATGATTGCAATGGAGAAACATAGTTAATGTTATACATTTTATGTTTCATTACATTAGGTATTGTTGATTACTGTTCTCTACCTTAGGCTATGTTGACTTATTTTCAAAAAGATGTTGTTGGGAAGCCCATATTGTTTCAATTTTCAATCAGGTTCTGTTGAGAAAAATAGTATATTTTCACATGGCCT